>CP136056.1:423533003-423997114 GCA_032464435.1 Aegilops umbellulata
AACCGGAAGCGGCGTAACTCACCACGCCCTCCCCTGAATTGCACTGAGGCCTGGTGCATGGTCAGACTGTCGTTGACTTTATGCTGGCAGAGAGAGACGACTGGGCGTACAGATGGCCCCATCGCGACCTGAACGATGAAGGATAGAAGCTTGACGAACCCATCGGGTACGTTGGCGAAGGACTGAGACTCGCAGCTGTTGTCGGCCATCTACAAATGTAGGCAAGAATTATGATTGGTCAGATCATAAATATATGCTGACTGTCAGAAAAATGACTACAGTTGCAAAAATACAATTTAGCTCGAACATGCTAATAACCAATTAGCGATCGCACCTAGTGGCTTCCTACAGTCAACCTGGCTCTGGTACCAAGCTTGTCACGATCGGTTTTCCAATAAAAATGTTTATTGAGAAACTAGTCTTTAACATCCAGTTTGAGATAAAACCTCCTCACTGGTAGACAAACACTTGATACAATAAGCCAGTAGCATAAAATATATTACAGGGTTGTGCTAAGGATGCTCAACAATTTTATTACAAACGCGCCAATAATTATACATAAAGGCGAATATAACACAAGGGAGTGGTGGCATACTACTGACTCGTAAATAGGGTAGTGGTGGAGTAACACAGTGGGGAGTGGATAAAGTGGCTCTCAAACTAACATCCTATCGAGCGTCGAGGTGAGGCTCGATGAAATTATTTGGTTGCGGAAGCGGGTATAATATAGTGACCAAGTCCAGGGTCGCACGAGACTGACTGGGATTCCTCTAGGCGTCGGACTCGCTATCGAACTCTTCATCCATGAGATCACCTTCGTCAGCATCTGGCCAAATCAACAAGCCAGTGAGTACTTTGAAAGTACTCGCAAGACAGTTCGGACGTAAGATATAACGAATGTATGCATGAGTGCGTCATGATTAATTCACCAATGCATAATTGAAATATTAGCAGACAAGGTAAGTAAAAAGGGAATCGGCGGTAGTCTGCCTGAAAACCCAACAGAAATATAAATGGAAAAACCAATCGGGTGTCTGGAGCGACGCATCGAAAGGTGAACAGATAAATAAAAGAAAAAAAATCACGCCACAGTCGGGCGTCTTAGCGACACCACATAAAGGGCTTAAAGAAATGCCGCAGTCGGGCGTCTAAGCGACACCACATAAAGGGCTTAAAAAGAAATGCCGCAGTCGGGCGTCTAAGCGACACCACATAAAGGGCTTAAAAAAAATACCGCAGTCGGACGTCTAAGCGACATCACAGAAAGGGCTTTTAAAAGAAATGCCATAGTCGGACGTCTAAGCGACATCACAGAAAGGGCTTTTAAAAAGAAATGCCACAGTCGGACGTCTAAGTGACATCACAGAAAGGGCTTTTAAAAGAAATGCCACAGTCGGACGTCTAAGCGACATCACAGAAAGGGCTTTTAAAAAGAAATGCCACAGTCGGACGTCTAAGCGACATCACAGAAAGGGCTTTTAAAAGAAATTCCACAGTCGGACGTCTAAGCGACATCACAGGAAGGGCTTTAACTGACCAGGAAATAATGTTCATAATAAATGTTCAACTCTTGAAAATAAACGGGTTAGTCCATTCACAGGAATAAACATTCAACCGGAAGTAGCACTCATGCGCTCCACTGAATAATCTGTCACCAAAGCTGGCACTTGTTAGAAATAGTTAGCACGGAACTGGGATATGAATAAGATGATTTTAAGATTTGTGACTCTGCAGAGTTTGTACAAAGTTTCCCACAGTTAACGGATTTCCGTAGTCATGAGGACTAGTTCCGTTTACGGTATTTCGGAAGAAAACACAGCTAACCAGTACACACCCATCCAACCTCTCGATGCCAGGAATCACCCTAGGCATCGTCCAGGAAAAACTTTTGAGACGGGGAGATCACAATCTCGAATAGCATGGGATCAAATTTATATACGCGCGCTCTAAGGGGTGCCCCCCTCTCGGTCCCAACCGAAAACACCCATGCCCCCTGACCGGATGACTGGCTTTAATCCAGGGCCATGGAACCATCATCCCGGCCTCTCCTTTTTGGTGTGTACCAGGAAACCGATTTGCAACTTACTAAACCATATCCCTTGCGAGAAACATGTGGTAGTACAGGGAGGGGAAATGGATATGAGCCCAACCGATACGGGTTGGTACTGAAGTAAACTTGCATGGCATAAGACTGGCATGCTACCACACTGCCATCTTACCCACCTTCATGCCAACCCATGGCCTGGCATACTCACATCCAACAACGTATGGATCATCGAACTTACTTGCATCAACAATGCATTATAAACACGTTCATCGGTATGCTCCACAACATGCCATGAAACTAACTAAATGCAAAACATGCCCAGACACTCATCATATCAAAAGTTCAAACATGCTTGCCTGGTTCAGAGTAGTCGGAGTCTAGCTCGGTGAAGTTTGCGGTCCCGTCACCTCCGTCGGTATCTACGGTATAAAGAGGATACACGCACTATCGTAAATACCAAGAGGTGCACAGAAATTAATCCAAGTAATTTTCAAATAAATCTGATAAAAAACTAGACAAAATTTTGAAGAGAACAGAAAAAGAATCACTCAAAAATATGCTTCTGTTAAAAGGTTATAAAGGTTTTTGTCCAGGGACCCATCTGTAATGAAACAAAAACTTCCCAGGGTTCTATTTATAAAAACAGAAAACGCTTCAGTCTTAATTACGCCAGCTCAGAGAAGAAAGCGTATTTTGCCCGAAGGCGTTTTCAGAAAACGATTTGAAAATAACAGAAATCTGACGGGGCGGTACCACCCGTCGGGTTTGAAAACGGGGCAGAGCTTTTGGCGCCAGAGAACCGCGGTGATCGTCGGCGGCGATCCACGACGCGGCAGGGGGGTCGGAGGGTACCTCCGTGCTCAGGGCACCATTCCGCGTCGGGTGGTGGTCATGGTGGTCGCCGGCGTGCACTGTGTCGACGGTGGCTCCTGCTCCGACGGACGGCGTCTCGGGCGTGGATGGAGTTCGCCGGAGAGGGCTGAAATGTGCAAATTGGTGAGGGGGTTAGAGTGCTAGATGTGGCAGGAGGCTATAGACGAGGTTTGGTCGCCGGAGATGGCCTCACCGCAGCGGACGCTGCTGGAGCCCGAGGCGGACGGAGGTGGTGGAGCCGTGTGGGAGTGAGAGCGGGCTCGGGGGCGCTATATATAGCCGCCCCGAGGCGGGTGCCGAGAACGGGGTTCTCCGGCGAGGTGATTACGGCGGTGCGGAGGTTGCACGGGAGGATTCAGAGGTGGAGCGTCGTCGTGGTTGCTCCCTGGTTCGGTGTATGTGCTAACAGCGTCGGGATTAGGTAGCTTAGGAGGGGGGGGGGGGGCTCGACGGAACGGGGCGGCGCGGGCCCGTCGGCGGCAGAGAGCATGCTCTGTGCGCGCCGCGCCACGGCGACGGTGCTGCATGCGTGCGCTGGCGCGGAGATGGCCACGCGGAGCCACCAGGGGGCTTGGGCGGCGCTGAACGGCGTCGCGCCGCCGTTCTGCTCCCTGTCGGCCGCTACGGTGGTTCGGCCACCGCATGACACGCCGGCGCAGGCTGGCCAGGGCGCCACCGACGCCAGGAAGGTGCCAAGCGCGCGTGCGCGGCTCCGGACAAGCAGGCCAGGCGGCGAGCAACGTGCCAAGGGCACTGTGAGCATGTGACTGAACTTAACTGATGAAGATCGACACTGAATTCTGAATTTTAACTGAAGATGACTGAAACAGTGCATGCAAGGTGTTCGACAGAATGATTTATGCATGTGGGGAGTCCTTGGGCTGATTTTTGGTGGAGTGGCTCCTCATTGCTCCAGTAGGCTGCCTGATTTTTGGTGGAATTTTTGGGAAAGTGGAAATATGAATTTCACCAAATTTGGCAAATCTGGTCCAAACTTGCAGAGAGTGTAAGTTGAAATATTTGAAAAGAAGTTGAGTGGATCAAGATGGTTCTAGGTTGAGGGTACCAAGGACTAGCCAGTAGAGTTGGTTTGAGGTCCAAATACAAATGCTATAGGGTACTTGCCTTGAAAATGGCTCAGGCTCAAAATGAAAGTCAGAGAAGATTTGAGAGAGGAAATAATTAAAATGAAATCCAAAAACTTGTTTGTTTTAGTTGGGACAGAGAACTTAGGTTGTTCACAAGGGGGAGTGGAGATTTTGGAGGGGTTTTACCATAGGAGAGAAAAATGCAAGGTCATGGGTGGTTTCAAGATATGAAAATCCCCAATTTCCATAGAGTTTTCTCTTAAAAAGAAAAAGATTAAACTCCCAAAATAATTTGAGAAGGGAAACAAAAGAGAAGGAGTTTTAAGAGACCAAACACCAAGGTTTGAAGAAAGACAAAAATCCTGGCCAACTGACAAGGAAGATTTTAAATAGGAAGGTTTCTCTAAAAAAAATTTAAAGGCCTCTTTTCAAAACCAACAAAGAGTTTTTGCCAAAACCAAAAGTGAATTTTTTTTGGAGTGTCACACTTTTCGGAGTCTGAAACATTCCAGAAAGTGTCCCTTATGTATTCCTCCGGGGTTACGGATTCAATAATATTGGTTTCAACATTTATGGGATTACCTGAGATATAATGTTTAATTCTTTGACCGTTTACCACCTTCGGATTTGTGCCTTCGAAGTTGTTGATTTTATGGCACCGGAACGATAGACCTCCTCGATAGCATAGGGGCCTTCCCATTTAGAGAGAAGTTTTCCTGCAAAAAATCTTAAACAAGAGTTGTATAGCAATACATAATCACCTACATTAAACTCACGCTTTTGTATCCTTTTGTCATGCCATCTTTTAACTTTTTCCTTAAACAACTTGGCATTTTCATAAGCTTGGGTTCTCCATTCATCAAGTGAGCTAACATCAAATAACCTCTTCTCACCGGCAAGTTTGAAATCATAGTTGAGCTCTTTAATAGCCCAATATGCCTTATGTTCTAGTTTGAGAGGTAAGTGACATGCTTTTCCATAAACCATTTTATATGGAGACATACCCATAGGATTTTTATATGAAGTTCTATAAGCCCATAATGCATCATCAAGTTTCTTGGACCAATTCTTTCTAGACCTATTAACAGTCTTCTGCAAAATTAATTTTAGCTCTCTATTACTCAACTCTACTTGACCACTAGACTGCAGGTGATAAGGAGATGCAATTCTATGATTAACATCATACTTAGCAATCATTTTACGGAAAGCACCATGAATAAAGTGTGAACCACCATCAGTCATTAAATATCTAGGGACTCCAAACCTCGGAAAAATAACTTCCTTAAGCATTTTAATAGAAGTGTTATGATCAGCACTACTAGTTGGAATAGCTTCTACCCACTTAGTAACATAATCAACAACAACTAAAAAATGTGTGTATCCATTAGAGGCAGCAAAAGGTCCCATATAATCAAAGCCCCAAACATCAAACGGTTCAATACCAAGTGAATAATTCATAGGCATTTCTTGGCGTCTACTAATATTACCAATTCTTTGACATTCATCGCAAGACAAGACAAACTTACGGGCATCCTTGAAAAGAGTAGGCCAATAAAAACCAGATTGCAATACCTTATGTGCAGTTCTGTCTCCAGCGTGGTGTCCTCCATAAGCTTCGGAGTGGCACTTGCGTAGGATCTGTTCCTGTTCATGCTCAGGTACACAACGTCTAATAACACCATCTACTCCTTCTTTATAAAGATGTGGGTCACCCCAAAAGTAATGTCGCAAATCATAGAAAAACTTTTTCTTTTGTTGATAAGTGAAACTAGGTGGTATAAACTTAGCAACAATATAATTAGCATAATCAGCATACCACGCAGTACTACGAGAAGTACTTATAACATTTAATTGTTCATCAGGAAAGCTATCATTAATAGGTAGTGGGTCATCAAGAACATTCTCCAACCTAGACAAGTTGTCTGCTACGGGGTTCTCAGCCCCTTTTCTATCAACAATATGCAAATCAAATTCTTGCAGCAAGAGAACCCATCTAATAAGTCTAGGTTTAGCATCTTTCTTTTCCATAAGATATTTAATAGCAGCATGATCAGTGTGAATAGTTACTTTAGAATCAACAATATAAGGTCTGAACTTATCACAAGCAAATACAACTGCTAAAAGTTCTTTTTCAGTCGTAGCATAATTTCTTTGAGCATTGTCTAGAGTCTTACTAGCATAATGGATAACATTTAATTTCTTATGAAGTCTTTGCCCTAGAACAGCACCTACAACATAATCACTAGCATCACACATAATTTTAAAGGGTAAATTCCAATCAGGTGACTGAACAACAGGTGCAGAGACTAATGCTTTCTTAAGCGTTTCAAATGCTTCTACACAATCATCATCAAAGACAAATGGTATACCTTTTTGCAATAAATTAGTCAGAGGCCGAGAAATTTTTGAATAAGTCCTTAATGAACCTCCTATAAAATCGGGCTTGACCAAGGAAACTTCTTATACCTTTGATGTCCTTGGGACATGGCATCTTTTCAATAGCATCAACTTTGGCTTTATCAACTTCAATACCTCTTTCGGAAACTTTGTGCCCCAAAACAATACCTTCATTAACCATAAAGTGGCACTTCCCCAATTCAAGATAGGATTAGTTTCTTCACATCTCTGCAAAACTCGATCAAGATTGCTCAAGCAGTCATCAAAAGAGGAACCATAGACGTAAAAGTCGTCCATGAAAACCTCGCAAATCTTTTCACAAAAGTCAGAGAATATAGCCATCATGCATCTTTGAAAGGTAGCAGGTGCATTACATAAACCAAAAGGCATACGTCTATAAGCAAAAGTACCAAAAGGGCATGTAAAAGTAGTCTTTGATTGATCTCTAGCTGACACAGGTATTTGAGAGAAACCAGAATAACCATCTAGAAAGTAGCAATGTGTGTGTTTGCATAATCTTTCTAGAATTTGATCAATAAAAGGTAAGGGGTAATGATCTTTATTAGTAGCTTTATTTAACTTGCAGAAATCAATTACCATCCTATAACCTATGATAATTCTTTGTGGAATCAATTCATATTTATCATTAGGAACAACAGTAATACCTCCCTTCTTAGGGACACAATGGACAAGACTTACCCACTGACTATCAGCAACGGGATAAATTATACCTGCCTCTAGAAGCTTGAGTATTTCTTTTCTTACAACTTCTTTCATTTTAGGATTCAGACGTCGTTGAGGATCACGAACTGGTTTGGCATCTGCTTCCAAATTTATTTTATGTTGACATAGAGTGGGACTAATGCCCTTAAGATCATCAAGAGTATATCCAATAGCAGCACGGTGTTTCTTCAGAGTTTTCAATAATCTTTCTTCTTCATGCTCTGAAAGGTTAGCAATAATAATAACAGGATATATCTTCTTTTCATCAAGATAAGCATATTTAAGATTATCAGGCAACGGTTTAAGCTCAAACACGGGATCACCCTTGGGTGGAGGAGGATCCCCTAAAATCTCAACAGGTAAGTTATGTTGCAGAATGGGTTCCTGTTTAAAGAAGACTTCATCTATTTCCCTTCTTTCATTCATGAACATATCATTTTCATGGTCTAGCAAATAGTGTTCTAAAGGATCACTAGGAGGTATGGCAATAGAAGAAAGACCAATAATTTCATACTTACTAGATAATTCTTCCTCATGGTGTTGTTTACTAAATTTAGAGAAATTAAACTCATGAACCATATCATCCAAGCCAATAGTAACAACATTCTTTGCGCAATCAATCTTAGCATTAACGGTGTTCAAGAAGGGTCTACCAAATATAATGGGACAAAAACTATCTTGTGGAGAAGTGAGAACAAGAAAATCAGCAGGATATTTAGTTTTCCCACACAAGACTTCAACATCTCTAACAATCCCAATTGGTGAAATAGTATCTCTATTAGCAAGTTTAATTGTAACATCAATATCTTCTATCTCAGTAGGTGCAATTTCATTCTTAATTTCTTCGTACAAGTCGTAAGGTATAACACTAGCACTAGCACCCATATCACATAAGCCATGATAATAATGATCTCCTATTTTAACAGAAATAACAGGCACGCCTACCACAGGTCTATGTTTATCTTTATCACACAGTTTAGCAATTCTAGCAGTTTCACCTTCGAACTGAATAACATGCCCATCAATATTATCAGACAAGAGATCTTTAACAATAGCAACATTAGGTTCTACTCTAACTTGCTCAGGGGGTACATAAGTTCTGATATTGCTTTTACGAACAACAGTTGAAGCTTTAGCATGATCCTTTACTCTAACAGGGAAAGGTGGTTTCTCAACATAAGAAGTAGGAACAATAGGATCATTATAAGTAACAATCGTTTCTTCAACTTTAATAGGTGCAGCTACTTTTACTTCTATGGGAGGATGATATTTAAACCACTTCTCCTTAGGGAGATCAACATAAGTAGCAAAAGATTCACAGAAAGAAGCTACTATCTTAGAGTCAAGTCCATATTTAGTGCTAAACTTATGGAAAATATCGGTATCCATAAAAGATTTAACACAATAAAACTTAGGTGTCATACCTGACCCCTTACCTTCATCGAGGTCCCAATCTTCAGAGTTGCATTTAACTCTATCCAATAAATTCCATCTGAATTCAATAGTCTTCATCATAAAAGAGCCAGCACAAGAAGTATCGAGCATGGTGCGATTGTTTTCAGAAAGCCGAGCATAACAACTTTGCATAATTATTTCTCTTGAGAGCTCATGATTGGGGCATGAATATAACATTGATTTAAGCCTCCCCCAAGCTTGAGCGATGCTTTCTCCTTCGCGAGGCTAGAAATTATATATATAATTGCGATCACAATGAACAAGATGCATAGGGTAATACTTTTGATGAACTTCCAACTTCAATCTTTTATAGTCCCACGATCTCGTATCACATAGCCTATACCATATCAATGCGTCTTCCTTCAAAGATAAAGGGAAGACCTTCTTCTTAGCAACATCATCGGATACACCTGCAAGCTTAAATAATCCACAAACTTCATCCACATATAATAAGTGCTCATCAGGATGCTTTGTTCCATCTCCTCTAAAACGATTAGCTAGCAGTTTTTCCATTATACCCAAAGGAAATATAAAAGGATTTTCATTTTCAATAGGTTCAGTAGGTTGAGGAGCAACTCTTTTCTCTACTGGACGGGGTGAAGATACCCCGAACAAGCCCCTCAGAGAATTACTTTCCATAGTAACAAGTGACAGTAAATTTCATCACACTATATAAATTTTTCCTTACCAAATTCCACGTACCAAAGGCGCTACACTCCCCAGCAACGGCGCAAGAAAAGAGTCTTGATGACCCACAAGTATAGGGGATCTATCGTAGTCCTTTCGATAAGTAAGAGTGTCGAACCCAACGAGGAGCAGAAGGAAATGATAAGCGGTTTTCAGCAAGGTATTCTCTGCAAGCACTGAAATAAGTGGTAACAGATAGGTTGGTGATAAGGTAAATTGTAACGAGCAACAAGTAACAAAAGTAAATAAGGTGCAGCAAGGTGGCCCAATCCTTTTTGTAGCAAAGGACAAGCCGGAACAAACTCTTATAATAGGAAAAGCGCTCCCGAGGACACATGGGAATATCGTCAAGCTAGTTTTCATCACGTTCATATGAGTCGCGTTCGGTACTTTGATAATTTGATATGTGGGTGGACCGGTGCTTGGGTGCTGTTCTTACTTGAACAAGCATCCCACTTATGATTAACCTCTATTGCAAGCATCCGCAACTACAACAAAAGTAATAAGGTAAACCTAACCATAGCATGAAACATAGGGATCCAAATCAGCCCCTTACGAAGCAATGCATAAACTAGGGTTTAACCTTCTGTCACTCTAGCAACCCATCATCTACTTATTACTTCCCAATGCCTTCCTCTAGGCCCAAATAATGGTGAAGTGTTATGTAGTCGACGTTCACATAACACCACTAGAGGCTAGACAACATACATCTTATCAAAATATCAAACGAATACCAAATTCACATGACTACTAATAGCAAGACTTCTCCCTTGTCCTCGGGAACAAACGTAATTATTCACAAAGCATATTCATGTTCATAATAAGAGGGGTAATAATATGCATAAAGGATCTGAACATATGATCTTCCACCAAATAAACCAACTAGCATCAACTACAAGAAGTAATCAACACTACTAGCACCAATCCCGGACTTTAGGACAAGAATTGGATACAAGAGATGAACTAGGGTTTGGAGATGAGATGGTGCTGGTGAAGATGTTGATGGAGATTGCCCTCTCCTGATGAGAGGAGCGTTGGTGATGACGATGGTGATGATTTCCCCCTCCCGGAGGGAAGTATCCCCTGCAGAATAGCTCTGCTGGAGCTCTAGATTGGTTCCGTCTCGGTTCCGCCTCGTGGCGGCGGAGTCTCATCCCGAAAGGTTGCTTCTGATTTTTTTTCTCATCGAAAGACTTCATATAGCAGAAGATGGACGTTGGAGACCCACCAGGGGGCCCACGAGGTAGGGGGGCGCGCCCCCCACCCTCGTGAGCAGGGTGTGGGCCCCCTGGACTTCATCTTTGGCGATTATTTTTCTTTATTTATTTTAAGATATTCCGTGGAGTTTCAGGACTTTTGGAGTTGCGCAGAATAGGTCTCTAATATTTGCTCCTTTTCCAGCCCAGAATTCCAGCTGCCGGCATTCTCCCTCCTTATGTAAACCTTGTAAATTAAGAGAGAACAAGCCCACTTGTTGACATCCTGATCTTTGCCTTCTCAGGCTGCTCTTTCCCGATACTGCTTGTGGTATCTACGGTTGTCGTTCTCGAAGTGATTGCTGATCGAGCTGGTGGTGTCGGCAGTCCTATCAGACTCGGTGGTGTTACTGTCCGCAGGAGCTTCTCGGCATCTTGTCCGGGATGCTAATGATATTCTTCGTCTTATGGAGATGGACAACTTTCGACGTGACTCCTGTGTGATCGTGATCGAGCTTTGCCGACTTGTAGCCGGTCGACTCATGGGTCCGTGTATATATTCTGATCATCCACAACTATACTTGAATTTCTATCAAAAAATTAAATATTTAATTTAAATTTGAGATCTTTTCTTTTCCTACTTTTGCTCGAAAATAAAAAATACATAATATATATTTATAAAGATGTATTCCACTGAAACATACATCATTAGCCCTGTTCGCTATATGTGGTAATTTGACATTTGGAGATAGTAAACTACACTCGAATTTTATTCAAAACCATTAGAAAATATGATTTATTTATTTTCAAAAAAATGAGGGCTTTTATTTTTTCCAACTGCAAATATTTTTTCTCAAAATAATTTATTTTAGTTGGTAATATTTAGAAGAAAAGAAATATATGTGAAGAAAAAAGAAAGGCGCATATATCATAGAAAATTGCAATGGCCAGAGCAAAGATATATAAGCGGATATATGCATAAGCGTACGTACCGTTGTTGGACCCAATTTACCTAGTCAATGTTGAATCGGATTTGGCTAGCTTTTTTTTTCTTTTGAGTTATTGCGGGTTGGCTATTTAGCCATCTGTGCCCTGTGCCCATTGACGTCTTTCTTTTACCAGCTCCTACACGTGACAGGCTAGTATATAACTTTCCATCGGTGTCTTTTTTAGGAACGTGTCCTAGAGCTGTACGTGTCCGTTAGTTTTTTTTAGTGAACGTGTCCTAAAATTGTACATATATATACTTTTGGTACCTAACGTAATAATTTTAAATCTCAGTTTTTTTTAGCATCAGTACAGACACAAGCGCTCATATACACGCGCATACACTCACCCCTGTGAACGCACACACGCATACCCTACCCCTATGAGCACCCCCGAGAGACCGAGCCGGCATATCATCTTGAAATTTACGAAGTCACCATAGGCGCCTCGTCGTCGATGGGAACGTCTCCTCCCATTGAAAGCGCATCGCCGGAAATCCTGAAATAAGTCCAGGAATAATGCGAGCACCAGGATTTGAACCCTGGTGGGTTGGGGATACCACTGTCCACCTAACCAACTCAACCACAGGTTGATTCGCAATCTCAGTTTTTTTAGTGAACGTGTCCTAGAGTTGTACATATATACTTTTGGTACGTAACGTAATAATTTTAAATCTCAGCCATAAATATTATAGATCAACGGTGTATATTATTTTAGCTTATGTGGAAGAACGTGGTGTCTTATTTTGCTTCTGTCTTATGTATATAATAGATAGCCATAAGTATTGTGACATAACGTGAAATAACAGCCCATAATGCAATAAATATCGATATAAAAGCATGATGAGAAATGGACGTATCACCCCTCCCCCACCTCTGGAATCTTGATTGCTGCTCCAGTTCCCCCAAATCCCCCTCCTGTACTCCCTGTACTCAAGCGCACTATCATGTCGCCGGTCAACGCAGATCTCCGAGCCGGAGATCCTGAGGTCCGTCCTGCCTTCGGTCGCTGCGTGCGGACGCTCAACAGTGGCATGGCGGCGCTTGACGACCAGTTTGCCGGCAAAGTGTTGATGGTAACCATCAACGGCGACCGGCCTCCCGTCTCGCCGGATGACCTTGTCAAAGCTCTTGGCATTGCACACGGCATCCAAATAAGTGACTTGCTCGTCGAAGTCTGTCCGCCATCGGCTGATTTCTTCGTCAGGTTCCGGACAACTTTCGACTGCAGTCGTGTGTTTGAATCTTCCCGGCGTTTGTTTCGCGATGGCGCGCTGGTGAGCTTTGATCGGTGCAGCCAGGATGGGGCTCGGTGCCCTCTGAGCTTGAGTTTTTCACAAAGCTTACCTTCCACGGCATGCCTCGACGTGCTTGGAACAGCGAGTCCATGAACGAGCTTATCAACGACCTTGGAGGTGAGCTCGTAAGTATGTTTGTTCCTCCAGACAGCTGGGCTCTGACGGTTATGGCATTGATGAAGAAGCCGTCCACCATGCCGAAGGTGATTGGTGCTGAGATACCGGTGCAGGAACTGGGGTTGTACTATTCGTCGCCACCAAGGCCGCCGCGGACCACGTTAGGGATGTACCTATATCGAGTGTTCGTGCATGTCGAAGAAGTGGTCAATCCATCAATCGAAGTCCTGTCGCCGCCGCTGGTGCCAGGGTCCGTCGACGACGTCCATTACAGGAGTCAACGTCAGACTTTCCCTGTGTTGCTCGGAACGATGGATGGCACAGGGCCTACTCCATCGCGCGGCGGAGGCCACTGCTTCTTTGGGAGAAGAGGCAGGGCTGGCTGCCTGGATGTGCTCTAATTTGAGGTAACAACTGAATCTTGTCAGATACTAGTTAAATCCGAGCTATGGGTGTGAAGCACTGATATGCCAGTACATTTGATTGTGACCTGTTCTAATTTTGTACCTGCACTTTTTTTAGAAAGGGTTGTACGTCAACTTAATGTGCTAGTAGAACTTATTGTGTTGTCTGTCTGTTTTCTTTGCACAACATTCAAGATATTTCCCCGTCATTGATAAAGACGATGAACCGTTATGTACGACTTCGTTGGTTTCAACATAGCCCTTCCCGTAGCGATCCACAGCTTCCATCCTGATTGTGCCGCCTGCGTGAAACTTTTGTATGCAAGTTCAGTGTGCTATGATGTTCTATATGATTGTGTCAACTATATAAGTTTTTACTGAGCATCAGCAATGCATATGGCTGAAAGATGTATTTACGAGCATTGGCCGATGGGTCTCTCTCTCTCTCTCACACACACACACACACACACACACACACACGCACAAGAGGGGCCCGTTGAATTATTTATTTGCTCGTGACAGCTTTTAATTAGGTTCCACTGTAATCTAACTTTTTTCTTAAGTTATTACTTGAGCTCAATGACTTCAAAAAGTTGTACAGAAGCCTTGTTTAGGCCTTTCCGGCGTCGCTGAATGTGGGCTGAGTAACCATGTTAGGTTGTACTGTACTACAGAGGCCTTTTTTCGCTATTTTTTTAAATAATACATTTTTTATTAATTTTCATAAATATTACGCTGGGTAATTTTTTTTCAAAAATAATACACCGTCAGCCCGCTGCAGGCCGACTGGGCCTAGTCGGCCCACAGCCGACCAATTGGATTCCAGTCGGCCTACAGCTGGCCGACTGGCCCCTGTCGGCCCACTGTCGGCTGATTGGGTCCTGTCCGCCCACTGTTGGCCGACTAGAGCTAATTGGCTCGCTGTGGGCTAATTGTTTTTGCAAAAGTGTTAATCATGTATTTAAAAAATATGTGTATTGTGACCTCCTTCGCTCGCTATGGGCCCACTGTTGACTAAAAAAATATGTTTTAAAAAGTGTTAATCATGTATTTAAAAATATGTGTATTGTGACCTCCTCCACTCGCTGTGGGGCCATTGTTGACTAAAAATATGTTTTAAAAGTGTTAATCATGTATTTAAAAATTGTTAAATGTGTGTATAAAAATGTTCCTTATCTATACAAGTTTTTTAAATGTATGTATAAAAATAGTTTTTTTTTTCAACATCAACAATGCAACTGGGCCGACAGTTGTACACAATATCTGGGTCAACTTGTTATTCTCCGCCCCGCTGGGCTGCAAACTTTCCTAGGAGTTATGCATTAGGCTTAACAAGAAAATGGACTTTAAGAAATAATAAATGGGATGTAATTATAATAACTGAACAATTACTATGCACGAAACACGTAATTAGTTTGAAAAATATATTATTTTTGGAATTTGAAAATTTTAATTTCATTACTTGTTGCGCTTGCAATATTTCGTTGGATTTTAACGTAATACAACTTTATTTTGAAATTATATTTAACCTAACTAGAAATTTCGGATAAAAATATTTCGGATCCTATCAAAATGTGAGAATTTTTTTTTGAACTCTGTTTTGAGCGGTTGTTTGAAATTATTAATCGTTGTCCTAGCTAGAAATTCGGTTGTACTTTTAACAAACTGTAAATGGGCTGTAGTAAATTCCATTAGAATTAAAAAATGGGCTGTACATTCTTACAAATCGAAAATGGGCTATATGTTCTCTGCCAAATCCGAGTTGTGGGCCTACTAAGTTGACACGTACCAAGGGCTTTGTCAACTTAGTCAATATAAACGATTCTAGCTGCAGTGATCGTACAATGTCCATCCAACGGTCGTAGTGCTTCTTCAACCTCTGGTCTTCTTGCTCCAGCCGCCCAAAGCAGCGCCAGTCGTGTCGCGTGCTCCTGCCTCCCGTGGCCGTCTGTGATGTCGCGGAGGCCTCACCGCCCCGTACTACTCCCACCGCTGGCCAGGCCATCCCTCTACTCACCCACACCCCCTGTTATTCTGCGGCTATGACAGCCTCACACCGCAGCCGAACCAGTGAACCCTCGTACTCCTCTCCGCGCGGGCTTCCACTGCTGCGTCTTCCCCGGCTCCGCGTCGTCCCCTTCCTAGTCCTCGTCGTCGTCCACTGCCCTGGTGCTCTCGGCACGGCATGGTCAACGTGGTCAAGGAACGACTTCCATCGGACGTGGACTGTACGTGGAGAGGCTGACAGCTGGGTCCACGGCCGCAGCAAGGAAGTGCCTCCTTATTACGCGGAAAATAAAGTTTCCTCCACCTGACAGCAGGGACCCACCGGACGGGCCACCGTATTTCGCGAAAAAAATGTTTCCCCCCTGACTACTGGGACCCACCAGCTACACCTTCGCACGCAAGGAAGTGCGTCCGGGCAAAAAAAAAACGATTCGCCCCTGACTGCTGGGACCCATCAGCTACATCTTCGCAGACAAGGAAGTGCCTGACAGTCGGGACCCACCTGGTCGAAGCGTACGTAGCGTTGCCATTCTGGTCGCGAACGTGTACGGACATACTGGTCGATGTAGAGGCGCGCACTTGTCGTAGTAGAGGCACGCACGTGTCGTAGTAGAGGCCCGCACGTAGCATGTACACGTACGTACAGCGGCCTGGGTGCAAGAAAGAAAATACGGCCACGTATGTGTACATACGGGCGGGATCTCGAACGCCTACTCGCGCATACGTACGTCGAGGGCTCGTGTATATGGCTGGGTCGGAACGGAGAAACAGCGTCGTCGTCGTGTTCATGGGGAGGCAACGGAATGCGTCGTGTTCATGGGAGGCAACAAATGCGTCGTGTTCATCGGGAGGCAACGCGGCTGGGTCGGAACGGAATGTGTGGTCGTGTTCATCGGGAGGGCTTGGACGGAACAGGCGATGAAAACGAGGCCTGGCGTACCGCAGAATGGAGGAAACAGACTGGCCACATTCGAAACGGGATCCTGTTCATCGGGAGGGGTCTGGCGTACCGCACAACGGAGGAAACGGACCTCCTACGATCGAAACGGGGGTCCTGTTAATCGGGAGGGGTGTGGCGAACCGCAAAACGGAGGAAACGGACCTCCTACGGTCGAAACGGGGGTCCTGTTGATCGGGAGGGGTGTGGCGTACCGCAAAACAGAGGAAACGAACTTGTGTTGGAGCGCTACGGTCGAAACGGGGGTCCTGTTCATCTGGAGGGGTGTGGCGTACCGCAAAACAGGACTCCACGGGATACTGTTCATCTCCACCGTCGACCCCCTCCAGCCTCCACGAGCTACTGTTCATCCACCGTCGACCTCCTCCAGCCTCCACGGGCTCTTGTTCATCCAGCCTCCAACGCGCGCTACTCCACCGGCTACTGTTCAACCACCCCTCCACCGTCTACTGTTCATCCAGCCCTCCACACCAGGAGGTCATGTTCAACCACCCCTCCACGGGTACCCCTCCACCGTCTACTGTTCATCCTTCCCTCCACACCACGGGGTCCTGTTCATCCACCCCTCCACGGGCACCCCTCCACCGTCTACTGTTCATCCAGCCCTCCACCACACCACGAGGTCCTGTTCATCCAGAGGCAACACCACGGGGTCCTGTTCATCCACCCCCACCGGGAACTGTTCATCCAACCCCCCCCCCCCCCCCGCAACGCTCATTGTTCATCCAGAGGCAGCATCGATCGGCTTCAGTTAGCAGCAGTAGCCAAGGAATCGCTCGATCGGGTTCAGTTAACAGCCATCGATCGATCGCTCGGGTTCAGTAACGCGTAGCCTGCAGTGCAATCGCTCGGGTTCAGTTAGAGCCCAACGCCTCGCTCGGGTTCAGTTAGAGCCAACGCCTCGCACACACACGCGTACGTGTACGAGAGAAACGCGCATCGCTCGGCCCCCGACCTCCCACCGTAACCGGGAACTCCCCGAAATTTTCCTCCCCCTCGCTTCTACCATTGTTTTTTCTGTCATGGACGGCCCAAAGAATGTCATGCAGCTGCGTCTCCGGCCCGCCCAAGATGAAAAGCCTATTTTCTGTCATGATTTTTTGTCATAGAAGTAGGAGCCCACCACATCTATGATGATTCTGGGTTTTGCCACAATTATCGTCATAGAAGTGTCATATGTATGAGAGAAAAAAATTTCGTTCGGCCCAAAATGTCACCGATGTGTCTTTTTTTTGTAGTGTACTGTGGAGGCGTCGACCCATACTCTATGGCTGATGTCGGTCTAGGAGTGAAAGACGACCCCTTTTACTCTTCCTACCATGGTGGACGCATCGTGACGTCGATGGTTAGTGGAGCCTTGGACATGTATGCCGGGGTGGCGGCCTCGGATGGCGGTTCCTCAAGGTTGGATCTCTGGCGGGTGCCATGGCGACGGTGATGGCATTCTCTCTTGGTCGTGTAGGCGGCGAGAGGTGGTGCGGCGGGTGGCTCTAGCGCACTCTTGTCCCTGACGATGTTGGTGCCCCGATCCGGATCTGGAGTTCTGGGCTCGCCACTCTTGCCCTGGAGACCTCATTTTGGGGACACGGTGGAGTTGCCGAGCGAAAGCTCCACTCTTTGTCACCAACGACGGTGACGCTCGTGGACATCGTTATCTTCCTGAAGAAGTCGTTGTGGCGCTCATATCCGTTACCGAGTTCGGGGTGAAAACCTCTGTCTATCTGAAAGCACAAGTGCTCCCTGGGTGATTTTGGTAATTAATGCCAACATATCTCTTGTTGGACTAATGCTTTCATCTAGTATGCTTCATATAAGTTCAACAAGTGGAGTGGCATGGACAAGAGGATGTGGAAACCCTTCAAGATGCTAAGGACAAAGTATTGGCTCAAGCTCAAGCTCAGGACTCTACATTTTACTTTTAGTGATCCAAGATCACATTGAGTCCATAGGAAAAGCCAATACTATTAAGAGGGATGAGGTGTTGCTTAATGGCTTGATTAATCAAAGTTCTTAGTGATATGCTCCAAAGCCCTCAACTACTCTCTCACATCCACATATGTCCCAAACCAAAAGTCAAACTCGGCCCCACCGAAACTTTCTATCCGGCACCACCGAGTTCACTTGACATAGCCACTGCCAGAAACCCTAATCAATTCGGTCTCACCGATGGGATCTCGGTCTCACCGAGATGGGCTTGCAAACTCTCTGTTGCCTATTGCAATAATTTTGGTCTCACCGAGATATGCAATCGGTCCCACCGAGTTTGCTTGGCCAACTTTTTGTTTCGCTTATTACCCAAATTGGTCCCACCGAGTTTGAGTAATCTGTCAAACTGAGATGAGGCTTTACCCTAACCCTAGCACATCGGTCCCACCGAGTTGATCATATCGGTCCCACCGAAATTCCTAACGGTCACATTACGAACTGAATCGGTTCGATCGAGTTTGACGATTCGGTCCCACCGAGTTTGGTAAATTGTGTGTAACGGTTAGATTTTGTGTGGAGGCTATATATATCCCTCCACCCACTCTTCATTCGTGGAGAGAGCCATTAGAACATGCCTACACTTCCTACATACATTTTCTGAGAGAGAACCACCTACACTTCTGTTGAGGTCAAGATATTCCATTCCAACCATATAAATCTTGATCTCTAGCCTTCCCTAAGTTTCTTTCCACTCAAATCATCTTTCCACCAAATCCAATCCTATGAGAGAGAGTTGAGTGTTGGGGAGACTATCATTTGAAGGACAAGAGAAAGGAGTTCATCATCAAGACACCATTTGTTACCTCTTGGAGAGTGCTGTCTCCTAGATTGACGAGGTGTCACTTGGGACCCTCCATCAAGATTCTGGAGTTGAACCAAGGAGTTTGTAACGGCAAGGAGATCGCCTACTTCGTGAAGATCTACCCGAGTTAGGCAAGTCCTTCGTGGGTGATGACCATGGTGGGATAGAAAAGGTTGCTTCTTCGTGGACCCTTCATGGGTGGAGCCCTCCGTGGACTCGCGCAACCGTTACCCTTCGTGGGTTGAAGTCGCCATCAACGTGGATGTACGATAGCACCACCTATCGGAACCACGGATAAAAAATCTCCGTGTCTCCAAATTGCGTTTGCACACTTGCTACCTCTTGAGCACTGCGTTGGTTTTCCCTTGAAGAGGAAAGGGTGATGCAGAAAAGTAGCGTAAGTATTTCCCTCAGTTTTTGAGAACCAAGGTATCAATACAGTAGGAGGCTACGCGCGAGTCCCTCGCACCTACACAAAACAAATAAATCCTCGCATCCAACGCGATAAGGGGTTGTCAATCCCTTCACGGTCACTTACGAGAGTGAGATCTGATAGATATGATAAGATAATATTTTTGGTATTTTTATAATAAAGATGCAAAGTAAAATAAAAGCAAAGGGAATAACTAAGTGTTGGAAGATTAATATGATGAAGATAGACCCGGGGGCCATAGGTTTCACTAGTGGCATCTCTTAAGAGCATAAGTATTTTACGGTGGGTGAACAAATTACTGTTGAGCAATTGACAGAATTGAGCATAGTTATGAGAATATCTATGTATGATCATGTATATAGGCATCACATCCGAGACAAGTAGACCGACTCCTGCCTGCATCTACTACTATTACTCCACACATCGACCGCTATCGAGCATGCATCTAGAGTATTAAGTTCATAAGAACAGAGTAACGCCTTAAGCAAGATGACATGATGTAGAGGGATAAATTCATGCAATATGATAAAAACCCCATCTTGTTATCCTCGATGGCAACAATACAATACGTGCCTTACTGCCCATACTGTCACTGGGAAAGTACACCACAGGATTGAACCCAAAGCTAAGCATTTCTCCCATTGCAAGAAAGATCAATCTAGTAGGCCAAACCAAGCTGATAATTCGAAGAGACTTGCAAAGATAACCAATCATACATAAAAGAATTCAGAAGATTCAAATATTGTTCATAGATAAACTTGATCATAAACCCACAATTCATCGGTCTCAACAAACACACCGCAAAAGAAGATTACATCGAATAGATCTCCACGAGAGATGGGGAGAACATTATTGAGATCCAAAAAGAGAGAAGAAGCCATCTAGCTACTAACTATGGACCCAAAGGTCTGAGGTAAACTACTCACACTTCATCTGAGGGGCTATGATGATGATGTACAAGCCCTCCGTGATCTATGCCCCCTCCGGCGGAGCTCCGGAACAGGCCCCAAGATGGGATCTCGTGGGTACAGAAGGCTGCGGTGGTGGAATTAGGTTTTTGGCTCCGTATCTGATCGTTTGGGGGTACGTAGGTATATATAGGAGGAAGGAGTACGTCGGTGGAGCAACAGGGGCCCCACGAGGGTGGAGGGCGCGCCCTGGGGGGGGGGGGGGGGGTAGGCGCGCCCCCTACCTCTTGGCCTCCTCCTTTATTTCTTGACGTAGGGTCCAAGTCTCCTGGATCATATTCGTTCTGAAAATCACGTTCCCGAAGGTTTCATTCCGTTTGGACTCCGTTTGATATTCTTTTTCCGCAAAACTCTGAAATAGGCAAAAAACAGCAATTCTGGGCTGGGCCTCCGGTTAATAGGTTAGTCCCAAAAATAATATAAAAGTGAGTAATAAAGCCCAATAATGTCCAAAACAGTAGATAATATAGCATGGAACAATAAAAAATTATAGATACGTTGGAGACGTATCAAGCATCCCCAAGCTTAATTCCTGCTCGTCCTCGAGTAGGTAAATGACAAAAATAGAATTTTTGATGCGGAGTGCTACTTGGCATAATTTCAATGTAATTCTTCTTAATTGTGGTATGAATATTCAGATCCGAAAGATTCAAGACAAAAGTTTAATATTTACATAAAAATAATAATACTTCAAGCATACTAACAAAGCAATTATGTTTTCTCAAAATAACATGGCCAAAGAAAGTTATCCCTACAAAATCATATAGTCTGGCTATGCTCTATCTTCACCACACAAAATCTTTAAGTCATGCACAACCCCGATGACAAGCCAAGCAATTGTTTCTTACTTTTGATGTTCTCAAACTTTTTCAATCTTCACGCAATACATGAGCGTGAGCCATGGACATAACACTATATGTGGAATAGAATGGTGGTTGTGGAGAAGACAAAAAGGGAGAAGATAGTCTCACATCAACTAGGCGTATCAACGGGCTATGGAGATGCCCATCTATAGATATCAATGTGAGTGAGTAGGGATTGCCATGCAATGAATGCACTAGAGCTATAAGTATATGAAAGCTCAACAAAAGAAACTAAGTGGGTGTGCATCCAACTTGCTTGCTCACGAAGACCTAGGGCATTTTGAGGAAGCCCATCACTGGAATATACAAGCCAAGTTCTATAATGAAAAATTCCCACTAGTATATGAAAGTGACAAAATGAGAGACTCTCTATCATGAAGATCATGGTGCTACTTTGAAGCACAAGTGTGGTAAAAGGATAGTAACATTGTCCCTTCTCTCTTTTTCTCTTATTTTTTGGGCCTTTCCCTTTTTATGGCCTCTTTTTTTCGTCCAGAGTCTCATCCCGACTTGTGGGGGAATCATAGTCTCCATCATCCTTTCCTCACTTGGGACAATGGTCTAAAAATGATGATCATCACCCTTTTATTTTCTTACAACTCAACAATTACAACTCGATACTTAGAACAAAATATGACTCTATATGAATGCCTCCGGCGGTGTACCGGGATATGCAATGAATCAAGAGTGACATGTATGAAAGAATTATGAACGGTGGCTTTGCCACAAATACGATGTCAACTACATGATCATGCAAAGCAATATGACAATGATGGAGCGTGTCATAATAAACGGAACAGTGGAAAGTTGCATGGCAATATATCTCGGAATGGCTATGGAAATGCCATGATAGGTAGGTATGGTGGCTGTTTTGAGGAAGGTTTATGGTGGGTGTATGATACCGGCGAAAAGTGCGCGGTATTAGAGAGGCTAGCAATGCTGGAAGGAAGAAGAGTGCGTATAATCCATGGACTCAACATTAGTCATAAACAACTCATATACTTATTGAAAAAATCTACAAGTTGTCAAAGCAAAGTATTACGCACATGCTCCTAGGGGGATAGATTGGTAGGAAAAGACCATCGCTCGTCCCCGACCGCCACTCATAAGGAAGACAATCAATAAATAAATTATGCTCCGACTTCATTACATAACGGTTCACCATACGTGCATGCTACGGGAATCACAAACTTTAACACAAGTATCTCTCAAATTCACAACTACTCAACTAGCATGACTCTAATATCACCGTATTTATATCTCAAAACAATTATCAAGCATCAAACTGTTCTTAGTGTTCAACACACTCATAAGAAAGTTTTTACTAATCTTGAATACGAAGCATATTAGGATTACTTAAGCAAATTACCATGATATATAAGACTCTCAAAATAATCTAAGTGAAGCATGAGAGATCAATAGTTTCTATAAAACAAATCCACCACCGTGCTCTAAAAGATATAAGTGAAGTGCTAGAGCAAAACTATATAACTAAAAAGATATAAGCGAAGCACATAGAGTATTCTAGCAAATTACAAATCATGTATGGCTCTCTCAAAAGGTGTGTACAGCAAGGATGATTGTGGTAAACTAAAAAACAAAGACTCAAATTATACAAGACGCTCCAAGCAAAACACATATCATGTGGTGAATAAAAATATAGCTCCAAGTAAAGTTACCGATGGAAGTAGACGAAAGAGGGGATGCCTTCCGGGAATCCCCAAGCTTTGGCTTTATGGTGTCCTTAGATTATCTTGGGGGTGCCATGGGCATCCCCAAGCTTAGGATCTGGCACTCCTTGTTCCATAATCCATCAAATCTTTCACCCAAAACTTGAAAACTTCACAACACAAAACTCAACAGAAAATCTCGTGAGCTCCTTTAGCGAAAGAAAACAAAAGACCACTTCAAGGTACTGTAATGAACTCATTCTTTATTTATAATGGTGTTAAACCTACTGTATTCCAACTTCTCTATGGTTTATAAACTATTTTTCTAGACATAGATTAATCAAAATAAGCAAACAACACACGAAAAACAGAATCTGTCAAAAACAGAATAGTCTGTAGTAATCTGTAACTAACGCAAACTTCTGGAACTCCAAAACATCAGCCAAAAAAGGACGACCTTGACAATTTTTTATTGATCAGCAGCTATTGCAATCAGTATTTTATCACGTTCTGGTGATTTTTAACAATTATTTTCGTGAATAGAAAGTTTCTAGAAATTACAGCAACATCAAATAACTATCATCCAAGAAGATCCTATAGGTTTAACTTGGCACAAACACTAATTAAAACATAAAAACACATCTAACCAGAGGCTAGATCAAATATTTATTCCTAAACAGAAGCAAAAAGAAAAAAAAACCTAAAAATAAAATTGGGTTGCCTCCCAACAAGCGCTATCGTTTAACGCCCCTAGCTAGGCATTGATAATGATGCTCACATGAAAGATAGAAATTGAAACATAAAGAGAGCATCATGAAGCATGTGAAAAAAAATCTAAGTCTAACATACTTCCTATGCATAGGCATCTTATAGGCAAACAAATTATCATAGAAAGCAAAAACTAGCATATGCAAGGAAGCTGAAAGAAACAATAGCAATCTCAAGATAACGAGAGGTAATTTAGTAACATGAAAATTTCTACGACCATATTTTCCTCTCTCATAATAATTGCATGTAGGATCATAGGCAAATTCAACAAAATAGCTATCACATAACATATTCTCAACACGATCCACATGCATGCGAAGTTGACACTCTTCCAAAATAGTGGGATTATCATTAACTAAAGTCATGACCTCTCCAAACCCACTTTTATAAAAAATACCATAAGATTGAACATTCTCCAAATATGTGGGATCTAAAGTTGACACTCTTCCAAACCCACTTTCAATATTATTTCAAACACTATTATCAATCTCACATTCATCATGGGGCTTAAATAAATTTCCAAGATCATAAGAAGAATGACCCCAATCATGATCATTGCAACAAGTAGTAGACATAGCAAAACTAGCATCCCCAAGCTTAGGGTTTTGGATATTATTAGCACAATTGACATCAAGAGAATTTATAGTAAAATCATTGCAATCATGCTTTTTATTAAAAGATCTATCGTGAATCGCTTCATAAAGTATTTCATCACAATTTTCAGATTCACGAATTTCAAGCAAAAGCTCATAAAGATAATCTAGTGCACTCAACTCACTAGCAATCACTACAAAAAAAATACACTTCTGTGATGATACGTGTTTGTCATAGTAGGTCGCTTTTTTTTCATGCATGTACATCCATGACAAATTTATGACAGAATCAAGATAGTCATACCTGCGCTGCCGTAGAAGTGTTCCATGACATTGCCAAAATTATCATCACGGAAGTGTCCACTTCCATGACGATAAATCGCGTGTCACAGAAGTGCTTTCGTCAAGGGTGACCGACACGTGGCATCCACCGTAACGGAACGCCGTTAAGCTATCGGGTCGGATTTTGGATCCGATAACCCATTAACAGCCACAACCAATGCCGATTTTCCACGTGTAAAATTCTCATTGGCTGACGGATCCAACGGGCGAGATGGGCCTATGATATGTTGACACGTGGACCGGCCCAAAAGTGGCCCACAAAGATTAAGTGGGCCGACGCAACTGAAGGCCCATAAGATTTAGTGGACCATAATGGGCCGTCCTAGCTAAAGGCCCACAAAATTTAGCGGACCATAATGGGCCGGCCCAGCTAAAGGCCCACACGATTTTGCAGACCATAATGGGCCGGCCCAGCTAAAGGCCCACAAGATTTTGCGGACAATATGGGCCGGGCCAGCTAAAGGCCCACAAGATTCTGCCGACCATAATGGGCCGACCCAGCTAAAGGCCCAACATTCTCTGTCAAATCGGCCCGTCAACGGCCTGTCCTAAACTTGTCATCAATGCGGCCCATGGTCACTTCTGGCCCGTTAACAGTCCGCTAAGTAATTGGGCTGAATTATGGCCCGGTGTATTTCCGGCCTGTTAAAGGTCCGGCTTCATTTGGGCCCATTTACCGGGCATCAAAACTTTCGGCCCATAAATGACCATGAAGGATTTGGGTCATATTCGGCCATGTCTGACATTCAGCCTGTTAGAGGCCCACTATAGCTTTTGGCCACTTTCGGCCAGTTGTCATTTTCGGCCTATTAAAGCCGGACATAAACCATGGGCCATATGTGGCCCAACGTCATATCGGGCCCATTGACGGCCCATATAGAAATGACGATAATCTAGCCCGACCGAAGTTCCAGCCTGTTAAAGGCCCATGTATTAGGTCGGCGCATTTACGGCCCGTCTAAATTTCGGCCTGTTAAAGTCCAGTGGGTTATTTGGCACAATCAGGGCCCAATCTCACTTTCGGTCTATTAAAGGCCCATGTATTTTATGGGCTCGATATATTTACACCTGTAAACGGCCTATTTTTACTGAGGGCCCAAATTATGTTTAGGCCTGTTAAAGGCCCACTATGGGCACAGGCCTACCAGAAAAATATGAAAGCTTATGCTGATTTAGGCCCAAATATTTTTAGTGGGCTACATGCCAATTTCGGCCCGTAATCGTTTTTAGCCCAATTGGAATGGGCCCGACGAATGTTGTCTTGTTGGGCTCCTAGGAAGCTTTCGGCCGATTAAATTACTAAGATGAACCTACACTATACAAAAATAGCATCGTAATTACTGTAGCCTGAGGCACCATCATAAATGTTGTATCACAACAAAATAAATTCCAACCATACAACAAAAGGCATGTTGGCCTAAAGTTTACAGTCCTTCCAGATAAAAGCACCATCAGATGTATAGAAGCACAAATCATTTGACCCGAGTGCTAATGTTTCAGGCTGTAGAATCTGATGGAGCAGCACGATCTCCACCTTTTTTCCGCCATTGCTCTTGAACAACGAAGCGAATGTATGATAGTCTAGTTTCAAAACCATTCATATCTTGACGACATTTCTCAACCACTATTCTTGTTTCCGAAACAACGTCCATTAGGATTGGACTTGTGTCTGGAGCACAGATATATCACTCTGTCTAGAAGGAAGATTTTGTTTAGTAGGCGATTTGGACGAGGTTACCTTGACAACCAACCCAGAATTACGCAGGAAGGTGCTTTTTGCACTGTTAGTGGAGAGATACTAACGCACTGCAACAAGAGGTGACATTGTGCCTGTAGTAGCCTCGTCACCTTCAGGTGGTTGTGGCTGTTCAATCATTTGTTCCATAGCTTCCTGAAAGTTTGAACTTTTAGATTAGTGTACCAGATAAGTTACTAATGAGACAAAAACAAACAAAGTAGGTTAAATGTTTATACATAACTTATTTTGGTGAACTGCTGTAATACATTAGCATGTATTATAGTGCCAACTACATAATAAAATCACTTTCAGAACATATGTCCATGTAGCATGCCTACTGTATTGTCTATTTCCTCACATTCATTGACATCTAAGGATAAAGAGACATGGTTTAAAGTAGGATGAACATAGTATGACATCATTCATATCATGGGCAAACAGATATAAAACAAACAAGCTATTTTATCATTGTGTGCGCACGTGAACATAACAACTAGATTACAGATCAAGACCAAAAGAATATCCTTCATCTCTTTTAAACCATGTAAGGTGAAATGATACGTTAAGACAACTGTGAATAAAAGTGAACAGAGTAACTGACATTGGCTGCAAACCAAGTAGTTAAATGAACACATCACAGTACCAATCAGTTCAAGGCAGGAGGAGTAAGGACTTACAACAGCGGCTTGAACTGGTGTGCTCATGCCCTTCACCTTGCTGGTGTGGCAATCCTTGATGATTTGCACTGCATTCGGTTCAGGTTCTTTTTGGTCCGCATGGGATTTCCTCTGTTTTTTGAACAAGTCAATATAGATACGATAATATGGCACACAAAAAAGAAGGAAGTACCAGCTATTTACAAGAGCCTCGCAGTGTGCAATATAGCTACGAGATCCTGTGGTCTGTTGGAATTTCACTTTAGAACAGTTGGTTTTGTTCTTCAAACAGTTAGCCTAGAAGAAGATACACTTGTAAGGCACATACACAAATACAAGTTCAATATGTGGTCTGATCAAATACATATAGCCTACCTGATACTTTGGATCAGACCAGTGTTTAACGAGGGCTGTCCAGTCTTCATCTGTAATATATTCCACTGGAGATGTTTGGGCGATTTCATTGTTAGCCTTGCCTTCAAAGTGAGATTTTATAAGGTGGTACCGATACTGTCGCAGAGCAGACTGAAAAACATGAGTGCATGCTTGTCTAGTTGCATCATCTTTCGGATCCAACTTGAACCTCATATGTTGAAAAAAGAATGTGAGTCTTATTAGGAGGAAGCTAGAAAGTATGGGACACAGCAAGACAATATTACTAATTGCGATGAATAACATTACTTACGGATAAATGGTCAGGGAAGGTGTTAAACTGGGTATTGTCTTTCTCATTCCTGTACTGGATCCACGTTGGGAGGATACGTGCATGACACCTAACGGCAACGGCTGCCTCTGATACTAACTTGGCTGACTCTGTAGCATCACATGGCCTTTTTAAACCTGCCTCAAAATGGATCTCCATTCTTCCTCCTTTAGATTTTGTTAATCTGTCAAGCATTATCCCTGATGTCTGTTTCCGCTTGCGCCGTGGTGCTAGTTCAACAACGAATATGGAAAGTGTTAGTGTACATCAAACTGTGAGAGTACATATAAAGGAGCATGCAACTGCAACTTGACTCGGTCAGGTACCGTCTTGGTGTTGATGCTCATGAGGTTCATGTGATCTTGCCAAGTCCTGTTGTGTCAGCAGTGCTTCAGAAGTAGTGTTAGGTGTGAAGGTAGTTTGGGAATTGACCAGTTCCGAAGCAATCGAACGAGTAACTGGTTGAGATGCTGGTACAGTTGAAGCGGATGCTGCAGCTGGTGGAGGAGGTGATATTGTGTTTGTAGATTTGGCCGGTTGACTTGGACCTTCTACTGCACTATAAGTACCAGTAGAATCTTGACGGCAGAACCTTTTCCGTTTCACCGAACGAGTAACAGCACTCCCTACTATATTATTTTCCTTGCTCTTTTTTGACTTTGCCATGTCAAGCTGTACCCACAACACAAAAGAATAAAATCACTCTTCAGAACTCATTGATGCATGATACAGACAAGCAATACTTTGATGTAAGACAACCGTATGAGGATGGAATATGTAAGAAAAATAGGACGACATGACATATTCACAGCTACGATGTGCAAACTAAGCAGAAGGATTTTCAAGAAAATAGAAGTAATGCAAGCTAGACACCATATGAAAGATGCAACCAATATTACTCTACCGAGTTAAAAGTGTCTTGTCATAAGTGGCAATTCGAAAAATTAGAAGCAGTACAACATAGAAATCAATGCAAGATGCAACCACTATCAAACTGCCATGTTAAAAGCGTCCAATCATGAGTGACTCATGCGGGATACACAACAGCAGTACTTTGATGTAAGAACATGGTATTATAGATGGATGCAGCGTATTCTAGACACAGAAAGCCATGTCGTATGCACATGTATAACGTATAAACTCAGCAGGTGCAATTTAATCAAAATATAAGAAATACAGGCCAGACAACCTATGCAACATGAAACCAATTATCACACTGTCAACTTAGAGCAAGCACGTGCGATGGTGGAGTATGGGAGATGAACTCATCATGTAGACTTGGGACTTCAACTTCATTAGCAGTAGCAGTGGCAAATCTAGAGAGTCTCTGTTTGTGTCGGTGTGGAGGACCACCAACATCCCCTAACTTACTCTTTTCCTTCCTATTTTCTGATATTGCCTTATGAAGTCAAAACCACAAGAAGATGAATAAAATTAGCTCTGCATAACTGGTTGATGCATGATACAGACGAACACTACTTTGATGTAAGGCAAGCGCATGATAGGAGGATGGAATATATACAAAAAAAGACAGCGTTTCATATTCACACGTACGATAGCGTGTCTTATGGGTAAGTAATCATTGCAGGTATAAGTTGTAAGCTACGCAGATGCAATTCAACATAATCAGAAGCAATACAAACTAGACATCATACGGAAAACGCAACCACGTATAACAGTTCCAAGTAAGAGCAAGCACCGGTGATGGTGGAGTAGGGGAGATGTGCTCATCATGTACATGTATGTTCTAGAAACAGGAACACGTGTCATATTCACGGGCATTATGTGTAAAGTAAGCAGATGCAATTCAAGTTAGAAGCAATACAAGCTAGACATCATACGCAACATGCAACCACATATAATAGTGTTAAGTTGGAGCAAGCACCTGTGATGGTGGAGTAGGGAAGTCATCATCTACACAGCTACGTTGACTGTCCAGCCTTGTGTTGTCTTGCGAATCTTGTTGGGAGGATGGCGGAGTAGAATCTGTAGAGACCCCCTGTTTGAGTTGCTCCGAAGGACCACCATCATCCACTGCCGGACTAATTTCCTTCAGCTGTAATGATTTTGCATTGTGAAGTCAAACCAATAAGAAAAAGGGATTAGAAACACTACAAGACACCATATGGAAGGTGCAATCAATATCACTCTGCCAAGTTAAAACTGTCTCGGCATAGGTGGCGTTCATCAAACTAGAAGCAATACATGCTAGAAATCATATTCAAGATGCAAACCAATATCACACTGCCAACTTAAAGGTGTCCCATCATAATTGACTGATGCAGGATACACAAGAAGAGTAGTTTCATGTAAGAACATGGTGTGATAGAAAGATATAGTATGTACCAAAAACAGGAAAGCGTGTCATATTCACATGTATCATGTGTAAGCTAAGCAGATGCAGTTTACACTAATTAGGAGCAATACGAGCTAGACACCATATGCAACATGCAACCAGATATCACACTGCCAAGTTAGAGCAAGCACCTTGGATGGTGGAGTAGGGGAGCGGAGACTTGGACCTTGTAATGCACTATCAGTACAAGGAGAACCGGTACAGATGCTCCGTTTACGTTAATGCAGAGGACCACCATCATCGCCTTCCTTACTCTTTTCCTCTTTCTTGATTTTGCCTTGTCAAGTCAAACCCACAAGAAAAAGGAATAAAATTTTCTCTTCAGAGCTCATTGATGCATGATACTGACGAACACTACTTTCATGTAAGGCAGCCGCATGATAGGAGGATGGAATATGTATGAAAAACAGGACGGCGTGACATATTGACATGTATGATGTATAAAGTGTAAACTAAGCACAAGGTGCTTGAACTTGTTAGAATCGATGCAAGCTAGAAACCATATGAAAGATGAAGCCAATATCACTCTACCAAATTAAAAGGGTGCCCTAACAAATGTATTTGACCAAATTAGAAGCAATACATGGCAACAGGCTAGAAATAATATGCAATATGCAACGAATAAAGGTGACTCATCGTAAGTGATTGATGCAGTATACAGAAGAGAGGTAGTTTCATGTAAGAACAAGGTTAACACATAGATGTAGTGTGTACCAAAAATAGGAAGGCATGTCATATTCACAGGTATAGTGTGTAAACTAAGAAGATGCAATTTACCCTAATTAGAAGCATTAGAAGCTAGACACCATATGCAACATGCAACCACATATCACACTGCCAAGTAAGAGCAAGCACCTGCGATGGTGGTGTGGGGGAATTGCGGTGATCAACTAGAGAGCTACGTTGACTATCAGCCTTGTTGTTTCTTGAGAATCATGTGGGGAGGATGACACTGCACTCTTTAAACGAGTATGGGGTCTCACAGTAACCCACCCGGGTGACTGTCTCAGCATAAGTGATTGACGAGGGATACAAAAGAGCATTAGTTTGATGTACGAACATGGTTAATAGACATATGTAGTATGTATCGAAAACAGGAAGGCATGTCATTATCAAAGGTATAATGTGTAAAGTAAGCAGATGCAATTTAACCAAATTGGAAGCAATAAAAGCTAGACACCGTATGCAACATGCAACCACATTTGACAGCGCGAAGTTCAAGCAAGCACCTGGGATGGTTGTGTGTGGCAATTGAGATCATCAACTGCAGAGCTACGTTTACTATCTCCAACTGCTGACACTGCACCCGTTAGAGCGCTGGAACGCTTAGTGCTTATCTTCGAATTACACTGGAGCAACTTCTGTCTTTTCTTTTCTACATTCATCAACACTGCGTCAGAGTCTGAAATACCCATGCATAAAAAATATAGTGTGAGTATGGGTGAAGTGTGTGCACAATTAGTACAGTGTAAAGGTAGCAGATAGCAGGTCGGTGAGAAATAAATGACGGGAGACATATGATAGCTCTACAACATGCATGGCACACTAAATTACTACAGGATTCTATGAAAATAAGAGTCGACTGAAAGCAAATAGGTCAGTCCATTTTTTCGGCACCGTCCGATGTACAAAGAACGGGCAGATCGCCTCCATCTACCTCCAGCCAGTCAGTTGACGATCTTCCTCGAAACGCCAGTGACCACCGGCCCAGTATTCCTCCCCTGCCTGCGCCCTCGCCTCAACCTCACCACACCGCCGTGCTTGGCACCGCCCCCCGGCCTTCCATTCAAGCCCCGCCGACCTCCAGATCATGCGCAAGCAGCTCCTGCGCCCCACACCCCGCTTCCCCGGGGAGCAAGCGGAGTAGGTGCTCCGCGCGCCTAAGTGGGTGCTGCTTCTTTTAATTGCGGTTCGACTGACCCTGAATTGAAATCCAGGCGGGCTACTGACCTCTAGCAAAGGTGAAATAGTAAAAGGGAGGAAACCTTGTGCATTTAGTATCACGAAGAAGATGCAGTAAGAAGCACTCGACTAGTTTCTTTCGTGGGATGAATACGGTGTGAGCGGAGACGTAAGATTTGCACGAATATGGGAAGAGGAGTGCCTCTTTCTGCTGGCAGTGCTGTGTCCTCCTTCTGTTTTTCCGATGATCTTCTTGTTGTTCGCTGGAAACCAGAAGTTGTGGAGGACGGTGCAGCCTTGGACGAAACCATGGCCAAGTTGTTGAGTGTGGTGCGGTGGCCATCTGTCGGCGGCGGGGAAGCAGATCCGAGGCGGCGAACGACGGCGTAGCGGGAACAGCTCCGGTGCGGTGCACGGTTGCGACTGTGGAGCCGCAGCAGTGAGGCGCAGGACGGCGTGGTTGGAGTGGTTCTGGTACGGCGCACATCGGCGTCGGCGTCGTGGAGGCAACTCTGCCTCGGCTTCAGCTGCTAAGTCCTTGAGGGCGTTGCGGTTGTGTTGGACGATGATGTCGGGGTACCGGCTCCAGCGTGATGGAGGAGGGCGGCGGTGGATTGGCCGCTATGGGGTGGAGGACGGAGGAGACTGGGGTTTCGCGGCTAGTGGAGAGGGCGTTTTCGCGTCCACAAAGTATGAATGGGGAAACGGAGGGAGTCGGGGAACTAAGGGGGAACAATGTTTCGGTTTGAGACACGCTTGTTTGAAATTTGGGGAAAGTTACAAACTTTCCCCCCATCTAAAATTTTGGACAAATTGCGGGTTGGGGGTAGGACAGTCATGTCAGGTGTCCCAAATGTGGGCGGGATAGATTTCGGCCGAGCGCCTGGGTAGGCGCCCACGGCGTATGAATGCTTCTCTGGCGTCTTGGTGAAGTTACAAACCTACCCCGGTTTAGACCTTTGGACATCGGGCCGATAGGCTAAACGGGCCAGAGTCAGGATAGTAATTTCCTACCACCAAAACATTAGTCTCGCGCGGTTTCAGGTGACCAGAGGCCTATTTGGCACTTCGTTCAATATTTGGGAGTAGAAGCATTAACGTTTTCGTTTCTCTTGAATTGAACTTTTAGGATTTGTCAAACTTCACAAATCTTTACTCTTGAAAATCCTAAAGCTACGATTATTTTGGAATGGAGGGGGTACATTTGAATATACATTGTACACGAGTATATATTAAAAAATATGCAACTTACCTCAGTTCATGCATGGTTCCAGATATAATCTCCTTGGTTGCAAAAAAAAGTTAGATATGCGTATGAATATATATAGCATGTTCAAACTCACAACAAAGATTGATGCCCCCTTTTACATCTGATTTACAAATGCCATTATCTCGGGTTCAAATAGATGAATGCACTTCCTATGAATTCGAATCTTCGAAACCCCCTTTATGTTGAATTCGACATGTATTCTATTTCGTAGCTAGCAATTTGGAATGTATCCATGCAAGTGACAAATGTATAAAGTTCTTCACACTAACAACATGGAGTGCACTAATTAATGTTTATATATGAATTGCAAAAGCATCCATTGCCTGTATTTCAAACCGCTCTCACTCTATGGATCGATAATATGAAATAAACACATGCACATGCTAGAATTCAATTGCAGTTGAAGAAAGAGCCTACTCCTAGTACTGTATATTAGTGACAGGGGTGTGTACAAAGTACACGTGAATACCAGGCATTGTGCGTGTGTGGATACTATCGACGAACTAGCCCCCAAGCTTGTATAACATACTAAGGGCCTAGGGTTACAAATCATATATAGTCGGCTTATCACCAGTGGGGATAGAGTCCTCCGCGACTTTGGTAGCTTCATGTTGTACGCCGAGTCCTCCACATGGGTCTTCGTATAACACGTCTCGGTCCAACCTATATGTGGCGCAGGATGGAACCGACCCATGAGTCTTCATGTTGACCCACCACAACTAGAAATGATGTGCCCACCACACCACACACGCAATCGGCCACTAAGAGAATAAGCGTATACAATAGTACAACGGTATCTAGCTCACGATACGTCTCCATATTTTGTTGATGACACTGACGAACTTTGCATTTGATGCGTGATCCGTATTTTGTTGACGACACTTACGGTCATTGTATTTGAAGCGAAAGCACGATATGGTCACTGGACTTTAGAATAAGCTCGTCACGGTCACCGCATACATTTTGTCGTGCTAACCAACATGTGGTTGGATGGTTAGAGGACAGTGGTTTCTCGAGCCCACCAAGGTTAAAGTCTTGGTGCTCGCATTTATCTTGTGTTAATTTCAGTATTTTCCGGCGACGTATGTTCAGTGGGAGGAGACGTTCCACTCAACTACGAGGCACCTATGGTGACTTCGTAAAATCTCAAGATCATATATGTTGGCCCACTCTCTCGAAGGTGCTCATAGGGGTCGGATTCGCGTGTGTGCGCTTATAGCGGTGAGTGCTTGCGCGTATATATGAGCCCTTGCGTCTGTACCGTGTTAAACAAATACATATCATGATTATACGGTCACTGGCTCACCCATACAACTCCGTATTTTGTTGATGACACAATCAATTGACCGGTCAAACGTTCCATGCGGCGCAACTAGTGTTGCACCATCGGGGCGCGTAACTGTGGGGCCCACCTGTCAGCCCGTATATGAAAGAAAGAAATGGTAGTTTGAGTCTGTACTGTGTTAATAAAATAGGAGTACATTTTAGGGTGATCGTACGGTCACTGGCTCACCATACAGCTCCGCAATTTGTTGATAACACGATCAATTGATTAGTCAAACGGTCCACACTCAGCAGTGCACATTACCATAGGGCCCACCCGTCAGCGCATATATGAAGGACATAAATGGTAATAAATTAGTGGTCGGTGGGTATTCGAAGTCGTGAGACCTCTGGTTGGCAGTCACCGGCGGTTGGGGGCGTTCATTGGGCGGTGGGGTGGGGATCCCCGGAGAAAAAGCTTGGCGGGGGGGGGGGGGGGGGGCTAGAGGGATGGCCGGTGCGGCGGCGGACCGGTTGTTGGGAGTGGTTTCGGGGAGGGCGGGCCGGCTGCGGGCGGCGGGGACTGGCGGTTCGGCCGGTGGTGGCTAGCAGCTCCAGGGGGTGGAGTTTCATGATAAACTGGAGGCCCTTGATTTCGTATCCAACGGCTGGAAAATCTAATGACCAGAGATGAAAAAGTCACTCGACTGACATGTAGCCTCACCCCGCACGTACACATGCACGCACACAAGACACGCACGCATGTAGCATGCAACACTGACACATACACACACACGCATGCTGGCGTGCAACACTGACACGTACACATGCACTCACGAACACACGCACGTACGCACCCATGCATGCAACACTGAAACGTACCCTTGCACGCATGCAACACTCGCACGCCTGCATGCACACAACGCACGACGCAAGACACACGTTCAACCTATACGTGCATGCACCCTTTGTTAAGGACATGGATTGTTATGGATATTAATCAATCTTATCTGTGATAAGCAGAACATTGATGTTTGCAGCGGTCTTTATGAATCACAATGTATTGAACGGGCTATCAACATAGTAGGCTTATCTACATGAAAAAGATGACGTCACACTCAATGAACAATCATCGGTTTATGAAATGCCCGCTTCTGACCGCCCTGGCCCACCAAAGGTTCCTCTGCTTTGCGCTGCCTGCGTTGGGTCACTGACATGCAGGCCATGCACCCAAAGAGCCCACACGTCAGTGGAAGAACGGCGCGGTGTCCTAGGTCAGAGTCGAGGCGCCACTCGCGGCACGCCCGGCTGAACACGCCTCCTTGTCGCATTCAAATGCCTCCATGAAACCCGCCCGTGTGGAAGCCGAGAAACCCACTCTGGACACACGTCCGTTCATGACAGGGCCAGCGTTAAACGCAACGCCGGCCGCGCCATCTATTTAATCTCCTATTTAAACGAGGCCAAACGCCGACCAAGAATCGCACACCTCCGCCGCTCCCCTATCTCCTCCACCATTTTGTCCACTCTTACAATGGCTTACGAAGAGTAGTTATTCCGCATCCAAGCCGGCTGGGTAGCCCGCCGGATACGAGCTATGCAGCTCGCTGATCCACCTCCCTCCCCTCGCCCGACGGAGCCAGTTGCCGCCCGAAGACGGCGCACGGTTCAGCAACTCGCCGCTCCAGGCCAGCTCGACGAGGAGCGGCGCACGGGCGTCGTTGCTGCCGTCCACGCTGCCGCCTCGTACCGCGTCTCCCGTTTCTGTGGCCGAGACTCCCATGCCGAGGGCCGCGCCATGCAAGCAGCGACAGAAGCCGGGTGCGCGGAGAGCTGCCAATCGGTGGCCAGCGCCTCCGCGTCCGCCGCCATCATCGAGGATAAGTAGAACACGGGAGGCCGCCGCCGCTTGGGTCCCATGAAGGCCACCGCGGAGGCGACGCCGGCGTACACAGCAGGTGTCTTGCCGGATCCTTTTGTTGCGAGGACCTTCGTCGACCCCGCATGGACTCCACAGAAGAGGGCAATGTTAGGATGAACTCGAGCCGGTGCCGGCCATGGCGAAGTAGTCGCCAATATTTTGGCTACCCCGGGCAAGATCCAAACTGCCCCTCCCAACAGATTCAAATCCCTCGTTCGCCGTGGAATTTTGCCATGTGTTGTTTTCATGGACTAGCAAGATGCCTGTGCATTGCACGGAACATCAAGATGCATTTTTTTACAAACTCCCGCATGCATGCAAGGGATAATTAATGTCCTCCTTTGCTAGTACCACGAGGCAAACACCATTAATATTGCATCTATTAATGTTAGTGGCCTTGTATATCTGCAAATTGTAATTTTGATAGTGGCCCCTTGTATATAAACATGGAGGGAGAAATATGAGAGATAAGGCGAGGAGGAGTGGGGCGTGGTGCTGACTAGTGGTCAGACTGGGCGGAGGCATGGGGATGGACGGCGCATTATGTCTAGGTTTGTATCTCTCTCACACACACCCACGTAGGTGGGGGACGTGCACGAAGAGAAGAGGTGCACGCACGACGCACGTACTCCCGTCTCTTTCCCAACCACACCCGCGCGGGTACACGGTGGAGCTCATTTCTGTACGAAAAAGGCAGCCCACGTGGTAATTTGGCATGTGTACTGGTTGTCCACTTGGTGGAGGGAGGACCGTCTACCACGGTTGAACAAACAAATTGTGACTTGACGCGTTATGTTAAAAAAAGAGGCAAACCATGTGGGGCCTACCTTAGAGGCAAGGCTCTATACACTGGAGTACTTTTGATGTGTCCCGTCAACTCGCAGAACGAGGAGAAGGTTGCTTAGTACGCCGTCTCCCCCGCCCACGGGCGCGGTGGCTCGCAGGATGAGGTGAAGCTTGCTCCCTCGCCCACGCGCGCGGTGGCTCGCAGCACGAGGAGAAAATTTTACTACTCCCTCTGTTTACTCCTTGTCCCTACTACGTACTTTGGTTAGTACTCCCTCCATTTACTTATACAAGGCCACTATAAAAAAATACATTTTGCATCTATACAAGGCCACAAATAGTAATCAAGACAAAAGTTACTACTCCCTCCTTTCCAGTTTATGGCTCAATTTCAAAATCTCTCCAACCAAGGTAGACGGTGAGTGGTCGAATTAATTTCGTAGTTTGCACAAGTAAATAGTACGCTCGTTTTTCTCAAGAAGTTGTGTTTACCGAGGCATTAATTAGAACGAATGCACGAATGACCACTAAATTTCCATGAACTTGTACATGCATTGTTTATTTTCCTCTTGACACTGCTTGCGTTGGGTGATCTAACGCACCTCGAAATCCAACATGTAATGGTACTACTACTAGTATAGTAGAATTGAGACTTATCAAACGGAAAAACGAATGTTTTTTAGATGAGCCCTATAAACCGTAGTGGGTGCGTACTCCGTAAAAACAGATTTTTCCAAAACTAAGTCGCTCCCTTTCATGAATTATGTAGTAGTATACTCCTCCGTCGACGCTCCCTTTCATGAAATATGTACTTCTTGTCGCTGACATGTGGGACATATAGCAACCGGTCGACGTGTCAAGCACCAAATAACAGTGCAGAACAGCAGGGGGGACGCACCCCACTCGTACCGGCCCAGTAGTAGAAATGAGCAATGAGACGTCAAATCACAATGCCGCACTTTCCGAGACGGACGAAGCAACCCTTATTTCACACTTCCGTTCGCCGTCATCTCAAACCACGTACTAGTATCGCTTCTGCCTCAAGAGGGACACACGCATCGCCTTGGTACATCATGACACGTGGGACCGCATGATAGGCCATGCTCCCCCGCCGATCGCTCGGTAAAATCACCTCATTTTTACTATACTTCCTCCGTATCGGTTTACTACATGGCATGCACGTCATTCTAGGTTGAGAATTTAACTGGCTATATATGTGATGAACAGTACTGTAACGCCCTCGATGCGGCTATATCTCCCACGTGTCGAAGCACGACTCAGAGGCATAACCGCATTGAAAGCAATGTCGCAAGTGACGTAATCTTCACACAACCCATGTAATACATAAGGGAAATAGATACATAGTTGGCTTACAATCGCCACTTCACACAATACATAAATAAACATTCATCATCCAGATTACACTCAAGGTCCGACTACGGAACCAAAATAAAAGAAGACTACCCCAAATGCTACACAGATCCCCGAATCATCCCAACTGGGCTCCACTACTGATCATCAGGAAAAGACACATAGTAACGACCACGTTCCTCGTCGAACTCCCACGTGAGCTCGGTTGCGTCATCTGTACTGGCATCGTTGGCACCTGCAACTGTTTTGGTAGAATCTGTGAGTCACGGGGACTCAGCAATCTCACACCCGCGAGATCAAGACTATTTAAGCTTAAAGGTAGGATGGGGTTGTGAGGTGGAGCTGCGGCAAGCGACTAGCATATATGGTGGCTATCAACGCAAAAGAGAGCGAGAAGAGAAGCAAAGCACGGTCGTGAAGCTAGAAGTGATCAAGAAGTGATCCTGAAACTACTTACGTCAAACATAACTCCGACACCGTGTTCACTTCCCGGACTCCGCCGAGAAGAGACCATCACGGTTACACACGCGGTTGGTGTGTTTTAATTAAGGTCAACTTCGGGTTTTCTACAACCGGACATTAACAAATTCCCATCTGCCTCATAACCGCGGGCACGGCTTTCGAAAGATATTACCCTGCAGGGGTGTCCCAACTTAGCCCATTATAAGCTCTCACGGTCAACGAAGGATATTCCTTCTACCGGGAAGACCCGATCAGTCTCGGAATCCCGGACTACAAGACATTTCGACAGTAATAAAACAAGTCCAGCAAAGCCGCCCGATTGTGCCGACAAATCCTGATAGGAGCTGCACATATCTCGGTCTCAGGGCACATCCGGATAAGCTAAGCGTATAGGTACCAACATAACCCAAGTTGCCAAGGGACGGTCCCGCACGGTGCTCTAGTTTGGACCAGCACCCAGAGGAGCACTGGCCCGGGGGGGTTAAAATAAGATGACCCTCGGGCTCGCGAAAACCCGGGGGAAAAGGCTTAGGTGGCAAATGGTAAAACCAAGGTTGGGCCTTGCTGGAAGGGTCTTATTCAAAGCGAACTGTCAAGGGGGTCCCATAAATCACCCAACCGTGTAAGGAACGCAAAAATCAAGGAACATAACACCGGTATTGTCGTGGATTTGTCACGGCAGATGTCCTAGTAAGAGGACTTAGTCGTGGAGCCATCGCAACGGGTTAGCTTGAAGGGGTTAAAGTGGACACAAGGACACGGTTTTTATACTAGTTTGGCCCCTTCGATGAAGGTAAAAGCCTACGTCTAGTTGTGATGGGATTGATGGGTTTCGAGGGCTTAGGGAGCGATAAGCTTCGCCTAAACCTCGAGTTCTTTTTCTCTGTCCTCAAACCGCCGCCGGGTCGTCCCCTTATATACACGGGTGACGCCCGTCGGTCTGCAAAGTCCCAACCTCCGGCTAATAAACGTGCCCGGGTCGGTCTCTCTATTCCTAACTTACAATACAAGTTTACATCAGGCCGGTTTACACCATAAACCTTTAAACCGATTATGGGCCTTAGGCCCTTCTATCTCTCCTTGGGTTTTAACATCTCGGGTCTGTTGACGGAGGTAACCCGGGCCCTGCAGGCCGGTTTACCCCGGATAGCAACATCCCCAACAGGTATGATGGAAACTAGGGTGGCAAGAGTGGAACAAAACACCAGGCATAAGGCCGAGCCTTCCACCCTTTACCAAGTATATAGATGCATTAATTCAATAAGCGATATTGTGATATCCCAACAAGTAATCATGTTCCAACAAGGAACAACATCTCCATGTTCCAACAAGGAACAAACTTCATCTTCACCTGCAACTAACAACGCTATAAGAGGGGCTGAGCAAAGCGGTAACATAGCCAAACAACGGTTTGCTAGGACATGGATGGTTAGAGGCTGACATGGCAATATGGGTGGCATGATATAGCAAGTGGTAGGTATCGCAGCATAGGCATAGCAAAAGAGCGAGCATCTAGCAAGCAAAGATAGAAGTGATTTCGAGGGTATGGTCATCTTGCCTGCAAAGTTCTCAGAGTTGTCGAAATCTTGATCCTCGTAAGCGTTCTCAACAGGTTCCTCGTTCAAGTACTCGTCTCCCGGCTCTACCCAAAGCAAGAACACGAGCAAAGGGGACAACCATCAATCACGATGCAATGCGCAAGCAACATGATGCAAACATGGCATGATATGTGAGATGTGGTATGCAATGCATATGCGTGCTCCGGAAGGAAAAAGATGAACCAGGCATAATCTTGGCAAACCAAGTATGCCACTGGAAAGGTGAGATGATTTCGGTTGAAATCGATATAAAGATCACCGGAATCGGATGCACGGTTTGCAAATGACAAGCAAAACAAGAATGGCAAGATTCTGCCATTAACAGCATGATGCTACATAGCAAGCAACAATAAATTAAGCTACTGCACCCAAATATACCAACAAAGCATATGAAAGTGAACTCCTCAAGATGCTTGACAAAAGATGAACACTGAGCTACGTCTAAATCACACCATAACAGGTTCAAACAAGCATGGCAAAAGAGCAAAATATAACAGCTTCACAGTCTTTGTGAAAATACTAACATGTCAGAATATAACATCAGGAAGCCATGTTTAGAGCCTGAAAACAACCTGCTATAAGAACAGGAAATAACAAAATATGGCATGGAATAAAGCTAATCAAAGCACTTAACAAAAGTCCCTTACTGACCATAAGCCAAAAGGGATCAGAAAATATAATAACACCCATGTCAATTAAGCAAGTTTCGTTACAGTTTTCAGACTTTGCAGAAAACTGGACATGTCAAAAACAGATAACAAGTAGGCATGTTCGTAAGCTCGATGCACTCACCACAGAGCATTGCATGATAATCTAAGCATACATCCATCAAGAAGACATGTCATAAAAGCTAGACATGGCAAGAATAACTTCATAGCATGGAAAGATCAACTACAACAAGCTTGGCCAAATCGAATAGCATGTAAACAATCTGCCAGCAACATTTTATAGCAAAAGTAGAGCTCGATTGACTCAAGCTATGGCACTCCATAAATACAAACAGAAGCATGGATGGACAGAGAAAATCCATATGCTCAAAACACCCTTACTGATCATGCTCGAAATGGACATAGATCTCTCTGAAACAACAGGAACACATGGCATAAAAATAACAGGAGGACATGACTTAGTGAAATTACCAAGTCCCTGAAATCAGCAACATTATGATCCCTAGTTTACATGCTTGTGCTAATCACCACAGAGATCACAAAAATACATGGCATACACCCCTGGAAATATAGCATGGCATATTACAAAACACATGTAGGACTCAACTTCATAGGGAGCACATCAATCATGGCAAAACTGACAAAAGTGCATGTTCTGATAATAATCTGGAACTAACATCACATATCCCTCTTCTAACAGCATTTCCGGCATCAAGATGAGCTCAAATGAAAATGATGCACTGAGATGAAATGATGTACTCATCGAGGCGAACAATTTGATATGCTATATGCCCAAAACGGAGCCACGGATGCAGAGTTATGATGCGATGAACATGCAACAAATAAATCTGCAGGAAAAGACAGACAATTTCGACCTAGGGTTCGTTGGCGCGGAGACCGAGGTGGCGGCGGATCTGGCCGGCGCCTCGCCGTAGATGGACGGAGACGGCGGCCGGAGACGAGGGGAGACCGGAACCGAGGCGGGACGACGCGTGGGCGCCGCGGCGGAGCGGGACGGTGCGGGATCCGGCCGGCGGCGGCGACGTGAAGACGCGGCGTGGGGCGGCGGGCGGTGGCCGGCGCTCGGCGGCAGCGGCGGACGGCGGCGTCGGCGGAGGAGGCGAGGCGGCGCGGCGTGGAGGCTGACGCGGGGAGCGGCCGGGCCGGGGAGGTCCGCGCGCGGGCTCTCCGGGCCGGCGCAGTTGGTGGAGGCGGCGGCGACATGTGGCGGCCTCCCGTTGGCTGCAGCGGAGCGGGAGGACGGTGTCCGACGCCGGGTGGACAAAGAAAGGAGCTAGGGTTAGGGTGGATTGGACCCGGGATTCGGAGGGGGAGGTGTATTTATAGTTAGGAGGGGCTAGGGGGCTCCAAATTGAGCACGGTTTTCGGCCACGCGATCGTGATCGAACGACGATGGACATGGGAGTGACTTAGATGGGTTATTGTGCTGTTTTGGAGGGGTTTTGGGCTGCAACACACACGAGGCCTTCTCGGTCCCTCGGTTAACCGTTGGAGTATCAAACGAAGTCCAAATGATACGAAACTTGACAGGCGGTCTACCGGTAGTAAACAAAGGCCACATGTCAAGCCTCGGTCCATTTCAAGAAAGTTTAATACCCGCTCACGGAGAAATGTAAAAGGGGACGCCGGGGAACATAGGAGCGCCGGATTGCAAGACGGACAACGGGGAAAATGCTCGGATTCGTGAGATGAACACGTATGCAAATGCGATGCACATGATGACATGATATAAAAATGATGACATGAACAAAATGCAAAAAGGAAGGAAAAACCCAACCACGAGGGAAATATCATATCACAATGCCAAAAATGGCAAGAGTTGGAGTTACAAATATGGCAAGTTACATCCGGGGTGTTACAACACTCCACCACTACGAGAGGATCTCGTCCCGAGATCTAGGACTGAAAGAACTCTGGATATTCGGAACGGAGGTGGTCCTCGCGTTCCCAGGTGGCTTCTCTGTCAGAATGATGTGACCACTTCACTTTCAGGAATTTGATTGACTTGTTGCGAGTCTTGCGCTCGATTTCTTCAAGAATAGCAACGGGATGCTCACGATAAGACAAGTCTTCTTGAAGATCAATCTCTTCGAAGTTGATGGTGCGCTCAGGCGTCTTGAAGCACTTGCGAAGCTGTGACACGTGGAAGACATCGTGTACATTTGCAAACTTGGGGGGAAGCTCAAGTTGATAGGCGAGATCGCCTCTTTTGCCGATGATCTTGAAAGGACCCACGTATCTAGGGGCAAGCTTCCCTTTGATACCGAAGCAACGAGTGCCTTTCATTGGAGAGACGCGGAGGTAGACATGATCTCCGATCTCGAATGCCAAATCACGGTGTTTGCTATCAAGCTCTTCTGGCGCGATTGCGCGACTTTGAGATTCTCACGAATGACTTTGCACATCTCCTCAGCCTCTGAGATCAAATCGTTGCCAAGCAGTTGGCGTTCACCGGTTTCTGACCAATTGAGAGGAGTACGACACTTTCTGCCATAGAGAATCTTGAATGGGGCTTTGCCCGAGCTGGCTTGAAAGCTTTTGTTGTAAGAGAACTCAGAATATGGAAGACAATCCTCCCACTTCATGCCAAAAGAGATAACACAAGCCCTGAGCATATCTTCAAGAATTTGGTTGACACGCTCAACTTGTCCACTAGTTTGAGGATGGAAAGCTGTGCTGAAGCGAATATTGGTGCCCATGGCCTTCTGAAAATAATCCCAAAACTTGGAGGTAAAGATGTTACCACGGTCTGAAGAGATCAATTGTGGAATGCCATGCAAGGAGACAATTCTGGAGGTGTAAAGCTCTGCCAGCTGCGCTGCTGTGATAGACTCTTTGATAGGAAGAAAATGAGCCACTTTAGTGAGCTTGTCGATGACGACGAAGATAGCATCATTTCCACGCTTGGACTTAGGAATTCCAGTCACGAAGTCCATTTCGATGTGATCAAACTTCCATTTTGGAATAGCAAGAGGTTGGAGTAGACCAGCTGGTCGTTGGTGTTCTGCTTTCACCCTTCTGCAGACATCACATTCATTCACGAATTTAGCAATTTCTCGCTTCATTCGAGTCCACCAATAGGACTGCTTGAGGTCATGGTACATCTTCGTACTTCCAAGATGAATTGACAGAAGAGAATTGTGCGCCTCGTTCATAATGACTTTACGAAGATCACCCTTTGGAACCACGATCCGGTCCTCGAAGAAAAGAGTATCTCTGTCATCAACGCAATAGCACTTGTTCTTGGAAATGCCCTTGTCAATACCACGTTTCACCTTCTTCACCATGGTATCTAAGAGCTGAGCCTCACGAATTTGATCTTCCAAAGTAGGAGAGACTATGAGGTTGGCAAGAAAACCTTGAGGAACAACTTGGAGATTCAACTTGCGGAAAGCTTCACAAAGATCCGGTTGAAAGGGCTTGAGGATTAAGCTGTTGCAATAAGCCTTCCTGCTCAATGCATCTGCAATCACATTAGCCTTGCCTGGAGTATATTCAATACTCGGATTATACTCTTGAATCATTTCGACCCATCGAGTTTGCCTGAGGTTGAGGTTGGGCTGAGTGAAGATGTATTTGAGACTCTTGTGATCGGTGAATATGTCCACTTTCCTTCCCAACAGGAGATGTCTCCATGTTATTAGAGCGTGGACAACTGCCGCCAACTCAAGATCGTGAGTGGGGTAGTTCTTTTCGTTGGGCTCCAACTGACGAGAGGTATAGGCCACAACTTTCTTCTCTTGCATTAACACAGCACCGAGACCTTGAAGATAAGCATCACAGAAAACTTCATAAGGCTTGGATTCGTCAGGAGGAGTCAAAACTGGAGCAGTGACGAGTTTCTCTTTGAGAGTGTTGAAAACAACGTCACACTCAAGAGACCAGACATACTTCACATGCTTCTGGAGGAGGTTGGAAAGAGGCTTTGCGATCTTGGAGAAATTCTCAACGAACCTTCGGCAATAGCTTGCAAGTCCAAGAAAACTGCGAAGCTGCTTGACATTCTGAGGAGGTTCCCAATTCACAACTGCAGACACCTTCTCAGGATTAACAGTGATGCCCTTGGCAGAGATGATATGACCAAGGTAAAGAAATTCATCAAGCCAAAATTCACATTTGGAGAACTTCGCATAGAATTGATACTCTCTGAGCTTGTCGAGCACCAATCGCAAATGTTTGGCATGATCCTTCTTATTCTTGGAGAAGACCAATATATCGTCGAGATAGACCAAGTCGAATTCATTGGTGTAGGGGTTGAAGATGAAATTCATCATGCGAGTGAATGTTGGAGGAGCATTGACTAGGCCGAATGACATGACAGTATATTCATAAGAACCAAAACTTGTTCTGAATGCTGTCTTGGGAATATCTTCTTCACGAATGCGAATTTGATGATAACCCATACGAAGGTCAAGCTTGGAGAACACTTTAGTACCTTTGAGTTGCTCGAATAGCTCATTGATGTTGGGAAGTGGGTACTTGTTCTTGATTGTCTTCTTGTTCAATGGACGGTAATCGACGCAAAGTCGGTCCGTGCCATCCTTCTTCTGGACAAAAAGAACTCCACAACCCCAAGGAGAAGAACTCGGTCTGATCAGACCCAGATGCTCTTGTTCATCGAGCTGTTTCTTCAATTCTTTCAACTCTTTTGGCCCAAGCTTGTAAGGACGCTTACAAACGGGTTCCGTGCTAGGCTTAAGATCAATAACGAATTCAACTGGCCGGTGAGGAGGCATACCCGGAAGCTCTTCTGGAAAGACATCTTGGTACTCACAAACGACTGGAATTTGAGAGATAGCATCCAATTCGCCCTTCTCATTGAGAGAAAACAACCGAATGGTCTCATCACGAGCGGCATAGATGATCACATCGTCAGAAGAGTGAGTCAGTTGAATTTCCCTGGCAGCACAATCAAGCTGAGCCTTGTGCTTAGAAAGCCAGTCCATCTCAAGAATTAGATCAATATCAGAGTCGCCAAGAGCCATTGGTTTAGCCAAAAATCTATAGTCGCCCATCTTGATAGAAACATTCGGGATCATCGTGGTAGCCCTCATAGGCTTGCCCGGAGAAACAACCCCCATGGGTTTTTCCAACAATTCCAAAATGAAATCATGCTTTGAAACAAATGATCTCGACATGAAACAATGCGATGCACCAGTATCAAATAAGACTTTTGTAGGAATATCATTAACAGGAAGGTTACCCATGATCATTTCTGAAGAATCCTCTGCTTGAGCTGCATTCATCATGTTCACCTTGGCATGCTTAGGATTATGCTTGACCACTGCATTGCTGGAAGATCTCACAGGAGGAGGAGGCGGAAGGCGCCTTTGGTTGAAGCACTTGTTCGCATAGTGACCCTTTTGCTGACACTTGTTGCAAGTCACCTTTGAGAGCGGACGATGATAAGGAGCATTAGACCTTGGAGCTTGATTCTGAGACTTGTTCTGATAGCCAGGGTTGGGTGGGTGGGAAGATCCACGACCACCTGAGTTCTTCTGCTGGTAAGGCTGACGGAACGGAGGAGGAGGAGGCAACCAGAACTTATGTTGCTTAGCTACCACAAGTGAGGAAGAAGAAGACTGAACTGCGTCTCTGACTCTCTTCTTAGATGCCTCACACTTGAGCTGAGCAGCTTCTTGTTTTAGTGCCATGTTGTAGAATTCATCATAATTTAACGGCTCAAAAAGCACGAGAGCTAATTGCAGATCTTCTCTGAGACCACGCCTGAATTGGTAGATCATACTCTTTTCATCAGGGATGTCCTGCTTAGCAAAGCGAGAGAGCTTCTGGAACTGAGCGTTGTATTGATACACAGACGTGTTGCCTTGCTTGAGATTGCAGAACTCCTCACGCTTAGTCCCAACAACACTTTCTGGAATGTGATGAGCTTTGAAGTCACGTCGGAAATCATCCTAGGTAATCACACGACCTCCTCTGGAATCTTTGTATTGTTGGAACCACTCAGCAGCTTGATCCTTGAGTTGAAAAGAGGCAAACTTGACAAAGTCCTCAGGTCTGACATTGCTACATTCGAAATGCTTGCTGATGTCCACGAGCCAATCATCCGCGTCTGTGGCCTCGACACAGTAGCTGAAGGTCTTTGGCTGATTAGCAAGGAACTGAATGAGGGAAGCGAAGTGCGGCTGATTGTTGCCTTGGCCTTGATTTCCTTGATTACCTTGCCCTTGGCTGCAATCTTGCAAGAGCTGAATCAGAATCTGAGCGTTGGCATTTGTGGCAGTCATCAAGGCTTGCCATGCCTCCGGAGGTGGAGGTGGTGGCGGAGGGTTAGCCTGACTTCCTTCATTGCGTTCCAGATTCTGACGCGTTGGCGGAGCCATCCTGAAGAGAGGGTGACATCCGTTAGCATCTTGAAAGAGACATAATCAAGCTGAATCGAAGGATCGAAATTGCAACATATAGTCTTCACAATAAACATTCGAACGAGAATGAACGAATGAATTCCAAAGTAAATCATCACACTTCCATAAGTTGAGAAGCCACTTAGAAGAAAAGGTATGGAATCACCATCTGCCTTCGAAACAACTCGAATAACACAACTAAAAACAAAACAAAGGATTGGCTTGGAGAATAAGCCGGGACAAACATATGATAGATCCCATATCGTATCATGTGTCTGTTGGAAAGATATTCTAGGAGCTACTTGAATTCCCACTTATAAACTCCCGAAACTTTCTGGTTATGCAATCAGGTGTTGGGGATACAGGGGACACAAAATATATCACCCAAACTAACAATACCTAGATCCAGCTGTATCCATCCTTCAACACATAACCAAGAAACCTTCGGAAATCGTCTACCTCAACCTTCGAAAAGCATCCGTTATACGAGTTATGGCAATACTCCCGCACTCGCCTCAGTACTGGTCTATCAGGGTTATCTCACCAACAACTGTACAAAAGAGATTTTCGATGTCGGCGTACTAAACTCAGGTATTCCAGAACTGCAATGATAAAATTGTGACGACAACACCTCAGAGCTCAACTCCCCGGGACACCTCCACTAAACCCCTGCTGACAGGAGGCACCAAGACAATGTTGTCATCACAAAACCATCGGAACGATTCTAAGATACCCGCGTGATCCTAAAAAAAAATTAGTGAAATTTGAGAAGAGAAGAGTCAAAACTCTACGTCAGGATGCCTTACCAGAGCGATGAGGAGACTGGGAAGTAAAAAAGAATTCCTAAACTCTCCGATATATAATTCCTAAGACTCAAAACATTTTTCTAGACACAACTCGGCCGCTAAAAACGATCAATCAGTGGGGGCTCCTAAGGTTGGGGAAGGCTCTGATTACCAACTTGTAACGCCCTCGATGCGGCTATATCTCCCACGTGTCGAAGCACGACTTAGAGGCATAACCGCATTGAAAGCAATGTCGCAAGTGAGGTAATCTTCACACAACCCATGTAATACATAAGGGAAAGAGATACATAGTTGGCTTACAATCGCCACTTCACACAATACATAAATAAACATTCATCATCCAGATTACACTCAAGGTCCGACTACGGAACCGAAATAAAAGAAGACTACCCCAAATGCTACACAGATCCCCGAATCATCCCAACTGGGCTCCACTACTGATCATCAGGAAAAGACACATAGTAACGACCACGTTCCTCGTCGAACTCCCAAGTGAGCTTGGTTGCGTCATCTGCACTGGCATCGTTGGCACCTGCAACAGTTTTGGTAGAATCTGTGAGTCACGGGGACTCGGCAATCTCACACCCGCGAGATCAAGACTATTTAAGCTTAAAGGTAGGATGGGGTTGTGAGGTGGAGCTGCGGCAAGCGACTAGCATATATGGTGGCTATCAACGCAAAAGAGAGCGAGAAGAGAAGCAAAGCACGGTCGTGAAGCTAGAAGTGATCAAGAAGTGATCCTGAAACTACTTACGTCAAACATAACTCCGACACCGTGTTCACTTCCCGGACTCCGCCGAGAACAGACCATCACGGTTACACACGCGGTTGGTGTGTTTTAATTAAGGTCAACTTCGGGTTTTCTACAACCGGACATTAACAAATTCCCATCTGCCTCATAACCGCGGGCACGGCTTTCGAAAGATATTACCCTGCAGGGGTGTCCCAACTTAGCTCATTATAATCTCTCACGGTCAACGAAGGATATTCCTTCTACCGGGAAGACCCGATCAGTCTCGGAATCCCGGACTACAAGACATTTTGACAGTAATAAAACAAGTCCAGCAAAGCCGCCCAATTGTGCCGACAAATCCTGATAGGAGCTGCAGATATCTCGGTCTCAGGGCACATCCGGATAAGCTAAGCGTACAGGTACCAACATAACCCAAGTTGCCAAGGGACGGTCCCGCACGGTGCTCTAGTTTGGACCAGCACTCAGAGGAGCACTGGCCCGGGGGGGGGGGGGGGTTAAAATAGGATGACCCTCGGGCTCGCGAAAACCCGGGGGAAAAAGGCTTAGGTGGCAAATGGTAAAACCAAGGTTGGGCCTTGCTGGAAGAGTCTTATTCAAAGCAAACTGTCAAGGAGGTCCCATAAATCACCCAACCGTGTAAGGAACGCAAAAATCAAGGAACATAACACCGGTATGACGGAAACTAGGGTGGCAAGAGTGGAACAAAACACCAGGCATAAGACCGAGCCTTCCACCCTTTACCAAGTATATAGATGCATTAATTAAATAAGCGATATTTTGATATCCCAACAAGTAATCGTGTTCCAACAAGGAACAACATCTCCATGTTCCAACAAGGAACAAACTTCATCTTCACCTGCAACTAACAACGCTATAAGAGGGGCTGAGCAAAGCGGTAACATAGCCAAACAACGGTTTGCTAGGACATGGATGGTTAGAGGCTGACATGGCAATATGGGTGGCATGATATAGCAAGTGGTAGGTATCACAGCATAGGCATAGCAAAAGAGCGAGCATCTAGCAAACAAAGATAGAAGTTATTTCGAGGGTATGGTCATCTTGCGTGCAAGGTTCTCAGAGTTGTCGAAAGCTTGATCCTCATAAGCGTTCTCAACAGGTTCCTCGTTCACGTACTCGTCTCCCGGCTCTACCCAAAGCAAGAACACGAGCAAAGGGGACAACCATCAATCACGATGCAATGCGCAAGCAACATGATGCAAACATGGCATGATATGCGAGATGTGGTATGCAATGCATATGCGTGCTCCGGAAGGAAAAAGATGAACCAGGCATAATCTTGGCAAACCAAGTATTCCACTGGAAAGGTGAGATGATTTCGGTTGAAATCGATATAAAGATCACCGGAATCGGATGCACGGTTTGCAAATGACAAGCAAAACAAGAATGGCAAGATTCTGCCATTAACAACATGATGCTACTTAGCAAGCAACAAGAAATTAAGCTACTTCACCCAAACGTACCAACAAAGCATATGATAGTGAACTACTCAAGATGCTTGACAAAAGATGAACACTGAGCTATGGCTAAATCACACCATAACAGGTTCAAACAAGCATGGAAAAAGAGGAAAATATAACAGCTTCACAGACTTCGTGAAAATACTAACATGCCAGAATTTAACATCAGGAAGCCATGTTTAGAGCAAGAGAACAACCTGCTACAGGAACAGGACATAGCAAAATATGGCATGGGATGATCTACTCCAAGCACTTAACAAAAGTCCCTTACTGACCATAAGCCAAAAGGGATCAGAAAATATAAAGGGATGATCGTGAGCAAGTTTCGTTATAGTTTTCAAACTTGGCAGAAAACTGGACATGTCAAAAACAGATAACAAGTAGGCATGTTCGTGAGCTCGATACACTCACCACAGAGCATTGCATGATAAGCTAAGCATACATCCATCAAGAAGACATGGCATAGAAGCTGGAAATGGCAAGAATAACATCATAGCATGCAAAGATCAACTACAACAAGCTTGGTCAAATCGAATAACATGTAAACAATCTGCCAGCAACATTTTATAGCAAAAGTAGAGCTCGATTGACTCAAGCTATGGCACTCCATAAATACAAACAGAAGCATGGATGGATAGAGCAAATCCATATGCTCAAAACACCCTTACTGATCATGATCAAAATGGGCATAGATCTCTCTGAAACAACAGGAACACATGGCATAAAAATAACAGGAGGACATGACTTAGTGAAATTACTAAGTCCCTGAAATCAGCAACATTATGATCCCTAGTTTGCATGCTTGTGCTAATCACCCCAGAGATCACAAAAATACATGGCATACACCCCTGGAAAGATAGCATGGCATATTACAAATCACATGTGGGACTCAACTTCATAGGGAGCACACATCAATCATGGCAAAAATGACAAAAGTGCATGTTTTGATAATAATCTGGAACTAACATCACATAGCCCTCTTGTAACAGCATTTCATGCATCAAGATGGGCTCAAATGAAAATGTTGCAATGAGATAAATGATGCACTCATCGAGGCGAACAATTTGATATGCTATACGCCTAAAACGGAGCCACGGATGCAGAGTTATGATGCGATGAACATGCAACAAATAAATCTGCAGGAAAAGACTTACGATTTCGACCTAATGTTCGTCGGCGCGGAGACCGAGGTGGCGGCGGATCTGGCCGGCGCCTCGCCGAAGATGGACGGGGACGGTGGCCGGAGACGAGGGGAGACCGGATCCGAGGCGGGATGGCGCGTGGGCGCCGCGGCGGAGCGGGATCCGGCCGGCGGCGGCGACGTGAAGACGCGGCGTGGGGCGGCGGGCGGTGGCGGCGGACGGCGGCGTCGGCGGAGGAGGCGAGGCGGCGAGGCGTGGAGGCGGACGCGGGGAGCGGCCGGGCCGGGGAGGGCCGCGCGCGGGCTTTCCGTGCCGGCGCGGTTGGTGGAGGCGGTGGCGACACGTGGCGGCCTCCCGTTGGCTGCGGCGGAGCGGGCGGACGGTGTCCGACGCCGAGCGGACGCGTCCGGCGCGTGGAGGAAGAAAGGAGCTAGGGTTAGGGTGGATTGGACCCGGGATTTCGGAGGGGGAGGTGTATTTATAGGTAGGAGGGGCTAGGGGGCTCGAAATTGAGCACGGTTTTCGGCCACGCGATCGTGATCGAACGACGATGGACATGGGAGTGACTTAGATGGTTTTGCAACACACACGAGGCCTTCTCGGTCCCTCGGTTAACCGTTGGAGTATCAAACGAAGTCCAAATGATACGAAACTTGATAGGCGGTCTACCGGTAGTAAACCAAGGCCACATGTCAAGCCTCGGTCCATTTCGAGAATGTTTAATACCCGCTCACGGAGAAATGTAAAAGGGGACGCCGGGGAACATAGGAGCGCCGGATTGCAAGACGGACAACGGGGAAAATGCTCGGATTCATGAGATGAACACGTATGCAAATGCGATGCACATGATGACATGATATAAAAATGCATGACATGAACAAAATGCAAAAAGGAAGGAAAAACCCAACCACGAGGGAAATATCATATCACAATGCCGAAAATGGCAAGAGTTGGAGTTACAAATATGGCAAGTTACATCCGGGGTGTTACAAGTACTCTAGCCTTTAAAAAAATATATATACTTTTGTACAGTAGTACTATCGATGGATTGCGCCATGGAGCAAAAATTGAAATAAAAAAGGGCGGTACATATAGAGAGCGCTCGTCGCCAAATTATGCATATAGTACTATTAAAAAAGCTAGTACGTGCTTAATTGGGGTGCTAAATTCAATTAAATAAATACTAGTAGTATGTACATACTGAAGAGTTAAAGTAACGAGAAGAAACATAACATAGTTCTGCTGGGGGCTCAACACAACACACCCCTCAAATTAAACTAAGCACACCTGAAATTAAACTGCATTAGAAGTTTAGAACCACCATGAGCAACGACAATGCCACCTTACTCGGAGTCCTCGTCCACGTCCTCGACTTCGTCCTTGTCCCTATTCCTCTTGGCCGATACTTCTTTGCTTGAACCGCACACTTGGCTGTTGCACTTCATCCAACCCTTGTAGATATTGAAGCATAGGTAGCCATCCATTGCAGCGTAGTGGATGTGGTCTATATCTAGTACATTCCGCTGCCATGCATGACGATGAAACGTGTATGGAGGTTTCTCAAGTTTACCGTAAGAAGGATGAACCATGGCTCCTGCCAGGGTCAGCATTGAAGGCTGACGAGAGGGCACCAGCTGATTCTTCTGGAGGTCGAAGGGGTTGCCTAAAACGAGGCCTATCTGACCCAGGACTTCTTCGTCGTTCGTAAAGTCTACAGTAACGAATTTCACTGTTTTGTCCTTGAGGAAGGTCTTAAAATCCTGGCACTCAACGTCGGCATGGCATATGTGGTAGACCAAGCAAACGTTATGTACGCAAACCTGGATCACGGCGGGCTTCTTCCTCTCTTCGTCCTTTAGATACTTCTCTCATCCCAGGACTGTGGTGTACTCAACATCTAGCCCACCGACCCACTCATCATCTAAGTTTTCGAACATGCGTCTGAAGCGAGAAAGGCATCCTTTCACCGTCGCGGAAGAATGGGTGTAGATGACGTCGAACTCATCGCCGATGATGGTTCTAACCTTGTACTCACCGCCAATCATGGAGATTTGGGACGCCATGGATTTGGGAGGAGGGTTAGGATTAGTGGAACTGCCGTAATGAGAATGGACGGGACGACTAGGAGCGAACCGCCGTAGTATTGAAGGACGTGCGGTGACGAGTAGGAGGGAACTGCCAGCGTGCGAACGACAGGGTAGTGGCTTTCCATTCTCCCATGATACGGGCTTCCGAGAGCCCTTGGATCTGAGATCGAACGGTTGCATGGCGTGATTCTAGACCTATGGGTGAATGTTCTATCCTGGAGGGTTATTCTGCAAATTTTCAGCAACTTAGCATGCGATCGTTTGATCTCAGATCCAAGGGCTGCCAGCAGCCCGTATCATGGTTGCGCCTACCACGACCGTCGCGTCGCTCACGCAGTCGCGCCCTTGGAGATTTAACACGGTGCGTTAGGCTATCTGATGTTGGCATGTCATACATAGTCATCACTTAGTCACTCATACTACAACAAGGTTGGCTATAAGTGTATTTTTTGTTACTCCTCTGTATCTCTTTGTTCGTACTCAAGGAAGAAACGGTGCTAGTAAGCGCGTGTATTTATTGCATTTGCCAAGGAGTGACCTCTTCCAATGAAATGGTGTTGCTAAGTTTGCTTCATTTAATTAGCTATAGACTCAAAATTGTCTTTTCACATAGGTACACGCGCTTAGCACCGTTTCTTCCTTGGGTCACCAAACTAGTCTCTCTCTTCTTGATTAACTTGCCACATCAGACTTTATGCCTATGTGGCAAGCTTAAGCACCTATACGAGCAAGTAAAAGTAAGTACAATAGTGCGCTTTACATGGCATTTTTGCATATGTGGAGGAAATAGAGGCAAGGAAAAAGTGGAGAAGTGGGCTCTCATGCTAGAGCCAACCTCTACTACATGGTGGAGCATTGGGAGAGGCACCTGTATGGAGGTGGTCAGGAATGTGGGAGACTCACGCCGGTCATAGCGCCGCAGTTAAAATGATAATGGCAAGTCAAATCATGGGGCCCCACCTGTCCAGTAGTAACTCGCTGTCCAATCACACAGCCCTACGTTCGCAGCAGCTACTCCCTCGTCTTCTCGCGTCTCTGTCGAACCGACTAGGCGGAACTGCCCCGCCGCCTACCGCGCAGGAAAATCCCCGCCCTCGACTTTTAAATACAACTACATCCACTTAAGAATCCAATGATATACTTTTTGTGACATAGTAACTCATATTTAGTTAGTCAAATGGATGACCTAGAACTACGTGCAGGCCCTATAAACCGAGACACCTAAAGATAAAAAAACCGAGACGGAGAGGGTAGTTCAGCATGTATCTTTTTAGATCAATATAGTCGTGATTCGCCAAGGAGCAAAACCAAGTGGTAGGCTGCTCCTGTCGTGTTGGCGTAGCAACTCAAGCAGGGTCAGTCCGCACACGAAATGGCGACACACTTAACAGGACCCCTTTGGCCGACATGTGGCTCATCCACCGTCTTGTTCCACGTGTGATGCACCAAATTACAGTTTGGAGCAGCGGTTGGAATTGGAGGCACCCCGGTCGTAGCACCGCAGTAGTAGAAAATGAGCAACGAGGGGTCAAATCACAAAGCCCCACCTTTCCCGCATTAAGCTGGACGGACGAAGCAACCATCATTTCACTCTAGGGCGCAAGAGCATAAAGAAAAGAGAAAACAATGATGCGTGCGGCAGCTACCTAGGGCACCCTAGGGTAGGGGTCTCCACTACAGATCCTTTTTTTGAAAGTGCCTCCACTACAAATCGGCTCACTACTAGGAAAAGGCATGCTAGTGGCGCACCGGATTTGCCTTCTAATGGCGCACTGCTGGTGCGCCACTGGCATCACGCCATTAGAATTAAATTCTAATGGCGCAACACTGGTGCGCCATTAGTATCTCGTGTTCTAATGGCACACCACTGGTGCGTCATTAGAGTGCTTCCCAGGGGGCCATATGTACCCATGTGCTTTGGCACTCTAATGGCGCACCGGCAGCCAATGCGCCATTAGTGTGATGATCACAGTGCGCCATTAGTGTCTTGTGTGGTGCGCCATTTGTGTGAATATTAGATTTTATTATTTTTTTGCTTTTCTGATTTTTGTACAGGTTACAAAATATATTATGGGACATAATATAGACAGCAGCACACAGCAACATCAGATTCATCAAATACAATAGTCTCCGAATACAATTCATCATATTAGTCTCTGAATTCAAAAGACCGGAGAAAGATAAAACATTACAAGTCTCAAGACCGCGAGTATCGAGTTTGCCTTCACATTACAGGTCGATATCGATCATCTAAACTACCATCACATAGAAGAGAGCTATGGTCATCACGATGAGCATCATCGCGATCAAACTGGTCTTCATCCGGTTCCTCCAACGCTCCCTCCTCTCTCCCGCTAGATAGCGGGCGTATCTTGATTCGGCCTCCGCCCTAGTGGTGTACCCTTTGTAACTGTTACCGCTGAAACGGTGAACCTGTCTCCGACACTCCTCCCAGTCATCGTAGACTCCAGGACCTTACCCTTTTACACGACATATGACGGCATCTCTATGCACAAGCCAAACAACAGACAATACATAAGCAATATGTAAGTATGCAACAAAAGGATCGAAAGAGAAAAGCAAGACATTAATAGCACGATTCATAGTCCTACTAATAAATAGTATCGATTACATCTAAGTTGAACAACTGTCCAAACCAAAGAGACATACGAATTCATTAAAGTTTAATCACAACATGAGCCAATCAATGTTTCAGAACTACACATCACTACTTTCGACTCGACTCATCGGACAGGAGCGTGGGTGAAGCCGCCGTCTGTCGTGATGGTCATGAAATCACGGTCGTTGTCACCCTGCATTTGTAGCGTTTCATCTATCTCACTGTTGGACGGTTGATATCTGAAGAAGAACTGCCTCGCGGTATGAAGGACATCTTGATGGATGATGTCCGCAAACTCCGACTGGATGCGAAAGAATTCTTGTCTGAGGTCCGCGTCCTCGACTGCCGACAAGCTCGTGGCCCAATCTTTGAGGTTATCTGGTAGCAGAAGGTGATGATGGTCCCTTACGATCGCCCGCATGTGATGGAGGGCGTAGTAGGCATCCTTCTGACCGCCAGGCGGCTGCTTGACGCAGCAGAACTTCGTATTGTGTGAGAACATGTGCTTGCCGTACTTACAAACTGGCCTGGTGAAGGTGCCTCCAGATTTGGCGTAGTCGGGGAGAACATCATCAAGAACTTTCTTGACATTTGTGTAGTCTATCTTGGAGTTACGGTTCGGGTCGAAATACGTGGCCATGGAATATTTCGGGCTTAAGAGGATGAGTGTGCAATGTGTGTCACTGCACAGAACACGGAATGTTAGAAAAAAAAAGAACGATCGAAATCTAAGAAATCATATGTTACGGGGCGGTTAAGGGATGACTTACTCGGGAAAGTAAGCCACAAGGAAGTTATCCTTATCTGCGTTTGCCAGAATGACGCCTTCGAGGTGTGAACTCGCAACTTGGCGGTCCCCAGCGCTGCTCAAGTGCTTGGCACGCATGTAGAAGGGGTCGACTATCACGATGTCCGGGGTCTTGTCTCTAATGATCCGCATCTGCATGCTCAGCGAAAACAGCCGAACGAAGGTGTAGTGCAGCGGATGAAGGTTAAACATAGCAAAGATGTCATCAAACCGCAGGACGATCGTACCCCCGATGTTGCCATCCACAAAGCCCTTGCTCTCTGGCACCTTGGCCACGAAAACCGGGTATGCCACATCCTTCTCTCTGAGACGCCGCTTCTCCAAAGAAAGAACACTGTCGTGCAGACTCCGCATAGCACCGGTTGCAGCATTCAGCATATTTGGCGGTAGCATCGCCCTACCCGCCACATGCACCCTCCTCGAGATATCCATAGGTGAAGGTGGCCCGTCCTGAGCATGGATCGAACTCGGTGCCGGCTGGCTCGCACTGGCGCCCTTGTTAGTCTTTCGTTTCCGTCCCTTCTTCTTGATCTCCTGTAATGGGACCGAGTTCTGCTCACAGACCGCCTTCTTCAGCGTGTTGGGGCTGATAATATTTCGCACCTCAGCTATCTGAGGCTCGATGAAGGCGGGAGCTGGAGGCGTGTCCTGAGAACTGAACGCCAGACGACGCTTGTTGCAATTGGATTTCTCCGCCGTACCAGCTAGATCGCGGTCGTCTTGGTTGGGTTCTTGAGAAAGAGGCCCGCAGAACTCGTCAGCGTACCCATGTTCGGCAAAGTACTTATCAACTTTGGTAAATGTAACGTCATCGTTGTCGTCGTCGTCCGGATCCTGTGCCATAGGGCTGTCCGGATCCTGTGCCATAGGGATGTCCGGCAGGTCCGGTAGCGTTGCGGTGTTCTTGCCATGGCTTGGCGCCGGCACGACTTGCGGTCTTGTCTGTGGGGTGGTGTCCCCCGCCCCCAAACGAATCTGGCTCTTCGGCCAAAGCAGGGGCCAGTTTACGCAGGTGCCGAGGGTCATCTCATCTTCTTCGTCAGCCCCAGTGGGTCGAATCGGAGGTAACAGCTCGTTGCAGCCTGGCAGCACCCAGACCACTTCAACCCTATACATTGTGGGTGGCATCGGATTACCGTGGAACATGGGGTTGCCCGGTTGAACAATTCTGCCCTTGGCGACATCGACCAACTCAGCGCCCACGAAGTGCAGAAGAGTGCAAGGAACGTCGGCGGTGCCCTGCGAAAACTTGTACAGGGCGTCAGGGATGCCCAGTCAAAGGCAAGGAGATGAAGTCATCGGCCGAGAGGATTAGTTACCGTGATGCCGTCGAGCTCGGCTAATGTCGAGGCACCGCCAACGGCAGGCGTGCAACTGACGGAGGGGGCACTTGCTGGCGAGGTGCCGGCCAGCGTACACCCGGGTGCATTAAGCTCCAATGCCCGTGTCGGCGCCGGAGACACGAATATCGCCTCCGCCGGAGACACCAATGGCGGCGCCGCCGGAGACACCAATGGTGCCGCCTGCGCGCTGTGCGAGTTGCTGGCTGTGAAGCTGGGAACCGGGGGAGGCCCCATTTGGCCGCCCGCAATCCACGTCGTCAGCCCATGAATCAACGTAGGCACCATGGCGTTGAGCGTCGTTCCAAGTTGTTGTTGCACTTGCTCTTGGACAAGCTCCGGAATCCGCGCCACTTGTGCCTTGAGTTCTTCAACCTCGCGCGTCTGGCTTTCTGAGCTGGTCTTTTTCTCCTTCCGCACACCAGCAGTATAGTATGACCCCCATTTTGTGGACAAGCCTTTGCCGGCCACACGACCAGCTGACGTCGGCTTATTGAGCTTATCCTTGTTTTTCATTACGTTCAACGCCCTAATTAAAGGGGTGTCGAAAGGGGAGCTCTTAGACGACCCCGCGCTACTGCTTTCATTGTCCTGCGAAAGGAACGTGAACCATTTAGAAATATTGGGGATTAATTAGAGTGCAACCATATGGAGCTAATTACGCGGGGGTGTATTCCTTACCAGAAGAAGCTCAAGCGCCCTGGTCTTCGGATCCATGGTAAGCTCCTTTGTTATCGGGTCCTCCTTGTACCGGGCCCTGACATAGTTCCTGGTCTGCTTGTCACCGCTGTATTTCTCGAAGCGGGGCGGTAGGCCTTTCTCGGCACGCTTTGCGTCTTCCTTGTCCCATATAGGCTCCACCACTCTGTAACCGCCGGGACCGAGTTTGTGTTCCCCTAAGTTCAACTCCCGCATTTCTTTCCCCCACTGACTTGATTCAGAGGTTGCGGGGCTCTGGCACTTGATCATGAACTCCTTGTACTCATCTTCGCTCATCAAAGGATATTTCGCCTTGATCTTGTCATAACTATCACCTTTATCAATCATTCTCTTCACCGCGCTTCTCCAAGTAGACAGGGCCGTGCTCATCTTCGTGAGGGCGGCACTGTTCACTTTATTCCCTGAGACGCGTGTGTTTTCAAATTCGGCGGGGAACTTGTATCGTTCGTGCAACTTCGTGAAGAGGAGGTTGCGCAAATTCCCTCGGTCCTTATGCCTAAGGTTCTCGGTGTTGATCGAGGCGGTGCTCCGGAGAATGCACCCGAGCTGAACCGAGTACCCCTTGACTATATGTTTGGGCTCCGTTGGATTCCCGTCGGAGTCCACTTGAGTGAATTCCTCCTTGACGGTGCGGAGCGCATTCGGGCGCCGGTCCTTCCTTTGCTTCTTCGGTTGACTGCCATCTGTGTGTGCGCCGCCATCATCAGTGGTGGCATCCTCGGCGGCACCATCAGTGGTGTCATCCCCGACGCCAGTAGGGGTTGTGTAATCAGGATCGGTGTCTTCCGCGGCGTCCTCATAGCGGTGAGGTTGTTCCTACATCTCCTGGGACAGCTCCCAGAATGGCTTGCCGCCCGAACCACCGGCCTCATCGTTGTGGGCCATGTTTCGCTCTAAATAGGAAAAAAGTTTGGTCAAAAAGTTGGTTATTGTGAAGGAACAAGATCATGGTCTCATCATTTAGGATTTGTCGACACCGAGGCACCCTAAAAGCCTAAGCGTACATCATTTAGGTAATCATCGACACCGAGGCATCCGGGGCAGCCAAGTTAAGTTTTCATCATTTAGGGTTTATCGATGCCGAGGCACCCTAGGTTGGGCCTAATCACTTGGCACTAATCACTTGGCTCTATTGCCACCTATGTTGGGTTTATCATCTAGGGTTTATCGATGCTAAGGAGAATTCTAAGTTGGGCCTAATCACTTGGCTGTATTGCCACCTATGGTTCAATGCAGCAAGAATGGCAGGGCAGTTGATCGTACTTAACTAAGTACTAAGATACCCCGGCCCATGCATTAGTCGCAAGTACCCCATATGTCCTATTTTTAGCAAAGTCATGCTAAAATTCATGGAAAATTTCAGCATGACCTTTGCTGAAAATAGGACATATGGAGTACCCGAATTTGCCGGAACGGAAGTTAATCAACATTCCGGCAAACTCTAGGGCCTCTCGGGGTACCTGCAAAATCATTATCCCCGCGTAATGAAGTCCGCAACGGGTCGACATTTCAGAAGATCACAAGTAGCATCATCACAAGTAGCATGCACCTTGCTACCCACACCACCACAAAATAATACTGGAATAAAAACATTACTATGCCAAAGCAAGTGACTTCAACAGCCACACAAATTAATTACTACTAGATGGAGTACTCCTAACTAAGCTTGTACTACAAGTGACATGACAAGCATACCAAATAGGCAACTAAACTTTTTTTACCAAATAGGCAAATAGTATATGCACAACATGCATAGAGGGACAAATCAGGAGTTCAGGACGTGGAGTCTCTGCTCCCGAGCTCAAATACACCATCTTGATCAGTAAAATAAAAAAATAGTAAATGCATAAATTAAAAAGATTCTTAATTTGTTTGACAACAAACATTGCTTAATGTTCACCCTCAAGCATACTGTAAATTTCCATTAAAAAAGTCCTGATGCTTATAAGAACAATGAACTTATAGAAACTCCTTAATACGATTATTATACCGATGATAAAAGAAGTGAGACAAGAAGTGTCTGCAGCCTTTAGTAGATTCCCGGGACCTAAAGGTTGTTCACCCTGCTCATATCAAATATTATGTTGTATTAGCAGCAAGTAGACAAGCCTCCATACATCAAGCCCTAAATCATGAATGAACTGGCCATAAAGAATCAACAGAAAATAGCAACATATATTTCTATCGATCTTAAGGCCACAGGTGACGAACACCTAGGTTTACTGATTAAAAAGAAACATCGTGATCATGTTATTCCATCTGATCCAAAGCAAAAGATGAAGCAGCTTGTGTTTCATAAGAGAAGTCCCAAACTTGTAGTTCGTTTCTTATTCAGCAACATTTAGTTTGACAGCAAAGCTCACAAGAGAGAGAAGTTCCAAACTTGTATATTTCTTATCCAGCAGCAACATTCAGATTATCAGAAGCATTCAAAGCAAAGCCTATCTACTTGAAGCAAATGTGACAAAATGCAGAAAGCCTATCTAAATCTACTTCATAACACATTTAAGTTTGACAGCAAAGTTTGGACAGTACTCCACTGTCAAATTTCAGTGAGCGAAATTCAGTTGACAGTTTGGAGAGAGATGGAGTAAAATGCAGCTTGACAGTTTGGGAACAAGGAGTATTTAACCTTCCTTCAACAAAAATAGAGAACACATAACACATATTCTAACCTCAGCATCTGCAGTAGCTACACACTGAAAGAAACCTCCAAGATCAAAATGCACTAAGCTAGCTAGACACTGAAACAACCAAACTGAAGGGAAATCATGCTACCAAACTGAAGGCAGTTTTTTGCTTTCTATCAGATGGAGACGAGCAAGTGCTGCTGGACATATCTGGAATGTGGGTGTGGCAGAAACTAACCACTGAATATACTAACATAACACAGTATGCATGGTTAACATGCCAAAAGAAAAGAAGATTTGACAGTAAGAATAAGAATTTGTTAACTGACATTTAGAGAGCAAAATCTAAAGATTTGTGAACATTTGTTAATTTTGAAAATTTAGAGAGAAGAAAAAGGGGGATACCTCGAGCTAGGATAGCCTGGGCTCCGGCTTGGGCTTGGGCGGCGGGGGCGGCGCGTAGTCCGGCAGCGGCGGGGACGGGGACGTCTGGGACTTGGTCGGCCGGTGGTGTGCCTCGTAGGGCGTGGGAGCGGGCCTGAGCTTGGGCGCGGGCGGCGAGTCCGGCGCGAGGGCGGCAGGGGGCGCCGACACAGCCTTCTCGGGTGCCGGCGTCGAGGAGGTTGTGGGCGGCGATCCGGAGGAAGGGGCCGCCTTCAAGACCTTCTGAGTAGAAGAAGGCACGGGCGGTGAGAGGAGGAGGAGGAGAAGCTAGGGGAAAGGGAGGGAGGGGACGTACGGCTTCTTCGCGTCTGGTCGCAGTCGCAGTCGCAGGGAAGGAGAGGGGAGAAGAAGGCAGGGAAGGAGAGGCGGCGGCGTCACCGACGGCGTGCAGGCACGGCGGACGGAGGGGGCGGAGCAAGGCGGGGCAGCGGCGAGCAAGGCGGGGCGGCGGTGTACGGTTAGGTTGAGTGGGGGATCTAGCGAGAGAGGGAGAGAGGCCAGAGGGGAATAGGTGGAGGGAAGCTTTCTAATGGCGCACCACCCCCCGGTGCGCCATAAGTACGACTATTCTAATGGCGCACCACCCCTCGGTGCGCCATTAGAATTTTGTTTTAATCTAGCCCACCAGCCATATCTACAACCTAACCCTATCTACAACAGAACCCACCCACTAGCCTGACTGGTCAGCACGCAGCACACACACCAGGAGGTCCTGGGTTCGATTCCCATGCTCCCCAATATTTTTTATGCATTTTAAATGCTTTTTTTATATTTATTTGTGTTTACATATGTTCAAACTTATTTAAATCATAACAGTAATATTTTTTTATAAAAACAGTAATACTTTTTTTAAAAATATGTTCAAAAAGTGCGGGTGCGGGGGGCCGGGTGCTCTCGTCGGCGGCGGTGGAGCGGGGGAGGGTTGCGGTGGGTGGAGCTAGCGGGGGAGGGTGCGGGTGCGATCGAGATGGAGGGGGATCGAGATCGAGATGGAGGGGGAATCGAGATCAAGTGTCCTCATGAATTCAAAAAGTGCCCACGAAATTTAAACATATTCATGATATCAAAAAGTGCCCATGAAATACAATCGAGAAATGAAGACTACGATTTAAATACAATCGATCTTAACTAGCTATCTGTTCACAATCTTCTTGCCCTTCTTTTTCGCAAACGGAGTTCTTCTGTGGAACGGACGTCCTTTAGGTAGGGTGGTCCTGCTTCTTCTTGTGGTGTGTGCTGCTACTTCATCGTCGTCGTCATGTTCGATCTTCGGGTCGCCGTACTTGTCGAAGTCTTGCTCATTGGCTACTCCATCCATTCCGATGATCTTCCTTTTGCCTCTCCTCACGACAACACGACTGGGCTTTGATGGGTCGGTAATGAAGAAGCATTGGTCCACTTGGGAAGCCAGTACCCATGGCTCATTTTTCGCGGTGACGTTTGCGCCCGCGGTCTTGGATTTGGCTTCGGGTATAACCATGGTGGTGAAATACCGGTCTTCTTTTAGGACGCTCTTGGCCCGTCTGACATGGAACATCGGGACCTTCTGTCCAGCGTAGCTCAGCTCCCAGATCTCCTCGATCCTTCCGTAGTATCTGTCCTTGTCGTTACCGGTGTAGGATTCCATCGTTACCCCGGAGTTCTGATAACCATCGCTCTTCATGTCCTTGTCCTCGGTGTAGAATGTGTAGCCGTTGATATCGTACGCCTCATAGGTCATCAGGTTGTGCTCGGCGCCCTGTGACAAGGCGAATATGAGTTGTTCTTCCGCGGAAGAATCCTCATGTAAAGGGTACGACAGAAGCTTCTGCTTGAACCAACGCGTGAAACATGAGTTGTGCTCTTTGAGTATATCTCCGTCCGTCCTCTGTTGGCCTCGGTCATTGTACGTCTTCTTAATAAAGGTTTTGTGCTCTACCACCCAAGGATCGACCACGTCTATGTGTTGTAGCGCGACTAGGTTTGCTCTTTCAAAGTCGGCGAGTCGACCCTCGAAGTCGACATGCATTTCGCGGCGACCCTCACGGTGACCCCATCCAGCGAGCCTGTCGAGGTGCGTGTTGACGGGCAGACCAACGGGGTTCTCGATGCCTAGATAATTCGTGCAGTAGGAGATGCACTCTTCGGTCAGAAAGCCCCTGGCTATACTTCCCTCTGGACGTGACATGTTGTGAACGTATCCTTTGATGACACCATTCATCCTTTCGAACGGCATCATGCTGCGCAGGAACGTCGGCCCGAGTTGGATGATATCCTCCACTATATGGACCAGCAGATGCACCATAACGTCGAAGAATGCGGGCGGGAAGTACATCTCAAGCTCGCATAGTATCACCACGATCTCTTCCTGTAGCCTTCTGAGTTGCCTCACGCCAATCGACTTCCGGGAGATGACGTCGAAAAAGTTGTATAGGCCAAATAGCGTTTCACGGACGTGCACGTCCATGATCCCACGGATTGCAACTGGAAGTATCTGCGTCATCAGCATGTGTCAGTCGTGAGACTTCATCCCGCTGAACTTCTGCTTCGCTAGGTCTAGGTATCTGCTTATCTTCCCCGCGTAACCGTAAGGAAGTTTTACTCCTAGGAGGCAGGTGAAAAACTGCTCGATCTCCTCCTGACTTAGAGTGAAGCACGCGGGAGGGTAGTCATTTCCGGTCTTCTTGGCCTTTTTGCCTTTGCGACGACTTTCTGTGTCCTGCTTCGCCTCATCATCATCATCATCATCATCATCATTAGCGTGAAGCTCCTGCCTGATGCCCATTGATTTCAAGTCTGCCCTTGCTTTCGGCCCATCTTTGGTCCTCTCTGGCATGTTGAGCAGGGTACCAAGCAGACTCTCGCACACGTTCTTCGTGATATGCATGACATCAAGGCTGTGAGGCACACAGTGGATCTTCCACTACGGCAAGTCCCAGAAAACAGACCTCGTTTTCCATACCATCAGCAGCGGCTCTGGCGCCTTTCGCTTCTTTCCCGGCTCTGGCGCCTTTTGCTTCTTTCCCGGCAGTGGGCAGTCTTTCCAATTTTTCAACAACTTGTCTATTTCCTCGCCGCTCCTCGTACACGGGCGTTTTCGGGGTTCGGTTTCACCATCGAACAGATCCTTGCGTTTCCTCCACGGGTCATCATCGCGAAGCCACCTTCGATGTCCCATGAACACGATTTTCGAAGACCCGGGATCAGTATCTAGCTGGCAATACGTTGTGTCATCCATGCACCTTACGCATCCAAAAAATCAGTGGACTACCTGCCCCGCGAGATATCCGTAACCGAGATAGTCGTGCACCGCTGTGAGCAGTGCGGCTCTCATAGGGAAATATTCTTTCTCTGCGGCGTCCCACGTATTGGCTGGCGTTTTCCACAGTGTGTCTAGCTCCTCCTTCAGCAGCCCCAGATACAGATTGATGTCGTTCCCTGGTTGTTTCGGCCCTTCAATTAGCATACTCATGTGAATGTACTTTTTCTTCATGCACAACCAGGGGGGAAGGTTGTACATCCACACAAACATAGGCCAGGTGCTATGTGTGCTTCTCTGGCTGCCAAACGGATTGACTCCATCGGTGCTCGCGCCCAGCACGATGTTCCTTGGATCCTTCCCGAATTCTGGGTATTCGAAGTTCAACGCTTGCCACTGGCTCGCATCCTTAGGGTGACTCATCATCTTGTCTTTTTTATTTATCTCTGGATCATTTCCGTCATCTTCCCGCTTCTTCTCCTCCCTATCCGCGTGCCAACGCAGGAGCTTTGCTACCTTAGGGTCCGCGAAATACTACTGCAAACGAGGAGTGATCGGAAAGTACCAGACCGATTTTCGAGGAGCTTTCTTCCTCTTCTTGTATAGAGTGACACCGCACACAGGACATATGGTAGACTCCGCGTGCTCGTCCCGATAAATGATACAATTGTTCATGCACACATGGTATTTCACGTGCGGTAAATCCAGAGGACACACGATTTTCTTCGCCTCCTCGAAACTGGTCGGGCACTTGTTCCCATTGGGAAGACGTTCGTGCCAGAATGACATGTTCTCGTCGAAGCATGCATCGGTCATTTTGTGTTTTACCTTCATCTCCAGAGCCATGAGCGTTACTTTCAGGCGGGTATCCTCGGGCCTGCATCCTTCATATAATGGAGTAACCGCGTCTATCTCCAGTAGATCCAGCTTGGCTTTCTTTCGGGCGGCAGCTCTTGCGTTATCCGTCTGCTTGAGAAGCAGCTCTTGAATATGAGGGTCCTGCACCCAGCCTCCATCGTCGTCTGCTCCGGCATCTTCATCTTCATGATCACGCCCTTCGTCTTGATCTTCCTCATCATCATGTACGACATCTTCTACATGATGACTGTGTACAGCATCACCATCGTGATCATGTCCTGGAGATTCTTCGTCTTCTCGCTCGCCCTCGCTGCAGTGGTACTTGTCTTGTTGCCCTTCCTCATTTCTTGCCCGGCCCCGGCCATGTACGACTTCATAGTCATCTTCATCACCTTGCCACCGATAGCCATCCATGAAACCACGCAAGAGCAGGTGGTCCCGCACCTGCCCGGAATCCGGGTCCGCGATAAGGCTCTTCAGCTTGCATCTTCGACACGGACATCTTATCTCCATCTCGTTCTTTTGAAGTATCTCGGCCTTCGCGGAGCTCAAAAACCTATTCACGATGCCTTCAGTCATCGTGCGGACCATGGTCGCCTGCGGGGTAGAGCAAAACTATATTTTAGAACCAAGAAAAAATTTGGCATGACCTTCCCTAAAAATAGGACCAAAAAGAATGCATAGTTCCAAAATTCTCGCCGAAACAGAAATGAATCAAAACATTCCGGCAAAATATTGGCAACTATCGCATTTCAAATACCGGTACCTTCAAACACAAACATATATGCAACACCACAAACACATGCAAAACCACAAACATACATAGATATAGCTAGGCCACAAAAAGGGCATGTGCACATTGTTGGAGTGAGCCAGGGAGAAAAAAAGTAGATCTACATCATGAAGATAGGTTTCCCTTACTTACCTATCAAAAAAAGGTAATTTCACCACTTAATTTTGATGAATCTATGGTGGAAATGAGGTGAGGAGGAGGAGATGGCCGAAAGCTTGGAGAAGGAGGTGGAGGGAATGAAGTGGGGAAAGTGAGTGGGTAGGTGTGGGGCTGTCCAAAATATCGTGTTGGGGTCCCAGGTTACTAATGGCGCACCACCAGCCAATGCGCCATTAGTAACCCTGGATACTAATGGCGCACCAGCAGGTGGTGCGCCATTAGTAGTTTTGCAAAAAAGTAAAAATATAAATATATATACTAATGGCGCACCTTGTAATAGTGCGCCATTACTAGTTTAAACTAGTAATGGCGCACTGTGTGAATATGCGCCATTAGTAGTTTTGCAAAAAAAAGAATAAAATTTTTTTGCACTAATGGCGCACTATCTGCTACGTGCGCCATTAGTACTTATAACTAGTAATGGCGCACCACCCCCACGGTGCGCCATTAGTAGTTTTGAAAAAAAAATTAAATTTTTGTTTTACTAATGGCGCACCGTGGGGTGTGGTGCGCCATTAGTATTTGCATACTAATGGAGCACCAACTCATGGTGTGCCATTAGTATTTAGTAATGGCGCGCCACATGTATAGTGCGCCATTAGTGTCCATTCCATCTATAGCCCTTTTCCTAGTAGTGGCTTCTCCCTCGTCCTGTTGAAGAAAACCGATGATGAGTGCGGCGGTAGGGTTTGTAGGAGTACTACGGCATGTGGGGCCACGTCGTAGTAAACGGGTTTGAGCCGACGCCTTAAATATGTGTGGGCCGCTTGGTTTTACGGGAACGAGGCAGCATTTTGGGTTCGGGGACCAGTGGAGATATAGTACGTACAAAAAATTGTGGACGTAGGTTCAACTGAAAGGCAATGATGCATGGGCCTTGCATTTTGATATACCCGAGGCCGCGTGAAATTTGCTACTCTACTCAAAACTACTAGTAAGGTACACATGTATTGAACGCATGAGATTTCGAAACCAAATTATGAATAAATACACACTATAGCATGTAAAGCTTTGAGTCATATATGCATGATGTAGATGTTCGTTTAGTTCTTATAGTTCATCTCATTCAAAATCAATAAGTTTTATAAAAATGTTAAGATTCATGGGGTTGTGCATGGTGCTCCCTCCGTTCCAAAATAGATGACCAAACTTTGCACTAACTTTGTACAAAGTTAGTGCAAAGTTGGGTCATCTATTTTGGAACGGAGGGAGTAAATTCAAGGTTGTCAGAATCGTGATCCTGAATCGGATCGGAGCTCCGATGGTAGAATCGCAAATCATAGAATCTTCACTATCAGGATCGTAGAAACGTGGATTCTATGAACCAAAATCGTAGAAACAAAGGGGTTAATTTGGATCGTAAAGTCGTAGAATCGTACAACAGAATTGCGATTCTGACAACTCATAAAGTTAAAAACAAATAATGGCAATTCATTTAGAAAAAATAATCAATTATGATACAGAAGATTCTAGAACAAAGGAGAACTTGTGTTTTGTGGTTTGTGCATTATGCTTAAGTTCAACCATGGAGTCTTCTAAATTGTACATGTGGCAGATCTGGTGGAATGTTGATGATATCCAACGGCCAGTAGTGCTCGGATTTGCCTATCTCTGCAATGTCGGGTTAGCTTCATCGAGCGACCATCTTTCAAAGTTATTGGCAAACTATATAGTTCTTGTGCCATAGTTGCATGTTTTGGAAAAAAGCTACTAGTGGGTTGTACTATCTATTTAGGAATAGAAGATGTATACATGGAAGTTGTAGGGAAAGAGATGACATGGAGCCTCTCAATTCCTATGAGTAGGGATTGGAAAAGAGATGTCATTTGGTTCACATCATAGGAACTTTTCTATTGAATCTAGAGATGACATGTATCTCAATTCCTATGAGGAGGGATTAGAAAAGAGATGTAATTTGGTTCATATCATAGGAACTTTTCTATTGAATATACACTAATGTTTATTTTCCTTTGAAATTAAGGGAGTATAGGAATCCATTCGTATGAACCAAGTGGCTCTAAAGCTATAGAAATGATATCATGTTTATTTCCTTTGAAATGTGGAGTATATGAATCTATTCCTATGAACCAATTGGCTCTAAAGGAAAAAATCCTATAAAAATCATATCATATAGAGTTCCTATGATATTCCTCGACACTAAAGGATGCTTGAAATTGCTGCGGGTGATACGATGGTCTTTCTTTGTAGACTCCTCACCCAACTTTATAGTTACCTCTCGAAGATGAATGAAATGACATATACATGGTATTCTACATGTGCAATTTGGTACATGAAAACTCGGTAAAAGTTTGCGAGGTTCGAATTTTCAATAAAGCTATATGCACTGCATTTCAGAACGGATGGAGCATACGGCAGTTGCTAACACTCACGTGGAAGATTTGTGTGTACGAGGGGTGGTTGTTCTGTTAAATGACATGGCAAAACTGACACTGTAGGATGCCGATCTAACGGTTCTTACAGCGTTTGTCAGGAAAAGGCTTGTGGCGAACGTTTGTCGGATAATGATTTACGGACACATGCATTGCATTGATACGTGCCCCCCTCTCTCTCACGCACACGCACCCTCACGAGTCACGACTCTCCCGAGTTCTCTCGCAGACTCGCACGTCGCACCCACCGTCTATCTGCAGGTAGACGTCGCGCACATATGTGCTCTTCACAACCTACCCTCAGAACTTCTAAAAACAAAAGACGGCACACACATTTTATTTTAGCTCACACGTCACACACTTGTACTATTACTCTTGCGGCGAACATTCTTTGGGCATAGTATATTGTACTCTCACGAAGAGAAGTGGTGCACGCACACACTAGTTCTCTCACACCCACTCGCGGGTACACATAGGAGCGCATTTTTTTGAAGCTGGTACAACAAAATCACTCCACTATATATAAAAGCAGGAGCCTTAGCGCTTGCTTTACTAGGGTTCCTCTCGTTCACTCTCTCATGCTCTCCAGATCTAAGCAACACATAGGTGGCCACACTCTCTCTCAGCACACGGCTGATCACAAATCCGGCCGGACAACCTCGACCGGGGCAGGGGTGTAGGTGCATCGTTCACGCTGTCGTCGGTGCCGAGGGAGGAGACCAACGGCTGCCCGCGCGTCCCGATCGGCGGCCGCGTCGTTCTCTCCGAGAGAGCGCCGGCTCGGGAGGGCCTCCGACCCCTTCTTCCTCCCTGCGGTATTGTGGCCAAGATGCGGCCTCCCGACGTTGTCTTTGTGACATGCCGACCCTCATGTATATATTCCTTCGAAACCTGCCTTCCTCTACTGCCCCAGCTCCCTTCGTGTGGATCCTTTTCTACTTCCGTCCGCTGTTCCAAAGCCACCTAGACTTCTACTATTATTAGAAGTAAAGCTATTTCATACAGTCGACTCAAAGCGTTGGTTCAAACAGGGAAGAAACTGGGAAAGCTGTAGCATGAATCTAGGACTTGGTTCTAAGAGGAAACGGGGGAAAGTAGTAATATGTGTCACTGTTTAAATAACCGTATTTCTTATTTGCACAAACAGGGATGTCTGTCTCCATATCGTTTCGGGATGTCTGTCTCCATATCGTTTCTATCCGCGCAATCAAAAGCACACACCTCAGTTTTAGTACAACTACGCAAAATGAGAAGGCTATCCCTCGTTGCCGTCGTCTAACCTCCTGTCTTCAAGGTATCCCTACATTGGTAGTAACTAAGGTAGAATGACCAACGCAATCTAAAAGAAGCCGATTCGTACGTTTTACTTCCTGATTGCAGTGCAGGGACGAGCGAAAACAACTGCATCCTAGTCCGGAATGAACTTTCTACCAGTTCATCCATGGACCGAGGACTAGCTGGCACGGCTGCACGGCGGTTTTTTGGACAGGTGTGCGGACAAGAGGCATTGTGGTCTGCTTATTTCTGCAAATAGCGGTGCTTAAATTTAGTGGAATGCACAAGAATTTCACCTGGTCAGTACACTGCATGGTTCAGTTCAGCATTCCAGCTGAGACCACAATTATAATTGGTTATTCTGGAATGAGAGAACCTAACCCTGAATGGTGGCAACAAGAAAAAATCAGAGTGAACTCTAGGAAATTTAAGCCTGCCGGGAGGCCCTTTGCTCAGAGAGAAGCCTTGCTTGTTTTTTCCTGATTTGTAAACCTTGTCACAACTTTGTGTTTTGCTGTGAACTAGTATATGTTTGATATGTTCTATGAATCATTGAGATGTATAAAATTGCTTAACTTATGCTTTTCAAGTTTTTTATGAAGGCGAGTTTAATGTGAGTGTTCCACATGAGCGCTGGACTAGCGTGTGAACGTTTGGAATTTATTACATTGTGGCATCAATTAACTGCATGAACCACTGTAACAAGATACATAGTTGCTTATATGTCAGACAGCAGATTGTTGATTGTTAGCTGGTCGATAGCCTAGTGTTGAAGCGAGCTGAGCCATTGTGCCGTGTTTTGCACAACTGCTTACAAGTGGGGTAGCACCAACAGTGTTTACAAGTACTTATGTATACGTCAGCGCACGATTCTCGAACGAGTGCTCTATTTCATCAAAACACGCACTGCTCGTATGATAAACCGTGACAACTTATGTCTTACCCTGCCATATTCATGAAAAAACTAGTGAGGACGCATCTTTTTCGGCAACAATTACGATGGTTCTCACATGATTCACGGGCACACAAAAGTAGCAGCAGTTCCCATAGACGGATTCAAACAGAGTACTAGCCCCAGAGGGGTCGATAACAGGCAAGGTTCGGATAATTAGACACAATCCAAACTACTATTAAACACTAGCTGGGGCAACTATTTCATGCCTCGATATAATTTGGGTTGGACACAAGATGGACCTTGCCATGAACATCATCGAGGACGTCCCGCAGCAGCTCAATCGTGTGAACCTTCATGAAGACAACCTTGTGGCCTTGCCACTGATAAACTTGTTTGTGGAGGCATGCCACATCATCTTCCTGCGTAAGCTTGACAAGAACAGTATTCCTCACAAACGAAGGAGTAGCTTTGAACTTCTTGTGCTTCAGTACACCCTGGACAACACTCTTGACAACAGTGAGGGTGGAATACAACTCTTCATTGGTATAACCGCAAATGGCTTCCAGGATCCAACAGCCTAAGAACTCTGTTTTCCCAGTGTGTATATTCAGGTTGTCCGCCTCATAGCGAGTGACATGTACAACCACACAATCCTTGTCTGCATCAGGGCTCTAATTGAAACAAAAACAAGTTCTAAATTACTTTTAAGTATAAGAAACACAAGTTATTTAAACCACTACGTATACCATGGCATCGAAGCTAATAAAATTTTGCATTATTATTCACCACATACTTCCTTTTCTAAAAAAATCACCACATACTTAGATGAAAAACCACAATCAAGATCGGCGAAGAAGGAAATCACCTTGGGCAGCTCAGCGGGGGGGGGGGGGACACATCCTCGAAGGGGGAAAACTGCTCCTGAAGTGCCACGGGGGCTGTAACCTCAAACGGGGCGTTGACCATCTCAGTATCTGGGGTCGCCTCGGTGGTTGCCTCCATCTTCTTGGAGCTCTCTGTCTCGTGGAGATCAGCCTCCCGCGTCTGCTCCAATATCGGCAGATCTTTGCCTGGTTCTCCTTGGTCCATCATGAAACTGATGAATACTAGGAGACCACTGAAAGGAAAACACAATCGCAATGACAATGAAACAAAAAAGAGAGTGAGGATCGGTTACTGCTTTGCAAAAGTTCTTTTTTTTCCTCTGAACGAAAATATACCAACATCACGGATCCGCTTACCTTCCCTTCGTTCGGAGAGAAGAAGAGTGGCAGATGCAAGTGTTGCCTTTCTTGAAGACGGTGAGGGAGAAGGGGATTCATCGAAGAGTGAAATGATGGTTGCTTCGTCCGTCAAACTTAGACTGCGGGGAGGTGGGGTTTTGTGATACGACGGCTCGTTACTGCCGCGGTACGACCGGGGTGACTCTCCGCCTGCATACTACCTTCTAATTTGGTGGATGGCATTTGGGCCCGCGCGCTGCATGGCCCGTATGTCGGTGAACAAAAGTATAACGACATTCAGTAGAGGGAGACGTTTCAATGACCTAGGAGGAGCCAGAAGCGGTAGAGTGTCTCCACTGTACTAGTAGCAATTGTTTTCTGGGTAGCTGTAGAGTGTCTCCACTTTACTAGTAGTAATTGTTTCTCGTGTCCCAAGACAAAACAGCCCATCCACACTAGTAAATAGTAAAATCAATTCAAAAGCCCATATATTTACTGAATGAGATGCGCTACCCACACCCAGCACACCCCCCCCACCCAAAAAAAACCTGGGTGCTCTTCTTCCTCCTCGCTCCCACCCACCTCACGTCATGTCGCTCCACTCATACCCCCAAATTCCTCACCTCACTCCTACAGAAAACCCCAGCTCCCCTTCTTCCTCACTCCTACAGAAAACCCCCAGCTCCCCTTCTTCTTTGCTCGCACTACAACTAGGCTCGTCATTCGTTACTCTGCTCAAATCCGTGAGCGCGACGTGACGCCCTCGAGGAAAATGGAGTTGGCTGGCCCCCAGCGACAAGAAGATGAGGCTCCCGCCAGCGGCGACGCCTGTTGTAGATCCCGCACCTAGCAGCACGGGGAGAAGCGGCGACCCCGCCCCCACCGGATCCCAGGAACCCGTAGAATCTCGGGTGGACCGCATCAGCGATCTCCCGGACGCCATCCTTGGGGAGATCATCTCGCTTCTCCCCACCAAGGATTGCTGCCGCACCCAAATCCTCTCAATTCGGTGGCGCCCTCTATGGTGCGCCGTTCCCCTTAATCTCGACTGTCGTCAGCTATCTCTCTTTAATGATTTTGAAATCCCCAGAGCCATCATCTCCTCCCACCAGGGCTCCGTTCAAAGCCTCTGCATCTCATCATGCTACCTGAGCAAGCATACCATGCCCTGCACGGTGGACGCCTGGCTGGAATCCCCTGAATTCACACAACTACAACTGCTTGAGTTCTACTATTCCCCTGGAAATCACATACCACATACCGAACGCCATGAAGTTGTGCCCTCAACACCGATGTCCATCTCGGGGTTTTCGTCCTCTCTCCACACCGCCACCTTTGCGCAGTGCTACCTACCAGACAATCTGGTACTAAACCTTCGACTCCCATTTCTCAAGAAACTTTCACTTGTGCGGGTTCGTATATCGGAGTCCTCATTGCACAACATCATCCACTCCAGTTGCCCTGCGCTGGAGTGCTTGGTGCTTGTTTTCACAGTTAGAATCGGTTGTCTCCAAATAAAGTCGCCTAACCTTGTAAGAATTGGAATTTCTTTTGACAGAAGGCAGCTCATCATCCAAGATGCCCCTTCACTTCAAAGGTTGATCCTTGATTCTAGTTATTCACCGTTGCAAATAACTGTCCTCTCTACGCCTAAACTTGAGACCTTGGATGTAATACATGATCTCTGTGCTCATTTCAGTATGGTGTTTGGCTCCACAGTTCTTCAGGTACTTTATATTATCATCTACACTTGTAACCATAAGCTGCATTTTAAATTTCTGCGGATAATTTATATATCATCTTGGAGTACACATTTTGTACTAATATTATGTTCTATGCTCAATGAAGAGTTTCTCCATGGATGGCCTATCAATGGTGCTGGATTCTGTCAAGATCTTATATATCCAAATGAATAGTTTTGATCTAAACAAGATTATTAGCTTGCTGCAATGCTTTCCATGTCTGGAGAAGTTTATATAAAGGTGATAATTTCACGCACATTGGAAGCACGCATATAGTGTACTAGAATTAATCGTTCAGCTGGTTCTCTTTCGACACTCTTCTTGTAGACCTTAACTGTTTTCAATCTTCATGTCTATTTAGGCAACAGGACGGGGTAAGAAAGTTATAACCAATCGGTGGATTCGTAAGCATTGGGATTTTCTCACTTCTCATGAGATTCGATTGAAGAAAATAACGCTAGAACGATATGTAGCCAACCATGCAAACACAAGATTTGTCACATTCTTCCTGTTGAATGCGAGGTTACTATTGTCCATCAGGCTTAAGTTTATCAGCATCATGGTTTTGACGGATGGGTATGTCGAAGAGCAAAAAAAAGGAGTTTCAGGTGGGCAAAAGAGCTTCTGAACGTGCCGGGCTTCTTTTTACAACATATTGTGGTCATAATCCAGTAAATTTTACGACCCAGGATGTTCATTCTATGGACCTGACCGATCCATTTGACTGTGACTGCCGAAAACAGTGCTGGAGTTAGATTTTGTTGCCCTTTTCAATCTATTTTTTTGTAAACCTAATGAACAATTAACCCTCATGCTTTTGTACAGTTTGTAAGCTGGAGTTAGATGTTCTTGCCCTTTTCAACTCAGCTGGGACTGTCATATTTTCTTTGAAACAAGGCAAATGGCTTGCCATTCGTTTAATTTAGAGTGAAATATTGTAACAAATCCAAACCAAGGGAAATAACATCACTCTCGCCGGCTGCTTGAGCTCACTGTGCAATACAGAAGCCAAGTGATTAGCTCCCACCAGCACCCACAAACTTATTTCGAACTAGCACATCAAATGGGCTGTAAATTTTCATAGGAAAGGCTGGACATCTGGGGCTCGCGCCATTGTCAACGTAGTCAATAAACGTGAGAATTACACTACGAGCGGCTGACACCAGGGACCCAACAAGTCGCGCGGTTTTTTTGAGGAACAAGCAGTTGTTATTTATACTAGTTTTAGCGACGGATCAGGGTAACAATGGGGCTGTGCGGGGGCTGTGGAACGTCTAGCCAGGGTTTTATTTATGTGTACCACATCATGAGCCCAGTTGTGTTTTTTTCTTGCTGAAAATGGCTAGCCCAGTTCTATTTTTTAAAAGAAATACCCAAACAAGGCCTACTTGCTTTATCGGCCCTGCTGGGATACAAATCATTCAAGACGAGGAGAGTTTCATTCGGTTTGCCCAGAAATGGGCTGTACATCAAACCGGGAATTAGTTTCAATTTTTTTTAATTACAAGATCTTAGATTCCATTGATTTTTATGCATGGACAATTATTTGGATTTTATATTTATATAAATTATTTTTCAAAATAGTTTGAATGTGAATCGATATTTCTAGATTAAAAACATTTGACCGCACCGAAATATGCAAAATTTCGTATACTTTTTAACCGTGGCCACAATATGGGGTGATGCTAACAAAAAGAAGATGGGCTCCAAAAAAAATCTTAAGAATTAGCAAATGGGTTGTACATTATTAGAAATAATGGCAGATGGGTTGTATGTTGTTTTCCACAGATTTGAAGCTGACTTGTGTGCCTACTACAGGTTGACGCGTATGCTTTCATAAAAAAAAGGTTGACGCACACGCAACGCCCTGTCAACTTAGTCAACACACGAGAGCAGTGACTATTGGATGTCCATCCAACGGCTGTCGTGCTTCTTCAATCTCTGCTCTTCATGCTCAAGCCGCTCAAACAAGCGCCAGCGGGACTGCCTGCTCCCTCCTCCGCGCGGTCGGCTGTGCTACCGCGCAGGCCTCACCGCCCGACCGTACTCCCATCGCTGGCCTAGCCATCCTTCTACTCACCCACACCTGCTGTTATTCTCTGGCGATGGCGGACAAACCAGTAAACCCTCGTACGGTCGTACTCCCCTCCGCGTGGGAAACAACTGCCGAGTATTCCCTGGCTCCGTGTCGTTCCCTTCCTAGGCCTCGCCATCGTCCACCGCCCTGGTGCTCTCGGCGCGTCCTGGTCAACGTGGTCAACGAACGACATCCATCGGAAGTGGTCTGTACGTGGAGAGGCTGACAGCTGGGTCCACGGCCGCACGCAAGGAAATGCATCCTTATTACACGCAAAATAATGATTCCTCCACCTGACACCTAGGACCCACAGGAAGGGCCTCTGTTTTTCGCGAAAAAAATGTTCCCCCCGCTGACAGGTCGGACCCACCAGCTATATCTTCGCACGCAAGGAAGTGCCTCCTTATTACGCCCAAAAAAATGAATACCCCCTGCTAGCTGGAACCCACCATATTGTTGGGCTGACTTGTGGGCCTACTAAGTTGACAGGGACAGAGAGCTTTGTCAACTTAGTCAATACTCCAGTGACCGTATGATGTCCATCCAACGGCCATAGTGCTTCTTCAACCTCTGGTCTTCTTGCTCCAGCCGCCTAAAGCAGCGCCGGTCGTGCTGCCTGCTCCTGCCTCCCGTGGCCGGCTGTGCTACCGCGGAGGCCTCACCGCCCCCATACTACTCCCACCACTGGCCACGCCATCCCTCCACTCACCCACACCCCCTGTTATTCTGCGGCGATGGCAGCCTCACACCGCAGCCAAACCAGTGAACGCTCGTACTCCTCTCCGCGTGGGCATCCACTACCGCGTCTTGCACGGCTCCGCGTCGTCCCCTTCCTAGGCCTCACCGTCGTCCACCGCCGTGGTGCTCTCGGCGCGGCGTGGTCAATGTGGTCAACGACCGACTTCCATCGGAAGAGTGCTGTACATGGAGAGGCTGACAGCCGGGTCCACGGCAGCCGCAAGGAAGTGCCTCCTTATTACGCGGAAAATAATTATTCCTCCACCTGACAGCGGGGACCCACCGGACGGGCCACCAGTATTTTGTGAAAAAAATTGTTTCCCCCTGACTGCTGGGACCCACCGGACGGGCCACCGTATTTCATGAAAAAACGTTCCCCCGCTGTTAGCTCGGACCCACCGGAAGTGCCTCCTTATTACGCACAAAAAAAATGAATACTCCCCCGGCTAGCTGGGACCCACCTTGCTGGGAAGCTGACTTGTGGGCCTACTAAGTTGACGGGGACGAAGGGTTTGTCAACTTAGTCAATATGAACGATTCTAGCTCCAGTGACCGTACGATGTCCATCCAACGGCCGTAGTGCTTCTTCAACCTCTGGTCTTCTTGCTCCAGCCGCCCAAAGCAGTGCCGGTCGTGCCGCATGCTCCTGCCTCCCGTGGCCGGCTGTGCTGCCACAGAGGCCTCACCACCCCCTACTATTCCCACCGCCGGCGAGGTCCTGCGGCGACGACAGCCTCACACCGCAGCCGAACCAGTGAACCCTCGTAGTCCTCTCCGCGCGGGCTTCCACTGCCGCGTCGTCCCCTTCCTAGGCCTCGCCGTCGTCCACCGCCGTGGTGCTCTCCGCACGGCGTGGTCAACGAACGACTTCCATCGCAAGAGTACTGTACGTGGAGAGGCTGACAGCTGGGTCCACGGTCACAGCCCAGTTTTTTTGTGATTTGCCAACTAAGTCGCTCTGTCAGGCGTGTTGGGCTGCAAATCTTTCAAGACGAGGAGAGCTTTCATTCGGCTGGCCGAGAAAATGGCCCATCAGTAATGAGAAATGGTTTGTAAATTTTTAAAACACATCAAACCGGCAATTAGTTTCAAATATCTTTTTTTTCATTTCAAGATTTTAAATGACATTAATTTTTATGCGTGGAGAATTTGTTGGATTTTATATTGATATACATTTATTTTTAAAATCAGTTTGAATGTGAGTCAAAATTTCGGGATTAAAAACAGTTCGGACCGCACCGAAATATGCAAAATTTTGTATAAGTTTTTAACCGTTGCCACAATATGGGCTGTAATGCTAACAAAAAGAATATGGGCTCCAAAAAAAACCTTAAGAATTAGCAAATGGGCTGTAAATTATTATAAATAATGGCAGATGGGTTGTATGTTGTTTTCCACAGATTTGAGGCTTTCCTAAAAAAAGGTTGACGCACAAGCACTGACTGTTGGATGTCCATCCAACAGTCGTCGTGCTTCTTCAATCTCTGTTCTTTCTGCTCCAGCCGCTCAAACAAGCGCCGGCGTGACTGCCTGCTCCCTCCTCCGCACGGCCGGCTGCGCTGCCGCGCAGGCCTCACGGCCCGACCGTACTCCCATCGCTGGCCTACCCATCCCTCTACTCACCCACACCTGTTGTTATTCTCCGGTGATGGCAGATGAACCAGTAAACCCTCGTATAGTCGTACTCCCCTCCACGTGGGAAACAACTACCGAGTCTTCCCTGCCTCGTGTCGTCCCCTTCCTAGGCCTCGCCGTCGTCCACCGCCTTGGTGCTCACGGCGCGGCGTGGTCAACGTGGTCAAGGAACGACTTCCATCGGACGTGGACTGTACGTTGAGAGACTGACAGCTGGGTCCACGGCGGCAGTAAGGAAGTGCCTTCTTATTACGCGGAAAATAATGATTCCTCCACCTGACAGTAGGGACCCACCGGATGGGCAAAACATTTCCCCCCTAACTGTTGGGACCCACCAGCTACACCTTCGCACGCAAGGAAGTGCGTCCGGAAAAAAACGATTCGCCCCCCTCACTGCTGGGACCCACTAGCTACATCTTCGCACGCAAGGAAGTGCGTTCGGGCAAAAAAAAAAGAAAAGCAAAATGATTCGCCCCCCTGACTGCTGGGACCCACCGGCCCCCCGACTGCTGGGACCCACCAGCTACATCTTCGCAAGTAAGGAAGTGCCGGACAATCGGGACCCACCTGGTCGAAGCGTACGTAGCGCTGTCATTCTGGTCGCGAATGTGTACGTACATACTGGTCAATGTAGAGGCGCACACGTGTCGTAGTAGAGGCGCGCATGTGTCGTAGTAGAGGCGCGCACATAGCATGTACACGTACGTACAGCGGCCAGGGTGCAAGAAAGAAAATATGGCCACGTATGTGTACATACGGGCGGGGTCTCGAATGCCTACTCGCGCATACGTACGGCGAGGGCTCGTTGACATGGCTAGGTCGGAATGGAGAAACAACGTCGTCGTCGTGTTCATGGGGAGGCAACGGAATGCGTGGTCGTGTTCATCGGGAGGCAACGCGGCTGGGTCGGAACGGAATGCGTGGTCGTATTCATCGGGAGGGCTTGGACGGAAGAGGCGATGGAAACGAGGCCTGGCGTACCGCACAACGGAGGAAACGGACCTCCTACGGTCGAAACGGGGGTCCTGTTGATCGGGAGGGGTGTGGCGTACCGCAAAGCGGAGGAAACGGACCTACTACGGTCGAAACGGGGGTCCTGTTGATCGGGAGGGGTGTGGCATACCGCAAAACGGAGGACGGACCTCCTACGATCGAAACGGGGGTCCTGTTGATCGGGAGGGGTGTGGCGTACCGCAAAACGGAGGAAACGGACTTGTGTTGGAGCGCTATGGTTGAAACTGGGGTCCTTCATCGGGAGGGGTGTGGCGTACCGCAAAACGGGACTCCACGGGATACTGTTCATCTCCACCGTCGACCCCCTCCAGCCTCCACGAGCTACTGTTCATCCACCGTCGACCTCCTCCAGCCTCCACGGGCTCCTGTTCATCCAGCCTCCAACGCGCGCTACTCCACCGGGTACTGTTCAACCATCCCTCCACCGTCTATTGTTCATCCAGCCCTCCACACCACGGGGTCCTGTTCAACCACCCCTCCACGGGCACCCCTCCATCGTCTACTGTTCATCCTGCCCTCCACACCATGGGGTCCTGTTCATCCACCCCTCCACAGGCACCCCTCCACCATCTACTGTTCATCCAGCCCTCCACCACACCACGGGGTCCTGTTCATCCAGAGGCAACGCCACCGCTCACTGTTCATCCAACCCCCCCCCCCCCGCAACGCTCATTGTTCATCCCATCGATCGGCTTCAGTTAGCAGCAGTAGCCAAGGAATCGCTCGATCGGGCTCAGTTAACAGCCATCGATCGATCGCTCGGGTTCAGTAACGCGTAGCCTGCACTGCAATCGCTCGGGTTCAGTTAGAGCCCAACGCCTCGCTCGGGTTCAGTTAGAGCCAACGCCTCGCACACACGCGCGTACATGTACAAGAGAAACGTGCATCGCTCGGCCCCCGACCTCCCACCGTAACCGGGAACTCCCCAAAATTTTCCTCCCCCTCACTTCTACCACGGTTTTTTCCGTCATGGACGGCCCAAAGAATGTCATGCAGCTGCGTCTCCAGCCCGCCCAGGACGAAAAGCCCATTTTCTGTCATGATTTTTTGTCATAGAAGTAGGAGCCCACCACATCTATGATGATACCGGGTTTTGTCACAATTATCGTCATAGAAGTGTCATATGTATGCCAGAAAAAAAATTCGTTCGGCCCAAAATGTCACGGATGTGTCTTTTTTTTTGTAGTGAATAGGTTCATCATAATTGGATCTCTTAAAGAGATTAGCAAGTGGATGGGGATCCATAAACGTTTAGCAAGCAAAGATGCAAGCAAAAGAAGGCACATGGTAACACAAGATTGAACGGAGGAAGGGCGAATAAAACGGTAAGGGTGAAGTGGGGGAGAGGAAAACGAGAGGCAAATGGCAAATAATGTAATGCGGGAGATAATGGTTTGTGATGGGTACTTGGTATGTTGACTTTTGCGTAGACTCCCCGGCAACGGCGCGAGAAATCCTTCTTGCTACCTCTTGAGCACTGCATTGGTTTTCCCTTGAAGAGGAAAGGGTGATGCAACAAACTAGCATAAGTATTTCCCTCAGTTTTTGAGAACCAAGGTATCAATCCAGTAGGAGGCTACGTGCGAGTCCCTCGCACCTACACAAAACAAATAAATCATCGCAACCAACATGATAAGGGGTTGTCAATCCCTTCACGGTCACTTACGAGAGTGAGATCTGATAGATATGATAAGATAATATTTTTGGTATTTTTATGATAAAAATGCAAAGTAAAATAAAAGCAAAGTAAAAAAGCAAAGGAAATAACTAAGTGTTGGAAGATTAATATGATGAAGATAGACCCGGGGGCCATAGGTTTCACTAGTGGCTTCTCTCAAGAGCATAAGTATTTTACAGTGGGTGAACAAATTACTGTTGAGCAATTGACAGAATTGAGCATAGTTACGAGAATATCTATGTATGATCATGTATATAGGCATCACGTCCGAGACAAGTAGACCGACTCCTGCCTGCATCTACTACTATTACTCCACACATCGACTGCTATCCAGCATGCATCTAGAGTATTAAGTTCATAAGAACATAGTAACGCCTTAAGCAAGATGACATGATGTAGAGGGATAAATTCATGCAATATGATAAAAAAAACCATCTTGTTATCCTCGATGGCAACAATACAATACGTGCCTTGCTGCCCCTGCTATCACTGGGAAAGGACACCGCAAGATTGAACCCAAAGCTAAGCACTTCTCCCATTGCAAGAAAGATCAATCTAGTAGGCCAAACCAAACTGATAATTCGAAGAGACTTGCAAAGATAACCAATCATACATAAAAGAATTCAGAAGATTCAAATATTGTTCATAGATAAACTTGATCATAAACCCACAATTCATCGGTCTCAACAAACACACAGCAAAAGAAGATTACATCGAATAGATCTCCACGAGAGAGGGGGAGAACATTGTATTGAGATCCAAAATGAGAGAAGAAGCCATCTAGCTACTAAGTATGGACCTGAAGGTCTGAGATAAACTACTCACACTTCATCGGAGGGGCTATGGTGATGATGTAGAAGCCCTTCGTGATCGATGCCCCCTCCGGCGGAGCTCCGGAACAGGCCCCAAGATGGGATCTCGTGGGTACAGAAGGTTGCGGCAGTGGAATTAGGTTTTTGGCTCCGTATCTGATCGTTTGGGGGTACGTAGGTATATATAGGAGGAAGGAGTACGTCGGTGGAGAAACAGGGGGCCCACGAGGGTGGAGGGCGCGCCCTGGGGGGTAGGCGCGCCCCCTACCTCGTGGCCTCCTCCTTTATTTCTTGATGTAGGGTCCAAGTCTCCTGGATCATATTCGTTCTGAAAATCACGTTCCCGAAGGTTTCATTCCGTTTGGACTCCGTTTGATATTCTTTTTCCGCAAAACTCTGAAATAGGCAAAAAACAACAATTTTGGGTTGGGCCTCCGGTTAATAGGTTAGTCCCAAAAATAATATAAAAGTGAATAATAAAGCCCAATAATGTCCAAAACAGTAGATAATATGGCATGGAGCAATCAAAAATTATAGATACGTTGGAGACGTATCAACACTCCAATCCCATCCCTTTACATTCTTGCAACTTGCATGCTTTATTTTCCACTGCTCATATACTCTTGTCATGCTTGCTTCATATGTATTGTGAGTGTTTTAACTTGTGCCAGAACTCCACTTCAATTTAAAGGAATTAGAAACTGCAACTTTTCTACTTAGAGTCCATTCACCCCCCCCCCCTCTAGACATCTCTTCTCGATCCTTTCAATTGGTATTAGAGTTTTGGTCTCCATTGCTTTGGTTTAATCACCATTGGAGGAAGATGGATGAGTCTACGTTGGGGAGTCTTAGACGTAGAGTGCCTATTCTTGATGGAGAGTTCTTTCATGAGTGAAAAAATGAGATGCTTGAGATTTTCAATGAATATCATTTGAACAAGTACATTACTAGCCCTTGTGCACCTCATGTTGATCCTTTGCATCCTACCCTTGATGTGTCTATTGACATGATCCACAACCTTAGAACTGTTAATCTTATCACTAGAGGCTTGCCTAGAAACTTGATTGGATGTTTGCCTACACTTGATTGTGCCTACACTATATGGAGATTTCTTGAGGAAAGATTTCCAAACTATTCCTTGCAAAACCTAGATGAAATTCTCCATAAGTCTATTGCCTTGAGTAAGATAAACTCCAGTGATCCTAAGTTTGGTGATTGTCTATTTGAGCTTACCAATCTCATGCGTGCCAAAGGAGATGTTGGAATCATTAGCAATATCATCTCCGAAGCTATTAGAATTCAAAAAGGTGACCATTGTGATGATCATTTATCTAATGAATTAACTTCTCTAGGAATTGATCAAATACAAGACAATGTTGAACATGGATACTATAATGAGGATGATGATAGTGACTATGATGTTGATGATGCGATGAGACACTTTGGTCTTATGGCTAATCTTCGCGGCTACATGGCTGGAGGAAAGGAATGGGTCCTTGATAGTGGATGTACTGATCATATGACCGGAGAAAAAGATATGTTCCGTGAGCTTGTTGGAAACGACGGCCCTCGAAAGTATGTCACTTATGGTGATAACTCAAAGGGTAAGGTGGTTGGCCTCGGAAAGGTGGCCATCTCACATGATAGCTCCATACAAAATGCCATGCTCGTTGAATATATTGGGTATAATTTACTTTCAGTATCTAGACCTGCTGATTTCGGTTTCAATGTCCTATTTACTGAAGTAGATTGCCAAGTTTTTTGAAGAGACAATCATAAAATGGTCTTTACCGATATACGTAGAGGTGATCTTTACATTGTTAATTTCACTAAAAAGGCTCAACCTAGAACTTTCTTAATTGCTCAATCTTCTAAAGGCTGGTTGTGGCATAGAAGGCTAGGTCATGTGGGCATGCGAAATCTTGATAAGCTGATTAAAGGTGATCATATCCTTGGATTAAAAGATGTTATATTTGACAAGGATAGACTTCATAGTGCTTGTCAAGTAGGAAAACAAGTTGGAGGAAGTCACCCCGTGAAGAACATCATGACCACGAGAAGACCGCTCGAGCTACTTCACATGGATCTCTTTGGTCCCAATGCCTACAAGAGTCTCGGTGGTAACTAATTTGGTCTAGTCATAGTCGATGATTTTTCAAGATTTACGTGGGTGTTCTTTCTTGATGATAAATCGCAGGTCCAAAAGATCTTCAAAAACTTCACTAGGAAGGCCCAAAATCAATTTGAAGTGAAGATCAAGAAGGTTCAGAGCGACAACGAAACGGAGCTTAAGAACGCAAATGTGGATACCTTTCTTGACGAAGAAGGGATCTCACACGAGTTCTCGGCTACGTACACGCCTCAACAAAATGGAGTGGTTGAGAGGAAGAACCGGACTCTTATTGAGATGGCAAGAATGATTCTTGATGAGTACAAGACTCCAAAACACTTTTGGGCGGAAGCGGTTGAGACAGCTTGTCATGCAACAAATCGCTTGTATCTACACAAGCTACTCGGCAAGACGGCATACGAGCTTCTCACCGGTAACAAACCCCAAGTTGGATACTTTCGAGTATTCGGCTCAAAGTGCTACATTCTTGATAAGCATCATCGCTCTAAATTTGCTCCTAAATCTCATGAAGGTTTCCTACTTGGTTATGGCTCAAACTCTCACACTTACCGTGTCTACAACAATTTCACCCGAAAGGTTGAAGAGACGGTAGATGTGAAGTTTGACGAATCTAACGGCTCGCAAGTAGAGCAATTGCCAGTTGATGTAGGAGATAAAGACCCTTCGGAAGCGATCCAAGACTTGTCTATTGGCAAGATTCGTCCAATGGAAGTGAAGGAGAGTACCTCGTCCGTCCAAGTGGAAGCTTCTACCTCACGACAAGGTGAACCAAGAGTCGACATGGAAGCATCCACGAGTGGGACACACCAAGACGAAGAAAATGAGGAAGTACACCAAGATGAACATCAACAACCTCCTTATCCACCCTGACAAGAGAACGACAACATCAATAGTGAAGAAGGCCAAGAAGAAGAACAAGATGAAGAAGAAGTTCCACCCCGAGCCAAGCAAAAGCTCCCACGAGTTCGAGCAAGAATCGCCAAAGACCATCCCGTCGAGCAAATCAACAATGATATCCAAACCGGGAGAATCACTCGCTCTAAAACTCGTTTAGCTAATTTTTGTGAATGATGACCCACAAGTATAGGGGATCTATCGTAGTCCTTTCGATAAGTAAGAGTGTCGAACCCAACGAGGAGCAGACGGAAATGATAAGCGGTTTTCAGCAAGGTATTCTCTGCAAGCACTAAAATTATCGGTAACAGATAGTTTTGTGATAAGATAATTGGTAACGAGCAACAAGTAACAAAAGTAAATAAAGTGCAGCAAGGTGGACCAATCCTTTTTGTAGCAAAGGACAAGCCTGGACAAACTCTTATATAAAGAAAAGCGCTCTCGAGGACACATGGGAATTATCGTCAAGCTAGTTTTCATCACGTTCATATGATTCGCGTTCGGTACTTTGATAATTTGATATGTGGGTGGACCGGTGCTTGGGTGTTGTTCTTACTTGAACAAGCATCCCACTTATGATTAACCTCTATTGCAAGCATCCGCAACTACAACAAAAGTATTAAGGTAAACCTAACCATAGCATGAAACATATGGATCCAAATCAGCCCCTTACGAAGCAAGGCATAAACAAGGGTTTAAGCTTCTGTCACTCTAGCGACCCATCATATACTTATTACTTCCCAATGCCTTCCTCTAGGCCCAAATAATGGTGAAGTGTTATGTAGTCGACGTTCACATAACACCACTAGAGGATAGACAACATACATCTCATCAAAATATCGAACGAATACCAAATTCACATGACTACTAATAGCAAGACTTCTCCCATGTCCTCAGGAACAAACGTAAATACTCACAAAGCATATTCATGTTCAAAATCAGAGGGGTATTAATATGCATATAGGATCTGAACATATGATCTTCCACCAAATAAACCAACTAGCATCAACTACAAGGAGTAATCAACACTACTAGCAACCTACAGGTACCAATCCCGGACTTAGAGACAAGAATTGGATACAAGAGATGAACTAGGGTTTGAGAGGAGATAGTGCTGGTGAAGATGTTGATGGAGATTGCCCTCTCCTGATGAGAGGAACGTTGGTGATGACGATGGTGATGATTTCCCCCTCCCGGAGGGAAGTGTCATCGGCAGAACAGCTCTGCCGGAGCCCTAGATTGGTTCCGCCATGGTTCCGCCTCGTGGCGGCGGAGTCTCGTCCCGAAAGCTTGCTTCTGATTTTTGTTCGGACGAAAGACTTCATATAGCAGAAGATGGCCACCGGAGGGCCAACAGGGGGACCATGAGGCAGGGGGGCGCGCCCCCCACCCTCGTGGACAGGTGGAAGCCCCCCTGACGTATTTCTTCTGCTCAATATTTTTTATTATTTCCAAAAATAACTTTCGTGGAGTTTCAGGACTTTTGGAGTTGTGCAGAATATGTCTCTAATATTTGCTCCTTTTCCAGCCCAGAATTCCAGCTACCGGCATTCCCCCTCCTTATGTAATCCTTGTAAAATAATAGAGAATAGGCATAAGTATTGTGACATAACATGTAATAACAGCCCATAATGCAATAAATATCGATATAAAAGCATGATGCAAAATGGACGTATCAACTCCCCCAAGCTTAGACCTCGCTTGTCCTCATGCGAAAGCCGATAACGATAAATATGTCCACATGTTTAGAGGTAGAGGTGTCGATAAAATAAAATACGGACATGAGGGCATCATGATTCTTCTCATAACAGCAACATATATGGATATTTTCATATGATTTCTTATGCTCAAGTAATAATCTATTCACAATGCAAAGTATGAATCAGAAACTTTATTGAGAACCAACAAACTATAATCTCAGTCATTGAGGCAATTGCAATTTATCATAACATCAGAAAGAGTCTATGTCAGAGCTTTCTAGCAAGTCCACATACTCAACTATCATTTAGTCTTTCATAATTGCTAACACTCACGCAATACTTGTGGTTACGGAGTTTTAATCGGACATAGAGAAAGATAGGGGCTTATAGTTTCGCCTCCCAACCTTTTACCTCAAGGGTAAGTCAACAATAATAATTCATGCTAACCCACATCCAATTATATATATATATATATATATATATATATATATATATATATATATATATATATATATATATATATATATATATATATATATATATATATATATATATATATATATATATATATATCAGGATCTTTCCAACATCCTGTGCTTGTCAAAGGATAAAATATAAAAAGGAAAGGTGAAGATCACCATGACTCTTGCATAAGGTAGAAGATAATAAAAGATAGGCCCTTCCTAGAGGGAAGCAGAGGTTGCCATGCGCTTTCAGGGTTGGATGCACAATATCTTAATGCGAAAGAACATCACTTTATATTGCCACTTGTGATATGGACCTTTATTATGCAGTCTGTCGCTTTTATTTCTTCCACATAACAAGATCGTATAAAGCTTATTTCCTCCACATCAATCAATCATACATATTAAGAGAGCAATTTTTATTGCTTGCACCTATGACAACTTACTTGAAGGATCTTACCCAATCCATAGGTAGGTATGGTGGACTCACATGGCAAAACTGGTTTAAGGGTTTTTGGAAGCACAAGTAGTATCTCTACTTGGTGCAAAGAATTTGGCTAGCATGAGGGGGAAAGGCAAGCTCAACATGTTGGATGATCCATGACAATATACTTTATCTCAGATATAAGAAAACATAACCCATTACGTTGTCTTCCTTGTCCAACATCAACTCTTTAGCGTGTCATATTTTAATGAGTGCTCCCAATCATAAAAGATATCCAAGATAGTATATTTATATGTGAAACCTCTCTTTCTTTATTACTTCCTATTAATTGCAACGATGACCAAAGCTATGCTTGTCAACTCTCAACAATTTTTAATCATCATACTCTTCCTATGTGAAGTCATTACTCTCAATAAGATCAATATGATCTCTTTTTATTATTCACTTTTATTCTTTTCCCGTTTTTTATTCACTCAAGATCATGGCAAGATAATCAGGCCCTTGACTTAACACTAATCTTTATTATATAGCTCACATACTTGATTACATAGAGGGATCATAAAGCAAAACTCAAAACTAGATCATACCAAAACTTTATTCTACTAGATCAAGATACTACTAAATAGGATCGAACTAAGAAAAACGGTAAAGATAGGAGATATGGTTGTGATACAATACCGGGGCACCTCCCCCAAGCTTGGCAGTTGCCAAGGGGACTGCCCATACCCATGTGATTATGTCTCCTTTGCTGGTGAAGGGATTGTTGATGATGTAGGCTCGTCGTCCGTCTTCCAAGGCATAGGCTCACCATCGTAGAAGGATGATCGAATCTCCAGGATCCTTAAATCTGCAGCCAAACTCATCCTCTTGAATCTATATTCATACTCACAGTTTTGGTTTTGCAAGTCATATATTTGGGCTTGGAGGTGCTCGATTTTCTCGTGGAGCTTGAAGATAGCCTCCCCAATGTCCTTGGCATCCAACTTGTGGTTGTTGGTGAACTCCGTGATCATTATGTGATTGGAGTCAAGTCCACGCTCCACCATCTCCTAGCACTTGAAAACTTGTTGATCCATTGCTTCAAGTCTTGTCTCCACGCTTCCGGTCCTCCATGGTCCCTCAACATCGCGGATGTGCAGCAACCCATCACACATCTCAATGGTTTGAGGGTGTTGCAGCACCTCCGCGAGGTAGGGGTTGATGACCTTCTCGAAGAACTTGTCCTTGGGGGCGCTTGGAGACGTCATGATGATCTAGATCTGTCAGAGAAACAGCTCGAAACGAAAACAGAGGATATTTGCGTGATACAGGAGTCAAAACCTTCGGGGGGCTATATAATGAATTTCTACTGACCAAAATACGTATCATGTAAGAAAACGGAGTTCGGAGAGCACACGAGGTGCCCACGAGGTAGGGGGCGCGCCTAGGGGGGTAGGGCGCGCCCTCCACCCTCGTTGAGGCCTCGTGTCCTTCCTGGACTGCATCTTATTTTTCTATTTTTCTAAATATTCCAGAACGGAGAAAAATTGCCATTAGAACTATTTTGGAGTCGGTTTACTTACAGTACCACATACCTATTCCTTTTCGGAGTCTGAAACGTTCCGAAAAGTATCCCTTATGTATTCCTCCGGGGTTACGGTTTCAATAACATTGATTTCAACATTTATAGGATTACCTGAGATATAATGTTTGATTCTTTGACTGTTCACCACCTTCGGATTTGTGCCTTCGAAGTTGTTGATTTTTATGGCACCAGAACGATAGAACTTGATACGTCTCCGTCTTATCTACTCTTCCAAACACTTTTGCCCTTGTTTTGGACTCTAACTTGTATGATTTGAATGGAACTAACCCGGACAGACGTTGTTTTTAGCAGAATTGCCATGATGTTGTTTTATGTGCAGAAAGCAAATATTCTCGGAATGACCTGAAACTCCACGGAACATCTTAGAAAAAATAATAAAAATCCTCACCAAAGATGAAGACCAGGGGGCCTGTCGTGGATTTGTCACGGCAGATGTCCTTAGTGTTAGGACTTAGTCGCGAGGCCAACGCATCTATGTGGTAGCTTGAGAGGGGTTGAGTGGGTCGAGAGACGCAGGGCGGATCAACACGCAAGACAAGGATTTAGACAGCTTCGGGCCCCGGGAAACATCATCCGGTAATAACCCTACATGCTGTTGAGGCTAGGTCTCATTATCATCCAGAGGGAGACGCCGTAAACCGGATATTTGTGTCTAGCCCTAGATATTGTTTCTTGCTTGTCGCTTCTAACTTCTAACCTCCCCCTCTTTGGGGAGCCCCGCCCCTCCTTATATATGTTGAAGGGGCGGTTTACATGTGGAGTCCTATTATGATTAGGACTAGTCTATCTTTAATACAAACCGGGTACAACTCTCGGTCTTAACTCCTTGTAAGGTAAATATTCCTTTCCTGTTAACACGGCCCATAGTAGTTGAACCGGCCTTCTGGGCCCTGGGCCTTGCCATCCGTCTAATCCGCCCATCGGGTTACCAGTGAGTCATAACGACCAAGCGGGATCTTGTAAACCGCCAAGGTCAGGGCGGGTCTTCAGGTAAACCGCCAAGTCCGGCCGGGTTAACTTCCGGCCGGTTTACACCGCGGGGTATATCCCCGACATTAGCCCCCAAGTTTAGCTTGGATTTATCCATGGTAAACTTATGCTGCAAATAAACATAAGAACAAATTTGACAAGCTACGCTCTGGGTTAAGAATTCTTGTAAACTGGCACCTGATCATCCTTAAGTCCTTGTCATTCCTCCTTCTAGAAAATCCAGGTCAATAAGCCAGCGCCATGCTCAACTTGTCATCTGATACTCAGCCGGTTTGAAAATGATCCCGGTCTTGAAAACTTGCCGGTTTAACATTACCAAATGGCCGGGTCATGAAAACTGATGATCCCGGATTATGATTGTTGCAGACACCGGTTCATGATTGTTGCCAACACCGGTTTATGATTATTGATGATACCGGGTCAATCTAATTTGCTCAACAGAGAATTTGAAAATATTCCTTCAATAATAATATAATACCTGTAGCCCCCAAGTGCCGGGTTGTCATGCTTGCAGCAACTTGGGACTTGTATTTGACTGATGCCCATAAAATTTCAACCAATGCAGCCCCCAAGGGCCGGATCATTATGTAATAATCAGCAGGGACTTTGTAAATATAATCTTGTAAACTTTGAACAGCAACGTGTAGCCCCCAAGGGCCGGGTCAATAATTTAATATTGAGCTGGGACTTTGATATATACTTCAATGAAAATAACATCATATGATGTAACTCCCATCATAGGGCTTGAATCCACGTCCACAAGGTTAAGAGCCTTGTGCTTTACCAACTGAGCAGTGGATCCTTCAATATAATGGCTAAAAAGCTTTGTACTTTGAATAGTTGATAGGGGCAATTGATAGCCCCCAAGGGCCAGCTCATTACAATGTGATGAGTTGGGTCCTCAATAAGATGAGCAAAAATAACCTTGCATTAGCCCCCAAGTGTCATGGTGCATGCTTGCAGCAACATGAGACTTGCATATTTGATGTAATCTCAATTTTGAATAATGTAGTCCCCAAGTGCCGGGTTGTAAGCCTGCAGCGACTCGGGACTATTCCTTCATTTGTATAAAATGATAACCATTGCGCTAAAGCGACTTTGAAAACCTTAGTCATAATATTAATAACCGTAATAAAAATCCAGCCATGTTGGCTATTCAAGATAATATAATCTTGTATGAAAACCTTTATTCATCCAACATCATAATGAAAATTCAGCCGAGTTTGGCTATTTGAATAATATAATCCAATAATTTATAAGCGCATGATTCCAATGGCGCAATCCAAATATATACTGGCGACTTATAGTCCAAAGCCAGACCGGTTTAATAAACACTGGATAATTTATCATCATACCGGCGACTTACCGTCTTAAAGCCAGGCCGGTTTAATAAACACCGGTGATTTATAATCATGCTTTATTCCACCTGTTTCTGCATACAACAAGTTTAAAGTGTCCTGGCGGTTTACCGCCGGACGGGTCATAATGCCCAACATAAAACCCAGGTTTATAACCAAGGTTGCGCTTAAGAAAATATGAAATACATCATACCTGTAATATAGCCGGTTTACCAACTTTTTGTAGTAAGAGTGATAACCCCAATCTTGAGTAACGATAACTCCTTCCATATTATGCCGGTTTATGATAAAACCGTACCGGGCTGTGATAAACACCGGTTTAACAATATATAATACTGGTGACTTGTAGTCAAACCAAACCGGGTTGATAATCTCCGGATTATAAGTTGAAAGCCGAGCCGGGTTGATAAACACCGGTTTACTCCATGATGGTAATAGAAACTCAAACCGGGCAGATGGCCTCCGGATTGAGATTTTGATCGTGTTCCGTCAATTTATAATTTGACAATCGAACCGGTTCAAGAATTGTCGGTTTAAAATCGCAACAAAAGAAATACAAAATTTCAAGCAAAGGCAATGATAAAACCATTTGCAAAAAGAAAAACTCTACTGAGCTGGTCAGATGGTGTTACCATGGTCAGACGCAACCAAGCTCCCCGAAGGCGTAGCGATGGTGCCAGTCGGCCAGGTCCCCAAAAGACTCGTGGCATTACGCCGGCCAAGTGGCATTGCATTGGTTCGTCAACCAAGCCCCCAAGTGACTCAATGGCCAAGGGCCGATCAAGTGGCATTGCGTTGGTTCGGACACGACCAAGCCCCCAAATGATTCATTGGCTAAAAAGCCGACCAGAAGGCATTACCATCATCAAGACATGACCGAGTTCCCATAAGGCGTAATCTACGGTTCAAGTCGATTAGGTCCCCAACTGATTCAGTGGCAAATGTGCCAGCCAGAAGGCATTACCGTCGTCAAGACATGACCAAGCCCCCCGGAGGTGTAGCTACGGTTCAAGTCGACTAGGTCCCCAACTGACTTTATAGGGATAGCTATGTTCTCTTTGGTTCGAATACGACCTATGTTTGAACAGGAAGCCCCATGTTTGAATAGCTATGTTCTCTTTGGTTCGAATACGACCTATGTTTGAACAGGAAGCCCATGTTTGAACCGCGCATCATGGCAGCAGGTCCTCTTTAGTGATTTTTAACCTTTTTGCAGGAGATGAATTCTTCTTGAACCGGGATCTTGAACCGGATATTGAGAGCTTCAAAGCTTTGTGGGAGACATCTTTCCCTTGAACCGGATTTTAAACCGGAATCTTCATTTTCAGCCGGAAATTTTCTGACGGCCTTTAAACTCGAACTTGCGAGAAGTTAATTCCTTTTTGAACCGGACATTGTTAAACCGGATCTGAGCGCTTCATAATTTTTGCGGGGAAATAGGTTTCTCTTGAATCGGATTGTAAACCGAATATTTGAGAGCTTCAGTGATACTAACTTCCCTTCAGCCAGGCTTCAAACCGGAATCCTTTCTGATGATCCGAAACTTCTTCATTGAGTCGGGATTTTGTAACTGTCATATACTTTCTAAGCCGGAAATTTTCTGACGGTCTTTAAATTTTTATCAACATAACAGTAGCCTCCGGGATCGGGTTATCTTTCCCTCCCTCGTCCTCGGGTTCTTAAACCGGCTGAAACTGGCAAGACTTGCTGCGTCATATCATCGTAGCCCCCAAGTCTCAAGGTGACTCGAGGAGTTGGCTTGAGATTCTCCATATTTGACCGTGATATAAACCGGTATAACTTGTATATCATTGGTGTTGATAACACGATGTGAATACACAAAAGGTTGAGGTGACTGCGGCGGGTTGTAAATGATCCCGTATGAACCGTGTCAGCAACTCGGCCAATGGTTCCTTCCAACTGGTGATTTGAAGTTAACCAAACTGTAGCGGCGGTGACTTGTGCGCCTGCCCATTGATCCATCCAGTGCAGACGGCGGTTGATGATAATTTGCCTCCAATTTGAAAGAAAACCGGGCTACCCAAGCTGTGACTTGTTCATACTCAATAAATGGCTCATGCAGATAGGTGCGGCCCGGTATGCTGATGTAGACCGGACTGCGGGGGATGGCCGCTTGTGCCCGCGATATTGGGTAATTCGCATGGCCCTGATGAGTTGATGCGGACTGGATCGCGATATAAACCGGCCGGGTTGTCCAATAGGTCAGCCATATCATAATTTCTTTTTGCAATAGACAATTTGTCCGGATGGATTTCACTTGATATATCACGCCAGGGGTTATCCACCGTAGAGTTGATGATCACCATATCGGCCTCAGGAGTTGTAAACCGGCGCAGACGGAGAGTCGCCTGCGGGCATTATAAACCGGCGCAGACGGAGAGTCGGCCTATACGGGTGTTGTAGGCCGGCGCAGATGGAGAACCGGTCGCGTGTTGATGTAGACCGGACCACCGGCGGTTTACGCGCGTCCGTTAAGCAGTGTGGAACGGTCGAAAGCCAATATATAATGACGCCGGTGCACGCTCCATATGCATGGTGTAACACCAATATTGTGGCGAATAATTGTCCTGCATATAAAAATATGCAAAACCAACGTAATTGTTCTTTTTACAAAAACAATATATGTCAAAAAATAGATTTAGATGGATATCACCTGATTCGTTTGAGCCGGAAATAACCCGCCATGAAGTTGATGATAACTGTATGAAGCTGAAATCAATCACGGGTGAACCGGCCGCAGTGTGGTAAACCGGTGCGGATGAGCAAGTTGCCCTCCGTGTTGTAATCCGGTGCAGACGGGTGAACCGGCCGCGGAGTTGTTGATATAGCGGGGGCGGCGACTCGCGCACATATCCGTTCAGCAGCACGGCACGAACGTGCTAGTGCAAAAATAATATTGGCGCGTGCCCCTTTGCAACACATTTGTGATGAACAATGGTCCTGCAAAAGAATACCACATACCAAAGTAATTGTTCTCAAACAAAATATGTGCTGATAAAATACTTCGAAAAAATAGCACCTGATGTTTTGTCAGGCAACATGATCGCCGGCCAGCACGGGCAGATGGTGCTGGATAATGCTGGATGTAGTCAGACGAAAAAGACAGCTCGTACATATACACGTCTGATCTGATGTTCCACTAGCACTCAGTAGTCTTGATCCATACAGCACTCTTTTGGGAATGAGCTAGCGCATCTTCACATAAACTTTTTCCTTTGACGTTTTCAAAACTCCACACAAGTTTTGCTAATGGATCTTCAGGGTGGACATAGTGTTTGAATAGAATATAAATCTTTGATTTATTCTTCCTGGCATGTTGAAATCGACCAGATAGCCAGGGCGGCCAGCGGTGCACGCATCCATCGGGCGGTTCTTGTTTTTTTTTGATTCTCATGTAGATGTTGGTGCTTAGCCCTTGCATCAGCTTTTTTGGGATTTGTGCAGCGGCAGTAACATGTTTATCTTGAACTGCTCTTGGACTCTCCTCCGAGGTGCCTTGTCACTAAACATCTGACTGTAAAGGTCCAAATCAACAGAACTTCATCCGGGTGTTGAGTGCTATGAATCCTGTCGCGGGCATATACTGCACCCGCATGTCTACTATGCACCAGTAGCGTCGTTCAGATTGAATCAACTTCATCAGGTGATTACGAGTATGCCGCCTGATGTACCAGTACAGGGCTTCAAACGCTTCAAAGTCTGAAACTTGTATCCAACAGCGACAATTTTCGGTTAGCGGTCGACGGATCGTGGACGCGCCCGCGACCACAACACCACAGCAACCGCACCCGCGACCTCAGCGGCTCCGGTTTTAAAGGATGAGCGGGCATGGTGACCCGGCGCGGCGACTCGTATAGAGGTGGAGTAAGACCATGGCGCACGGCACAGCCGTCAAAGGTGGACGGTGACTTGGCGACGGGGCCGGCGACTCAGCAGCAGCAGCTCTCCCGCTATAATGTCAGTGAAGGAGACGGCAGGCCGGCGATTTAGCACAGGGCCGCGGTGGTCCGACGAATTTGACGAAGCACGGCAACTTGTGGCCGTATTGGCGGTTTAGAACGGGGCGGTGCACGACCGAAGACAAGGCGAGGCCCGCGGCTGTGGCCGAAACGGACTGCGGCATTGGTCTTGACCCGGCAAGGCTGTTTTGGGGACGAGCTGATGAAGTGAGGCCGTGACCCGGGGCAATGCGGCACCACGGCGGCGACTCAGGCTGCAGCAAAGCGGCGGGCGGCAACTTGATGAAACAGGGATAGCCTAACGCTCACGGAGCATGAGGCGGTTGTGACGTTAGTCAGTTGCGGAGACGGCTTGGAGGGCCGCGGCGAGTCTGCGACGGAGAGGCGGACCGGCGATGCTCCGGTGGCGGGTGAAGCGGAGAGGCCGCGGGAAACGGAGCACCGACGTCGGCGGTTTATCCGCAGATGTGGCGGTTTAGGCAAGCGGCGGCCTGCATAGAGCGGCGGCAGCGTGCAAGCGGTGACTTGATGTAAATCATGGTAACCCGGCAACGGCGTGGAAACGAGCCACGGCGGCAGCTCGATGAGGCACGAAGTGCTTGTGGTTGACTCGGAGACGGCGTCAGATGGCCAATCGGAGGAGCAGAGGTGGCTTCAAGCCGTGGAGGCGCCACTACAAACCGGGTGTAGGGGCGGAGGTCGTGGCCGGTTCTCTGCAGGTGGAAGCGGAGAGCGACGGGGGGGGTGCCACCGAAGCAAGGACGCGGCAGCAGGAAGCAGAGGCACATCGAACTCCTCCCCCGGGTCATGGTCGATCTGATCAATCCTTATCCGGGTCTTCCTCCACATAATGACTGGTTTCATCAAACCGTGTCCGGGTCGTCGCTGGTCTGGAGACCCATGTTGATCTGATCCTGTATATGTAGTAGTCCTTGATCACGCGTTGGGATTAGTACACGCCTTGACGTGATGGTTGTCCCGATTCACTTTCCTGATCGCCACCAATTATGACTTTTCTCTCTTAGACGTGACGTGCACTAGTCGATCTGCTAGTATACATCGTTTGTTTGAGCATAACAATGGATCGCTTTCAATAACTGTGGATTTCCTTCGGTTGTTCTGCGATCGGAAAGATCTAAAACAATAGACGTAAAACCTTACACAGATCCCTCAAAACAGGCTATGTTTCATCGCAAACTTCTTGATCCTTTTGAAAGATCCCTCCAAGAAACTGATCACCATCGTGCGCAGGCCCCACGGTGGGCGCCAACTGTCGTGGATTTGTCACGGCAGATGTCCTTAGTGTTAGGACTTAGTCGCGAGGCCAACGCATCTATGTGGTAGCTTGAGAGGGGTTGAGTGGGTCGAGAGACGCAGGGCGGATCAACACGCAAGACAAGGATTTAGACAGCTTCGGGCCCCGGGAAACATCATCCGGTAATAACCCTACATGCTGTTGAGGCTAGGTCTCATTATCATCCAGAGGGAGACGCCGTAAACCGGATATTTGTGTCTAGCCCTAGATATTGTTTCTTGCTTGTCGCTTCTAACTTCTAACCTCCCCCTCTTTGGGGAGCCCCGCCCCTCCTTATATATGTTGAAGGGGCGGTTTACATGTGGAGTCCTATTATGATTAGGACTAGTCTATCTTTAATACAAACCGGGTACAACTCTCGGTCTTAACTCCTTGTAAGGTAAATATTCCTTTCCTGTTAACACGGCCCATAGTAGTTGAACCGGCCTTCTGGGCCCTGGGCCTTGCCATCCGTCTAATCCGCCCATCGGGTTACCAGTGAGTCATAACGACCAAGCGGGATCTTGTAAACCGCCAAGGTCAGGGCGGGTCTTCAGGTAAACCGCCAAGTCCGGCCGGGTTAACTTCCGGCCGGTTTACACCGCGGGGTATATCCCCGACAGGGCCCACACCCTGTCCACGAGGGTGGGGGGGTGCCCCACCCCCTCTAGTGTGCGCCCCCTACCTCGTGGGCCCCCTGGAAACCCTCTGACGCCAACTCCAACTCTATATATCTGCTTTCGGAGAAAAAAATCAGAGAGAAGAAGTCATCATGTTTTACGATACGGAGCCGCCTCTGTCACGCCCTCGATGCGGCTATATCTCCCACGTGTCGAAGCACGACTTAGAGGCATAACCGCATTGAAAGCAATGTCGCAAGTGAGGTAATCTTCACACAACCCATGTAATACATAAGGGAAAGAGATACATAGTTGGCTTACAATCGCCACTTCACACAAATACATGAATAAAACATTACATCATACAGTTACAATCAGGGCCCGACTATGGAGCCAAAATAAAAGAAGAAACCCCAAAAGCGACAAAGGTCCTAATCGACCCCAACTGGGCTCCACTACTGATCGACTAGAACGAAACAACACAATGAACAAGATCTTCATCAAGCTCCTCTTTGAGCTCGGGTGCGTCACCTGCACGGAATCATCGGTACCTGCAAACTGGTTTTGGAAGTATCTGGTGAGTCACGAGGACTCAGCAATCTCACACCCGCGAGATCAAGACTACTTAAGATTAAAGGTAGGGCAGGGTAGTGAGGTGGAGCTGCAGCAAGCGACTAGCATATATGGTGGCTAACATACGCAAATGAGAGCGAGAAGAGAAGGCAAAAGCACGGTCGAACAACTATGATCAATAAGTGATCCTGAACTACTTACGTCAAGCATAACTCCAACAACCGTGTTCACTTCCCGGACCCCGCGGTTGGTGTATTTTAGTTAAGATCAACTTCGGGTTTTCTACAACCGGACGTTAACAAATTCCCATCTGCCACATAACCGCGGGCACGGCTTTCGAAAGTTCAAACCCTGCAGGGGTTTCCCAACTTAGCCCATGATAAGCTCTCGCGATCAACGAAGGATATTCCTTCTCCCCAGGAAGACACGATCAGTCTCGGAATCCCAGCTACAAGACATTTCGACAGCAATAAAACAAGTCCAGCAAAACTGCCCGATGCGCCGACATCCTGATAGGAGCTGCACATATCTCGTTCTCAGGGCAACACCGGATAAGCGAAGCGTACAGGAACCAACATAACCCAAGTTGCCAAGGGACGGTCCCGCACGGTGCTCTAGTTTGGACCAACACTTAGACAAGCATTGGCCCGGGGGGCTAAATAAAGATGACCCTCGGGTTGATCAGACCCAAGGGAAAGGGATAGGTGGTAGGCAAATGGTAAACCAAGGTTGGGCCTTGGTGGAAGAGTCTTATTCAAAGCGAACTGTCAAGGGGGTCCCATAAATCACCCGACCGCGTTAGGGACGCAAGAACCGGGAACATAACACCGATATGACGGAAACTAGGGCGGCAAGAGTGGAACAAAACACCAGGCATAAGGCCGAGCCTTCCACCCTTTACCAAGTATATAGATGCATTAATTAAATAAGATATATTGTGATATCCCAACGAGTAAACATGTCCCAAACAAGGAACAACATGTCCATGTTCCAACAAGGAACAAACTTCATCTTCACCTGCAACTAACAACGCTATAAGAAGGGCTGAGCAAAGCGGTAACATAGCCAAACAACGATTCGCTAGGACAAGGTGGGTTAGAGGCATTGGTTTACCAATATGGGAGGCATGATAAGCATGTGGTAGGTATCGCAGCATAGGCATAGCAAAAGAGCGAGCAACTAGCAAGCAAAGATAGAAGTGATTTCGAGGGTATGGTCATCTTGCCTGAGATCCCGCAAGGAAGAAGAACGAGTCCATGAAGAAGACAAATGGACGTAGACGAATGGATCCTCACAATCACAACGACATCAGAACTAACCCGAAGAAGCAACACCGGAAAGAAGCAAACAACAAGGTAAACAACCAACACATAAACATGGCATGATATGCGAGATGTGGTATGCAATGCATATGCATGCTTCGGAAGGTAAAGATGAACAAGGCATAATCTTGGCAACCCAAGTATGCCACTGGAAAGGTGAGGTGATTTCGGTTGAAATCGATATAAAGATCACCGGAATCGGATGCACGGTTCGCAAATGACAACCAAAACAAGAATGACAAGAATCTGCCATAAACAGCATGATGCTACTTAGTATGCAACAAGAAATTAAGCTACTGCACCCAAACATATCAACAAAGCATATGACAGTAATCTACTCAAGATGCTTGACAAAATATGAACACTGAGCTACGACTAAATCACACCACAACAGGTTCAAACAAGCATGGCAAAAGAGCAAAAGATAACAGGTTCACAGACAGTGAAAATAACATCATGCCAGAAATTAACATCAGGATGACATGTTTAGAGCAATGAAACAACATGCTACAGGAACAGTACATGGAAAAACAAGGCATGCCATGAATCTACTCAAAGCACTTAACAAAAGTCCCTTAATGACCATAAGCCAAAAGGGATCAGAAAATATGATAACACCCATGTCAAACAAGCAAGTTCGTTACAGGTTTTAGACTTAGCAGAAAACTAGACATGTCAAAAACAGATGGCAAGTAGGCATGTTCGTGAGCTCGATGCACTCACTACAGAGCATTGCAAGATAAACTAAGCATACACCCGTCAAGAATACATGGCATAGAAGCTATACATGGCAAGAATAACATCATAGCATGCAAGGATCAACTACAACAAGCTTGGCAAAATCGAATAACATGTAAACAATCTGCCAGTAACATTTTTTAGCAAAAGTAGAACTCGATAGACTCAAGCTATGGCACTCCATAAATACAAACAAAGGCATGGATGGATATAGAAAATCCATATGCTCAAAACACCCTTACTGATCATGCTCAAAAGAGGCGTAGATCTCTCTGAAACAACATGAACACATGGCATAAAAATAACAGCAGGCAGGGACTTGGTGAAAATGCTAAGTCTCTGAAATCAGCAACATTAAGTTACCTAGTTTGCATGCTTGTGCTAGTCACCACATAGATCACAAAAATACATGGCATAATTCTCTGGAAAGATGGCATGCCATATTACAAAACACATGTAGAGCTCAACATCATAGCATGCACACATCAATCATGGCAAAAATGACAAAAGTGCAATTTCTGATAAGAATCAGAAACTAACATCACATAACCCTCTTCTAACAGCATTTCGGGCATCAAGATTAGCTAAAATGATAATTATGCAATGGAATGAAACGATGTACTCATCGGGGCGAACAATTTGACATATTGTACACCCAAAACGGAGCTACATGCAGAAAGTTATGGCATGATGAACATGGCATGATAATGATAGAATGTCGGGGACTTGGCCAAAATTATACCTCCGGAAAAAGTCAAACCGGGACGAGGAGGACCCGGGACGGAGGGGATCGGGACGCGGGGACGGCGTTTGGATCGGGGACCGGTGGATCTCGTCCATCTTCCCCGGATCCGACCGGAGAAGAACTCCGGCGAGCTCCGGCTCCGGTGACGCGGAGGCGCGCGGCGGTGGAGCAGAGCGAGGCGGCGGGGAACGGCGCCGAGCGCGGCGGAGCAGGGCGGCGAGAGGTGGCGGCGAGGGACGGCGCCGGGCGCGCTGCGGCGGCGGAGCGAGGCGCGTCGACGGCGCGCGGTAGGATACGGGGCGGTGGCGGCGCGCGGCGAAGGGGCAGCGGTGCGCGCGCGCGGCAGCGACGGAGCAGCGGCAGGCGGGGCGGCGGCGCTTGCGGCGGGGCAGAGCAGTCGGGCGGCGGCGAGCTGGCGCAAGGTGGCGGCGGGGTGCGGCGACCGGGGCGCCGGGCGGCGGGGCGCAGCGGGCGGCGCGGAGCGCGGGTTGCGCGGGCGAGCGGCGGCGGGGGATCGGGCCCCGGATGGGCTCCGCGGGCCGGCGGCGGAGGAGAGAGAGGGAGGGTGAGGTGGCGGTGAGGTGGCGAGGTGTGGTTGGCTGAGAGGGGCGGCGGGGCGACGTGGCGCATTGCCAATGGCCCGGGTGAGGTGGCGGGATTTCGTCCGGTGGCGGACGGACATGTCCGGCTGCGCGCGGGGAATTTGCTAGGGTTTCATCTGCGCGAGGAATCCGGGGGGAAGCACTTATTTAAAGGTAGAGGGGTCTAGGAAGCTCCAAATGGAGTGCGGTTTTCGGCCACGCGATCGTGATCGAACGACCGAGAGGATGGAGATGACTTAGATGGGTTTTGGGTCACTTAAAAGGGGGTGTTGGGCTGCACCAAAAGAGGCCTTTGCGGATACCCGGTTAACCGTTGGAGCATCAAACGACCTCCGATTGAGCCGAAACTTGACAGGCGGACTACTGGTGCTAAACCAAGGCCGCTTGACAAACCTCGGTCCATTCCGAGAAAGTTTAATACCCGCTCACGGAAAAAGGTAAAAGGGGACGCCGGGGAACATAGGAGCGCCGGATTGCAAAACGGACAACGGGGAAAAATGCTCGGATGCATAAGACGAACACGTATGCGAATGCGATGCACATGATGACATGATATGAAATGCAGATGATGACATGGCAAAGTGCAACACGCAAGCACATGACATGGCAACGACGACGAATAACTGACGAACACCTGGCGCAACAGATCCGGGGCGTCACAACACTCCACCACTACGAGAGGATCTCGTCCCGAGATCTAGAATGGCAGCGGAGGGGAAAACGGCAGAGAAAGAGAAAAGGTAAATCTAAGTTGCTTCTTTGACAAAAGAGTGAAACCAAAGAACCTTGAGAGGTTGAACAAATTGAAAGAACGAAAACAACGAAGATGAACAAAGTTGAAAACACTCCGTTAGAAAAGAGGAACATGGGATATGACGAGAACCCAGCGGTTAATATGCAAGATAGAAATAGAAACCACTCCGGTTAAAACAAGATAGAGAAGGAATAAGATTGATATAATCTGGGCAGCACTCCGACTGAAAATGGAAGGAATTATAACATGAACTTGACAAGATGAGAGGATACTTGCTGAAATTAACAACACACTGCTTCCGGAACAAATGAAAGAGTGGAATCAAGAGAACAGAGAAGAGAACAACAACTTCTATCACAATTGAATTTGAAAGAGCCTCCTTAAAATAAGGATTGAACGAAGTTGTTGGAGAACCAACAACGAAACGAATAAGCTTGTAGTGGGCTTATGGAAACATCTCAAAATTATGAGGTGAGCTTCTTCCACTCACGGGAAAAGAATTGGATTGATATCAACAAGGAGACGAGAAAGCTATATCACCGGGAAGACAAATGAAGAACTTGGGTCATTTAAAATCACCATAATTAGCAACATTCCCAATGGAAGGCTTTAGGTGAAATATATCCCAAGATAACTCCAATGAAGAGATTAATGGATTTAAAATACCTCATTCTTGACAACATGTGAATCATGAGACATGAACTCAAATTATCAAGAATGACATAATACCACCTCGAATGATACGGTTGAAAGGATTGCACTTTAGAATGCCAGATAAAGAATATTTAGCTCCTCTGAAAAGAATCTCGATGAACACTTCGAGAAGGAATTAAATCCTTTGTGAATCATCATGTAGCCTCCATAAAGAACTCCGGTAATAAAAGGATGATAAAAATAACGAGAAGTTAAAAACACAAGGTAAAGCTTTGAGATGATTAGATGGAACTCTGTGGTGATATAATTGCGAGAGCTTGGAACTCCGAGGAAGACAAAATGAAACAATTGAAAACAAGAATTTATTCATCATGAATAAACTCTGAAAGGAGGAATTTATCAATTGGATGAAACAAGAATAAGAATTACATTATGCTTATCCTTCACCAATTAAATTGATGACAAGCAATGGATTTGGCATACTACTTATTCTCGTAGAAAGGATTAAGATATATATGGCGCAAACTTGGGAATGTCTTCAACGAACCACCGGTAGGATTGGAAAGAAAGAATGAATCTATATGATAACGAAGGAAGAGAACTCTTGAACGAACCACCGTAAGAATTTAAAATGGACGAAGAAAAGATAAAGAAACACCGGAAAGAGTTAGCAAATGAACGAAGATACTTGCTAGGATTTAGATACATGAGAACGAAGAGATCATGAACTGATTAGAGGATATTTGAACGATGCACCGGTATGATTTGGAGAACAAGAGCTGAAAGCTGAGAATGAATAATTCTGAGATGATGGACTCCGGAGAATCAAACTGAAAGGACTTCTGAAATGCTCCGGATGGTTGAAACGAATTCCCTCAATCGAAAACAATTATGAGAGGATGGCAACAAGCTAGAACAATGAATCTTGAAGAGAATGGAGCAAGATTTAAGAGAAACTCTTCTTCAGTCTTCAAATGTTGAGAATGACGATGAGAAACACCAACATGAATTGTTGAGGCAATCCGGAATGAAAATTGGAAAGGTTGAAACAACGATGAAAAGAATTTGAAAGATCTTGGAGAAAGACATATGACTGATGAAAATTCATTCTTACGTCAAAGTTTGAAAAGGATTTTAGAAGCTCCGGGAAAATTAGAAGAGTCAGGTAAGATCCTGGGAAAAGACCTGTGGGTTAGGGCCCACTCAAAAGAAACACCGTTGAACGATTTAAAAGATAGATTGCGCCGGTTGGATTAAATGGCTTGAATGAGATAGCATCCTCAAAAGAACTTGAGTGAATTGAGAATGGAAACTTGAATCTTCTGAGATATCTACATCACTCCGGAACAATTGAATAGCGAGAGGTGAATGATTAAGAGATACACCGGCATGAGAAGGTATTGAAAAGAGGAAAAGATGTGATCGATAAAGCTTGAATTGGAACCACCGGAGAAGAAAAAGAATGACGAATGATGAACTTGAAGTTGTTGCGCATCTTCATAGAAAATCACCGGATAAGAACATTGAAGGAGAGAATGAAGGAACCTCCATCAATAGAAGGATACTTGATTAAGAAATCTGAGTCCTTGAGGAAAAGAAAGGGTGGGAGGGCGGGAAAACAAAGGCAACTTGGGACGGATGAAGCAAACACCGATGCAAGGAACTGATAAATGATCTGGCAGAAATTGAACGAATATGATGAACTTGAAGGGAAGCACACCGGTTGAAAAAGGATTAACATGACAACCTCAATGATCAAGAAGGATTAGTATTCCCATAGAAATATGAGAACACCGTTTAGAATGAGGTATGGAATCAACACTTGACATTGAAGCAACTCGAATACCACAAATAAAATAAAACAAAGGATTGGCTTGCAGAATAAGCCGGAAACAAACATATGATAGATCCCATATCGTATCATGTGTCTGTTGGAAAGATATCCTAAGAGATACTTGAATTCCCACTTATAAACTCCCGAAACTTTGTGGTTATGCCATCAGGTGTTGGGGATACAGGGGACACAAAAATATATCACCCAAACTAACAATACCTAGATCCAGCTGTATCCATCCTTCAACACATAACCAAGAAACCTTCGGAAATCGTCTACCTCAACCTTAGAAAAGCATCCGTTATACGAGTCATGGCAATACTCCCGCACTCGCCTCAGTACTGGGCTATCAGGGTTATCTCACCAACAACTGTACAAAAGAGATTTTTGATGTCGGCGTACTAAACTCAGGTATTCCAGAACTGCAACGATAAAATTATGACGACAACACCTCGGAGCTCAACTCCCCGGGACACCTCCACTAAAACCCCTGCTGACGGGAGGCAACCAAGACAATGTTGTCATCACAAAACCATCGGAAGGATTCTAAGATACCCGCGTGATCCTAAAATTTTTTTTAGTGAAATTTGGGAAGAGAAGAGTCAAAACTCTACGTCAGGATGCCTTACCAGAGCGATGAAGAGACTGGGAAGTAAAAAGAATTCCTAAACTCTCTGATATATAATTCCTAAATGACTCAAAACATTTTTCTAGACACAACTCGGCCGCTAAAAACGATCAATCAGTGGGGGCTCCTAAGGTCGGGGAAGGCTCTGATACCAACTTGTCACGCCCTCGATGCGGCTATATCTCCCACGTGTCGAAGCACGACTTAGAGGCATAACCGCATTGAAAGCAATGTCGCAAGTGAGGTAATCTTCACACAACCCATGTAATACATAAGGGAAAGAGATACATAGTTGGCTTACAATCACCACTTCACACAAATACATGAATAAAACATTACATCATACAGTTACAATCAGGGCCCGACTACGGAGCCAAAATAAAAGAAGAAACCCCAAAAGCGACAAAGGTCCTAATCGACCCCAACTGGGCTCCACTACTGATCGACTAGAATGAAACAACACAATGAACAAGATCTTCATCAAGCTCCTCTTTGAGCTCGGGTGCGTCACCTGCACGGAATCATCGGTACCTGCAAACTGGTTTTGGAAGTATCTGGTGAGTCACGAGGACTCAGCAATCTCACACCCGCGAGATCAAGACTATTTAAGCTTAAAGGTACGACAGGGTAGTGAGGTGGAGCTGCAGCAAGCGACTAGCATATATGGTGGCTAACATACGCAAATGAGAGCGAGAAGAGAAGGCAAAAGCACGGTCGAACAACTATGATCAATAAGTGATCCTGAACTACTTACGTCAACCATAACTCCAACAACCGTGTTCACTTCCCGGACCCCGCGGTTGGTGTATTTTAGTTAAGATCAACTTCGGGTTTTCTACAACCGGACGTTAACAAATTCCCATCTGCCACATAACCGCGGGCACGGCTTTCGAAAGTTCAAACCCTGCAGGGGTTTCCCAACTTAGCCCATGATAAGCTCTCGCGATCAACGAAGGATATTCCTTCTCCCCGGGAAGACACGATCAGTCTCGGAATCCCGGCTACAAGACATTTCGACAGCAATAAAACAAGTCCAGCAAAACCGCCCGATGCGCCGACATCCTGATAGGAGCTGCACATATCTCGTTCTCAGGGCAACACCGGATAAGCGAAGCGTACAGGAACCAACATAACCCAAGTTGCCAAGGGACGGTCCCGCACGGTGCTCTAGTTTGGACCAACACTTAGACAAGCATTGGCCCGGGGGGCTAAATAAAGATGACCCTCGGGTTGATCAGACCCAAGGGAAAGGGATAGGTGGTAGGCAAATGGTAAACCAAGGTTGGGCCTTGGTGGAAGAGTCTTATTCAAAGCGAACTGTCAAGGGGGTCCCATAAATCACCCGACCGCGTTAGGGACGCAAAAACCGGGAACATAACACCGATATGACGGAAACTAGGGCGGCAAGAGTGGAACAAAACACCAGGCATAAGGCCGAGCCTTCCACCCTTTACCAAGTATATAGATGCATTAATTAAATAAGATATATTGTGATATCCCAACGAGTAAACATGTTCCAAACAAGGAACAACATGTCCATGTTCCAACAAGGAACAAACTTCATCTTCACCTGCAACTAACAACGCTATAAGAAGGGCTGAGCAAAGCGGTAACATAGCCAAACAACGGTTCGCTAGGACAAGGTGGGTTAGAGGCATTGGTTTACCAATATGGGAGGCATGATAAGCATGTGGTAGGTATCGCAGCATAGGCATAGCAAAAGAGCGAGCAACTAGCAAGCAAAGATAGAAGTGATTTCGAGGGTATGGTCATCTTGCCTGAGATCCCGCAAGGAAGAAGAACGAGTCCATGAAGAAGACAAACGGACGTAGACGAATGGATCCTCACAATCACAATGATATCGGAACTAACCCGAAGAAGCAACACCAGAAAGAAGCAAACAACAAGGTAAACAACCAACACATAAACATGGCATGATATGCGAGATGTGGTATGCAATGCATATGCATGCTTTGGAAGGTAAAGATGAACAAGGCATAATCTTGGCAACCCAAGTATGCCACTGGAAAGGTGAGGTGATTTCGGTTGAAATCGATATAAAGATCACCGGAATCGGATGCACGGTTTGCAAATGACAACCAAAACAAGAATGACAAGAATCTGCCATAAACAGCATGATGCTACTTAGCATGCAACAAGAAATTAAGCTACTGCACCCAAACATATCAACAAAGCATATGACAGTAATCTACTCAAGATGCTTGACAAAAGATGAACACTGAGCTACGACTAAATCACACCACAACAGGTTCAAACAAGCATGGCAAAGGAGCAAAAGATAACAGGTTCACAGACTCGGTGAAAATAACATCATGCCAGAAATTAACATCAGGATGACATGTTTAGAGCAATGAAACAACATGCTACAGGAACAGTACATGGAAAAACAAGGCATGCCATGAATCTACTCAAAGCACTTAACAAAAGTCCCTTAATGACCATAAGCCAAAAGGGATCAGAAAATATGATAACACCCATGTCAAACAAGCAAGTTCGTTACAGGTTTCAGACTTAGCAGAAAACTAGACATGTCAAAAACAGATAGCAAGTAGGCATGTTCGTGAGCTCGATGCACTCACTACAGAGCAGTGCAAGATAAACTAAGCATACACCCATCAAGAATACATGGCATAGAAGCTATACATGGCAAGAATAATATCATAGCATGCAAGGATCAACTACAACAAGCTTGGCAAAATCGAATAACATGTAAACAATCTGCCAGTAACATTTTTTAGCAAAAGTAGAGCTCGATAGACACAAGCTATGGCACTCCATAAATACAAACAAAGGCATGGATGGATATAGAAAATCCATATGCTCAAAACACCCTTACTGATCATGCTCAAAAGAGGCATAGATCTCTCTGAAACAACATGAACACATGGCATAAAAATAACAGCAGGCAGGGACTTGGTGAAAATGCTAAGTCTCTGAAATCAGCAACATTAAGTTACCTAGTTTGCATGCTTGTGCTAGTCACCACATAGATCAAAAAAATACATGGCATAATTCTCTGGAATGATGGCTTGGCATATTACAAAACACATGTAGAGCTCAACATCATAGCACGCACACATCAATCATGGCAAAAATGACAACAGTGCAAGTTCTGATAAGAATCAGAAACTAACATCACATATCCCTCTTCTAACAGCATTTCGGGCATTAAGATGAGCTCAAATGATAATGATGCAATGGAACGACACGATGTACTCATCGAGGCGAACAATTTGACATATTATACGCCCAAAACGGAGCTACATGCAGAGAGTTATGGCATGATGAACATGGCATGATAATGATAGAATGTCGGGGACTTGGCCAAAATTATACCTCCGGAAAAAGTCAAACCGGGACGAGGAGGACCCGGGACGGAGGGGATCGGGACGCGGGGACGGCGTTTGGATCGGGGACCGGTGGATCTCGTCCATCTTCCCCGGATCCGACCGGAGAAGAACTCCGGCGAGCTCCGGCTCCGGCGACGCCGACGAACGGCGACGCGGAGGCGCGCGGCGGTGGAGCAGAGCGAGGCGGCGGGGAACGGCGCCGAGCGCGGCGGAGCAGGGCGGCGAGAGGAGGCGGCGAGGGACGGCGGCGGGCGCGCTGCGGCGGCGGAGCGAGGCGCGTCGACGGCGCGCGGTAGGATACGGGGCGGTGGCGGCGCGCGGCGAAGGGGCGGCGGTGCGCGCGCGCGGCAGCGACGGAGCAGCGGCAGGCGGGGCGGCGGCGCTTGCGGCGGGGCAGAGCAGTCGGGCGGCGGCGAGCTGGCGCAAGGCGGCGGCGGGGTGCGGCGACCGGGGCGACGGGCGGCGGGGCGCAGCGGGCGGCGCGGAGCGCGGGTGGCGCCGGCGAGCGGCGGCGGGGGATCGGGCCTGCAGGGCCCCGGATGGGCTCCGCGGGCCGGCGGCGGAGGAGAGAGAGGGAGGGTGAGGTGGCGGTGAGGTGGCGAGGTGTGGTTGGCTGAGAGGGGCGACGTGGCGCGTTGCCATTGGCCCGGGTGATGTGGCGGGATTTCGTCCGGTGGCGGACGGACATGTCCGGCTGCGCGCGGGGAATTTGCTAGGGTTTCATCTGCGCGAGGAATCCGGGGGGAAGCACTTATTTAAAGGTAGAGGGGGCTAGGAAGCTCCAAATGGAGTGCGGTTTTCGGCCACGCGATCATGATCGAACGACCGAGAGGATGGAGATGACTTAGATGGGTTTTGGGTCACTTAAAAGGGGGTGTTGGGCTGCACCAAAAGAGGCCTTTGCGGATACCCGGTTAACCGTTGGAGCATCAAACGACCTCCGATTGAGCCGAAACTTGACAGGCGGACTACTGGTGCTAAACCAAGGCCGCTTGACAAACCTCGGTCCATTCCGAGAAAGTTTAATACCCGCTCACGGAAAAAGGTAAAAGGGGACGCCGGGGAACATAGGAGCGCCGGATTGCAAAACGGACAACGGGGAAAATGCTCGGATGCATAAGACGAACACGTATGCGAATGCGATGCACATGATGACATGATATGAAATGCAGATGATGACATGGCAAAGTGCAACACGCAAGCACATGACATGGCAACGACGACGAATAACTGACGAACACCTGGCGCAACAGATCCGGGGCGTCACAACACTCCACCACTACGAGAGGATCTCGTCCCGAGATCTAGAATGGCACCGGAGGGGAAAACGGCAGAGAAAGAGAAAAGGTAAATCTAAGTTGCTTCTTTGACAAAAGAGTGAAACCAAAGAACCTTGAGAGGTTGAACAAATTGAAAGAACGAAAACAACGAAGATGAACAAAGTTGAAAACACTCCGTTAGAAAAGAGGAACATGGGATATGACGAGAACCCAGCGGTTAATATGCAAGATAGAAATAGAAACCACTCCGGTTAAAACAAGATAGAGAAGGAATAAGATTGATATAATCTGGGCAGCACTCCGACTGAAAATGGAAGGAATTATAACATGAACTTGACAAGATGAGAGGATACTTGCTGAAATTAACAACACACTGCTTCCGGAACAAATGAAAGAGTGGAATCAAGAGAACAGAGAAGAGAACAACAACTTCTATCACAATTGAATTTGAAAGAGCCTCCTTAAAATAAGGATTGAACGAAGTTGTTGGAGAACCAACAACGAAACGAATAAGCTTGTAGTGGGCTTATGGAAACATCTCAAAATTATGAGGTGAGCTTCTTCCACTCACGGGAAAAGAATTGGATTGATATCAACAAGGAGACGAGAAAGCTATATCACCGGGAAGACAAATGAAGAACTTGGGTCATTTAAAATCACCATAATTAGCAACATTCCCAATGGAAGGCTTTAGGTGAAATATATCCCAAGATAACTCCAATGAAGAGATTAATGGATTTAAAATACCTCATTCTTGACAACATGTGAATCATGAGACATGAACTCAAATTATCAAGAATGACATAATACCACCTCGAATGATACGGTTGAAAGGATTGCACTTTAGAATGCCAGATAAAGAATATTTAGCTCCTCTGAAAAGAATCTCGATGAACACTTCGAGAAGGAATTAAATCCTTTGTGAATCATCATGTAGCCTCCATAAAGAACTCCGGTAATAAAAGGATGATAAAAATAACGAGAAGTTAAAAACACAAGGTAAAGCTTTGAGATGATTAGATGGAACTCTGTGGTGATATAATTGCGAGAGCTTGGAACTCCGAGGAAGACAAAATGAAACAATTGAAAACAAGAATTTATTCATCATGAATAAACTCTGAAAGGAGGAATTTATCAATTGGATGAAACAAGAATAAGAATTACATTATGCTTATCCTTCACCAATTAAATTGATGACAAGCAATGGATTTGGCATACTACTTATTCTCGTAGAAAGGATTAAGATATATATGGCGCAAACTTGGGAATGTCTTCAACGAACCACCGGTAGGATTGGAAAGAAAGAATGAATCTATATGATAACGAAGGAAGAGAACTCTTGAACGAACCACCGTAAGAATTTAAAATGGACGAAGAAAAGATAAAGAAACACCGGAAAGAGTTAGCAAATGAACGAAGATACTTGCTAGGATTTAGATACATGAGAACGAAGAGATCATGAACTGATTAGAGGATATTTGAACGATGCACCGGTATGATTTGGAGAACAAGAGCTGAAAGCTGAGAATGAATAATTCTGAGATGATGGACTCCGGAGAATCAAACTGAAAGGACTTCTGAAATGCTCCGGATGGTTGAAACGAATTCCCTCAATCGAAAACAATTATGAGAGGATGGCAACAAGCTAGAACAATGAATCTTGAAGAGAATGGAGCAAGATTTAAGAGAAACTCTTCTTCAGTCTTCAAATGTTGAGAATGACGATGAGAAACAACAACATGAATTGTTGAGGCAATCCGGAATGAAAATTGGAAAGGTTGAAACAACGATGAAAAGAATTTGAAAGATCTTGGAGAAAGACATATGACTGATGAAAATTCATTCTTACGTCAAAGTTTGAAAAGGATTTTAGAAGCTCCGGGAAAATTAGAAGAGTCAGGTAAGATCCTGGGAAAAGACCTGTGGGTTAGGGCCCACTCAAAAGAAACACCGTTGAACGATTTAAAAGATAGATTGCGCCGGTTGGATTAAATGGCTTGAATGAGATAGCATCCTCAAAAGAACTTGAGTGAATTGAGAATGGAAACTTGAATCTTCTGAGATATCTACATCACTCCGGAACAATTGAATAGCGAGAGGTGAATGATTAAGAGATACACCGGCATGAGAAGGTATTGAAAAGAGGAAAAGATGTGATCGATAAAGCTTGAATTGGAACCACCGGAGAAGAAAAAGAATGACGAATGATGAACTTGAAGTTGTTGCGCATCTTCATAGAAAATCACCGGATAAGAACATTGAAGGAGAGAATGAAGGAACCTCCATCAATAGAAGGATACTTGATTAAGAAATCTGAGTCCTTCAGGAAAAGAAAGGGTGGGAGGGCGGGAAAACAAAGGCAACTTGGGACGGATGAAGCAAACACCGATGCAAGGAACTGATAAATGATCTGGCAGAAATTGAACGAATATGATGAACTTGAAGGGAAGCACACCGGTTGAAAAAGGATTGACATGACAACCTCAATGATCAAGAAGGATTAGTATTCCCATAGAAATATGAGAACACCGTTTAGAATGAGGTATGGAATCAACACTTGACATTGAAGCAACTCGAATACCACAAATAAAATAAAACAAAGGATTGGCTTGCAGAATAAGCCGGAAACAAACATATGATAGATCCCATATCGTATCATGTGTCTGTTGGAAAGATATCCTAAGAGATACTTGAATTCCCACTTATAAACTCCCGAAACTTTGTGGTTATGCCATCAGGTGTTGGGGATACAGGGGACACAAAAATATATCACCCAAACTAACAATACCTAGATCCAGCTGTATCCATCCTTCAACACATAACCAAGAAACCTTCGGAAATCGTCTACCTCAACCTTAGAAAAGCATCCGTTATACGAGTCATGGCAATACTCCCGCACTCGCCTCAGTACTGGGCTATCAGGGTTATCTCACCAACAACTGTACAAAAGAGATTTTTGATGTCGGCGTACTAAACTCAGGTATTCCAGAACTGCAACGATAAAATTATGACGACAACACCTCGGAGCTCAACTCCCCGGGACACCTCCACTAAAACCCCTGCTGACGGGAGGCAACCAAGACAATGTTGTCATCACAAAACCATCGGAAGGATTCTAAGATACCCGCGTGATCCTAAAATTTTTTTTAGTGAAATTTGGGAAGAGAAGAGTCAAAACTCTACGTCAGGATGCCTTACCAGAGCGATGAAGAGACTGGGAAGTAAAAAGAATTCCTAAACTCTCTAATATATAATTCCTAAATGACTCAAAACATTTTTCTAGACACAACTCGGCCGCTAAAAACGATCAATCAGTGGGGGCTCCTAAGGTCGGGGAAGGCTCTGATACCAACTTGTCACGCACTCGATGCGGCTATAGCTCCCACGTGTCGAAGCACGACTTAGAGGCATAACCGCATTGAAAGCAATGTCGCAAGTGAGGTAATCTTCACACAACCCATGTAATACATAAGGGAAAGAGATACATAGTTGGCTTACAATCGCCACTTCACACAAATACTTGAATAAAACATTACATCATACAGTTACAATCAGGGCCCAACTACGGAGCCAAAATAAAAGAAGAAACCCCAAAAGCGACAAAGGTCCTGATCGACCCCAACTGGGCTCCACTACTGATCGACTAGAATGAAACAACACAATGAACAAGATCTTCATCAAGCTCCTCTTTGAGCTCGGGTGCGTCACCTGCACGGAATCATCGGTACCTGCAAACTGGTTTTGGAAGTATCTGGTGAGTCACGAGGACTCAGCAATCTCACACCCGCGAGATCAAGACTATTTAAGCTTAAAGGTAGGACAGGGTAGTGAGGTGGAGCTGCAGCAAGCGACTAGCATATATGGTGGCTAACATACGCAAATGAGAGCGAGAAGAGAAGGCAAAAGCACGGTCGAACAACTATGATCAATAAGTGATCCTGAACTACTTACGTCAACCATAACTCCAACAACCGTGTTCACTTCCCGGACCCCGCCGAGAAGAGACCATCACGGTTACACACGCGGTTGGTGTATTTTAGTTAAGATCAACTTCAGGTTTTCTACAACCGGACGTTAACAAATTCCCATCTGCCACATAACCGCGGGCACGGCTTTCGAAAGTTCAAACCCTGTAGGGGTTTCCCAACTTAGCCCATGATAAGCTCTCGCGATCAACGAAGGATATTCCTTCTCCCCAGGAAGACCCGAGCAGTCTCGGAATCCCGGGTACAAGACATTTCGACAGCAATAAAACAAGTCCAGCAAAACCGCCCGATGCGCCGACATCCTGATAGGAGCTGCACATATCTCGTTCTCAGGGCAACACCGGATAAGCGAAGCGTACAGGAACCAACATAACCCAAGTTGCCAAGGGACGGTCCCGCACGGTGCTCTAGTTTGGACCAACACTTAGACAAGCATTGGCCCGGGGGGCTAAATAAAGATGACCCTCGGGTTGATCAGACCCAAGGGAAAGGGATAGGTGGTAGGCAAATGGTAAACCAAGGTTGGGCCTTGGTGGAAGAGTCTTATTCAAAGCGAACTGTCAAGGGGGTCCCATAAATCACCCGACCGCGTTAGGGACGCAAAAACCGGGAACATAACACCGATATGACGGAAACTAGGGCGGCAAGAGTGGAACAAAACACCAGGCATAAGGCCGAGCCTTCCACCCTTTACCAAGTATATAGATGCATTAATTAAATAAGATATATTGTGATATCCCAACGAGTAAACATGTTCCAAACAAGGAACAACATGTCCATGTTCCAACAAGGAACAAACTTCATCTTCACCTGCAACTAACAACGCTATAAGAAGGGCTGAGCAAAGCGGTAACATAGCCAAACAACGGTTCGCTAGGACAAGGTGGGTTAGAGGCATTGGTTTACCAATATGGGAGGCATGATAAGCATGTGGTAGGTATTGCAGCATAGGCATAGCAAAAGAGCGAGCAACTAGCAAGCAAAGATAGAAGTGATTTCGAGGGTATGGTCATCTTGCCTGAGATCCCGCAAGGAAGAAGAACGAGTCCATGAAGAAGACAAACGGACGTAGACGAATGGATCCTCACAATCACAACGATATCAGAACTGACCCGAAGAAGCAACACCGGAAAGAAGCAAACAACAAGGTAAACAACCAACACATAAACATGGCATGATATGCGAGATGTGGTATGCAATGCATGTGCATGCTTCGGAAGGTAAAGATGAACAAGTAATAATCTTGGCAACCCAAGTATTCCACTGGAAAGCTGACGTGATTTCGGTTGAAATCGATATAAAGATCACCGGAATCGGATGCACGGTTTGCAAATGACAACCAAAACAAGAATGACAAGAATCTGCCATAAACAGCATGATGCTACTTAGCATGCAACAAGAAATTAAGCTACTGCACCCAAACATATCAACAAAGCATATGACAGTAATCTACTCAAGATGCTTGACAAAAGATGAACACTGAGCTACGACTAAATCACACCACAACAGGTTCAAACAAGCATGGCAAAGGAGCAAAAGATAACAGGTTCACAGACTCGGTGAAAATAACATCATGCCAGAAATTAACATCAGGATGACATGTTTAGAGCAATGAAACAACATGCTACAGGAACAGTACATGGAGAAACAAGGCATGCCATGAATCTACTCAAAGCACTTATCAAAAGTCCCTTAATGACCATAAGCCAAAAGGGATCAGAAAATATGATAACACCCATGTGAAACAAGCAAGTTCGTTACAGGTTTCAGACTTAGCAGAAAACTAGACATGTCAAAAACAGATAGCAAGTAGGCATGTTCGTGAGCTCGATGCACTCACTACAGAGCATTGCAAGATAAACTAAGCATACACCCATCAAGAATACATGGCATAGAAGCTATACATGGCAAGAATAACATCATAGCATGCAAGGATCAACTACAACAAGCTTGGCAAAATCGAATAACATGTAAACAATCTGCCAGTAACATTTTTTAGCAAAAGTAGAGCTCGATAGACACAAGCTATGGCACTCCATAAATACAAACAAAGGCATGGATGGATATAGAAAATCCATATGCTCAAAACACCCTTACTGATCATGCTCAAAAGAGGCATAGATCTCTCTGAAACAACATGAACACATGGCATAAAAATAACAGCAGGCAGGGACTTGGTGAAAATGCTAAGTCTCTGAAATCAGCAACATTAAGTTACCTAGTTTGCATGCTTGTGCTAGTCACCACATAAATCAAAAAAATACATGGCATAATTCTATGGAATGATGGCATGGAATATTACAAAACACATGTATAGCTCAACATCATAGCATGCACACATCAATCATGGCAAAAATGACAAAAGTGCAAGTTCTGATAAGAATCAGAAACTAACATCACATATCCCTCTTCTAACAGCATTTCGGGCATTAAGATGAGCTCAAATGATAATGATGCAATGGAATGAAGCGATGCACTCATCGAGGCGAACAATTTGACATATTGTACGCCCAAAACGGAGCTACATGCAGAGAGTTATGGCATGATGAACATGGCATGATAATGATAGAATGTCGGGGACTTGGCCAAAATTATACCTCCGGAAAAAGTCAAACCGGGACGAGGAGGACCCGGGACGGAGGGGATCGGGACGCGGGGACGGCGTTTGGATCGGGGACCGGTGGATCTCGTCCATCTTCCCCGGATCCGACCGGAGAAGAACTCCGGCGAGCTCCGGCTCCGGCGACGCCGACGAACGGCGACGCGGAGGCGCGCGGCGGTGGAGCAGAGCGAGGCGGCGGGGAACGGCGCCGAGCGCGGCGGAGCAGGGCGGCGAGAGGAGGCGGCGAGGGACGGCGCCGGGCGCGCTGCGGCGGCGGAGCGAGGCGCGTCGACGGCGCGCGGTAGGATACGAGGCGGTGGCGGCGCGCGGCGAAGGGGCGGCGGTGCGCGCGCGGGGCAGCGACGGAGCAGCGGCAGGCGGGGCGGCGGCGCTTGCGGCGGGGCAGAGCAGTCAGGCGGCGGCGAGCTGGCGCAAGGCAGCGGCGGGGTGCGGCGACCGGGGCGCCGGGCGGCGGGGCGCAGCGGGCGGCGCGGAGCGCGGGTGGCGCGGGCGAGCGGCGGCGGGGGATCGGGCCTGCGGGGCCCCGGATGGGCTCCGCGGGCCGGCGGCGGAGGAGAGAGAGGGAGGGTGAGGTGGCGGTGAGGTGGCGAGGTGTGGTTGGCTGAGAGGGGCGGCGGGGCGACGTGGCGCGTTGCCATTGGCCCGGGTGAGGTGGCGGGATTTCGTCCGGTGGCGGACGGACATGTCCGGCTGCGCGCGGGGAATTTGCTAGGGTTTCATCTGCGCGAGGAATCCGGGGGGAAGCACTTATTTAAAGGTAGAGGAGGATAGGAAGCTCCAAATGGAGTGCGGTTTTCGGCCACGCGATCGTGATCGAACGACCGAGAGGATGGAGATGACTTAGATGGGTTTTGGGTCACTTAAAAGGGGGTGTTGGGCTGCACCAAAAGAGGCCTTTGCGGATACCCGGTTAACCGTGGGAGCATCAAACGACCTCCGATTGAGCCGAAACTTGACAGGCGGACTACTGGTGCTAAACCAAGGCCGCTTGACAAACCTCGGTCCATTCCGAGAAAGTTTAATACCCGCTCACGGAAAAAGGTAAAAGGGGACGCCGGGGAACATAGGAGCGCCGGATTGCAAAACGGACAACGGGGAAAATCCTCGAATGCATAAGACGAACACGTATGCGAATGCGATGCACATGATGACATGATATGAAATGCAGATGATGACATGGCAAAGTGCAACACGCAAGCACATGACATGGCAGCGACGACGAATAACTGACGAACACCTGGCGCAATAGATCCGGGGCGTCACAACACTCCACCACTACGAGAGGATCTCGTCCCGAGATCTAGAATGGCACCGGAGGGGAAAACGGCAGAGAAAGAGAAGAGGTAAATCTAAGTTGCTTCTTTGACAAAAGAGTGAAACCAAAGAACCTTGAGAGGTTGAACAAATTGAAAGAACGAAAACAACGAAGACGAACAAAGTTGAAAACACTCCGTTAGAAAAGAGGAACATGGGATATGACGAGAACCCAGCGGTTAATATGCAAGATAGAAATAGAAACCACTCCGGTTAAAACAAGATAGAGAAGGAATAAGATTGATATAATCTGGGCAGCACTCCGACTGAAAATGGAAGGAATTATAACATGAACTTGACAAGATGAGAGGATACTTGCTGAAATTAACAACACACTGCTTCCGGAACAAATGAAAGAGTGGAATCAAGAGAACAGAGAAGAGAACAACAACTTCTATCACAATTGAATTTGAAAGAGCCTCCTTAAAATAAGGATTGAACGGAGTTGTTGGAGAACCAACAACGAAACGAATAAGCTTGTAGTGGGCTTATGGAAACATCTCAAAATTATGAGGTGAGCTTCTTCCACTCACGGGAAAAGAATTGGATTGATATCAACAAGGAGACGAGAAAGCTATATCACCGGGAAGACAAATGAAGAACTTGGGTCATTTAAAATCACCATAATTAGCAACATTCCCAATGGAAGGCTTTAGGTGAAATATATCCCAAGATAACTCCAATGAAGAGATTAATGGATTTAAAATACCTCATTCTTGACAACATGTGAATCATGAGACATGAACTCAAATTATCAAGAATGACATAATACCACCTCGAATGATACGGTTGAAAGGATTGCACTTTAGAATGCCAGATAAAGAATATTTAGCTCCTCTGAAAAGAATCTCGATGAACACTTCGAGAAGGAATTAAATCCTTTGTGAATCATCATGTAGCCTCCATAAAGAACTCCGGTAATAAAAGGATGATAAAAATAACGAGAAGTTGAAAACACAAGGTAAAGCTTTGAGATGATTAGATGGAACTCTGTGGTGATATAATTGCGAGAGCTTGGAACTCCGAGGAAGACAAAATGAAACAATTGAAAACAAGAATTTATTCATCATGAATAAACTCTGAAAGGAGGAATTTATCAATTGGATGAAACAAGAATAAGAATTACATTATGCTTATCCTTCACCAATTAAATTGATGACAAGCAATGGATTTGGCATACTACTTATTCTCGTAGAAAGGATTAAGATATATATGGCGCAAACTTGGGAATGTCTTCAACGAACCACCGGTAGGATTGGAAAGAAAGAATGAATCTATATGATAACGAAGGAAGAGAACTCTTGAACGAACCACCGTAAGAATTTAAAATGGACGAAGAAAAGATAAAGAAACACCGGAAAGAGTTAGCAAATGAACAAAGATACTTGCTAGGATTTAGATACATGAGAACGAAGAGATCATGAACTGATTAGAGGATATTTGAACGATGCACCGGTATGATTTGGAGAACAAGAGCTGAAAGCTGAGAATGAATAATTCTGAGATGATGGACTCCGGAGAATCAAACTGAAAAGACTTCTGAAATGCTCCGGATGGTTGAAACGAATTCCCTCAATCGAAAACAATTATGAGAGGATGGCAACAAGCTAGAACAATGAATCTTGAAGAGAATGGAGCAAGATTTAAGAGAAACTCTTCTTCAGTCTTCAAATGTTGAGAATGACGATGAGAAACACCAACATGAATTGTTGAGGCAATCCGGAATGAAAATTGGAAAGGTTGAAACAACGATGAAAAGAATTTGAAAGATCTTGGAGAAAGACATATGACTGATGAAAATTCATTCTTACGTCAAAGTTTGAAAAGGATTTTAGAAGCTCCGGGAAAATTAGAAGAGTCAGGTAAGATCCTGGGAAAAGACCTGTGGGTTAGGGCCCACTCAAAAGAAACACCGTTGAACGATTTAAAAGATAGATTGCGCCGGTTGGATTAAATGGCTTGAATGAGATAGCATCCTCAAAAGAACTTGAGTGAATTGAGAATGGAAACTTGAATCTTCTGAGATATCTACATCACTCCGGAACAATTGAATAGCGAGAGGTGAATGATTAAGAGATACACCGGCATGAGAAGGTATTGAAAAGAGGAAAAGATGTGATCGATAAAGCTTGAATTGGAACCACCGGAGAAGAAAAAGAATGACGAATGATGAACTTGAAGTTGTTGCGCATCTTCATAGAAAATCACCGGATAAGAACATTGAAGGAGAGAATGAAGGAACCTCCATCAATAGAAGGATACTTGATTAAGAAATCTGAGTCCTTCAGGAAAAGAAAGGGTGGGAGGGCGGGAAAACAAAGGCAACTTGGGACGGATGAAGCAAACACCGATGCAAGGAACTGATAAATGATCTGGCAGAAATTGAACGAATATGATGAACTTGAAGGGAAGCACACCGGTTGAAAAAGGATTAACATGACAACCTCAATGATCAAGAAGGATTAGTATTCCCATAGAAATATGAGAACACCGTTTAGAATGAGGTATGGAATCAACACTTGACATTGAAGCAACTCGAATACCACAAATAAAATAAAACAAAGGATTGGCTTGCAGAATAAGCCGGAAACAAACATATGATAGATCCCATATCGTATCATGTGTCTGTTGGAAAGATATCCTAAGAGATACTTGAATTCCCACTTATAAACTCCCGAAACTTTGTGGTTATGCCATCAGGTGTTGGGGATACAGGGGACACAAAAATATATCACCCAAACTAACAATACCTAGATCCAGCTGTATCCATCCTTCAACACATAACCAAGAAACCTTCGGAAATCGTCTACCTCAACCTTAGAAAAGCATCCGTTATACGAGTCATGGCAATACTCCCGCACTCGCCTCAGTACTGGGCTATCAGGGTTATCTCACCAACAATTGTACAAAAGAGATTTTTTATGTCGGCGTACTAAACTCAGGTATTCCAGAACTGCAACGATGAAATTATGACGACAACACCTCGGAGCTCAACTCCCCAGGACACCTCCACTAAAACCCCTGCTGACGGGAGGCAACCAAGACAATGTTGTCATCACAAAACCATCGGAACGATTCTAAGATACCCGCGTGATCCTAAAAAAAAATTTAGTGAAATTTGGGAAGAGAAGAGTCAAAACTCTACGTCAGGATGCCTTACCAGAGCGATGAAGAGACTGGGAAGTAAAAAGAATTCCTAAACTCTCTGATATATAATTCCTAAATGACTCAAAACATTTTTCTAGACACAACTCGGCCGCTAAAAACGATCAATCAGTGGGGGCTCCTAAGGTCGGGGAAGGCTCTGATACCAACTTGTCACGCCCTCGATGCGGCTATATCTCCCACGTGTCGAAGCACGACTTAGAGGCATAACCGCATTGAAAGCAATGTCGCAAGTGAGGTAATCTTCACACAAGCCATGTAATACATAAGGGAAAGAGATACATAGTTGGCTTACAATCGCCACTTCACACAAATACATGAATAAAACATTACATCATACAGTTACAATCAGGGCCCGACTACGGAGCCAAAATAAAAGAAGAAACCCCAAAAGCGACAAAGGTCCTGATCGACCCCAACTGGGCTCCACTACTGATCGACTAGAATGAAACAACACAATGAACAAGATCTTCATCAAGCTCCTCTTTGAGCTCGGGTGCGTCACCTGCACGGAATCATCGGTACCTGCAAACTGGTTTTGGAAGTATGTGGTGAGTCACGAGGACTCAGCAATCTCACACCCGCGAGATCAAGACTATTTAAGCTTAAAGGTAGGACAGGGTAGTGAGGTGGAGCTGCAGCAAGCGACTAGCATATATGGTGGCTAACATACGCAAATGAGAGCGAGAAGAGAAGGCAAAAGCACGGTCGAACAACTATGATCAATAAGTGATCCTGAACTACTTACGTCAACCATAACTCCAACAACCGTGTTCACTTCCCGGACCCCGCCGAGAAGAGACCATCACGGTTACACACGCGGTTGGTGTATTTTAGTTAAGATCAACTTCGGGTTTTCTACAACCGGACGTTAACAAATTCCCATCTGCCACATAACCGCGGGCACGGCTTTCGAAAGTTCAAACCCTGCAGGGGTTTCCCAACTTAGCCCATGATAAGTTCTCGCGATCAACGAAGGATATTCCTTCTCCCCGGGAAGACCCGATCAGTCTCGGAATCCCGGGTACAAGACATTTCGACAGCAATAAAACAAGTCCAGCAAAACCGCCCGATGCGCCGACATCCTGATAGGAGCTGCACATATCTTGTTCTCAGGGCAACACCGGATAAGCGAAGCGTACAGAAACCAACATAACCCAAGTTGCCAAGGGACGGTCCCGCACGGTGCTCTAGTTTGGACCAACACTTAGACAAGCATTGGCCCGGGGGGCTAAATAAAGATGACCCTCGGGTTGATCAGACCCAAGGGAAAGGGATAGGTGGTAGGCAAATGGTAAACCAAGGTTGGGCCTTGGTGGAAGAGTCTTATTCAAAGCGAACTGTCAAGGGGGTCCCATAAATCACCCGACCACGTTAGGGACGCAAAAACCGGGAACATAACACCGATATGACGGAAACTAGGGCGGCAAGAGTGGAACAAAACACCAGGCATAAGGCCGAGCCTTCCACCCTTTACCAAGTATATAGATGCATTAATTAAATAAGATATATTGTGATATCCCAACGAGTAAACATGTTCCAAACAAGGAACAACATGTCCATGTTCCAACAAGGAACAAACTTCATCTTCACCTGCAACTAACAACGCTATAAGAAGGGCTGAGCAAAGCGGTAACATAGCCAAACAACGGTTCGCTAGGACAAGGTGGGTTAGAGGCATTGGTTTACCAATATGGGAGGCATGATAAGCATGTGGTAGGTATCGCAGCATAGGCATAGCAAAAGAGCGAGCAACTAGCAAGCAAAGATAGAAGTGATTTCGAGGGTATGGTCATCTTGCCTGAGATCCCGCAAGGAAGAAGAACGAGTCCATGAAGAAGACAAACGGACGTAGACGAATGGATCCTCACAATCACAACGATATCGGAACTAACCCGAAGAAGCAACACCAGAAAGAAGCAAACAACAAGGTAAACAACCAACACATAAACATGGCATGATATGCGAGATGTGGTATGCAATGCATATGCATGCTTCGGAAGGTAAAGATGAACAAGGCATAATCTTGGCAACCCAAGTATGCCACTGGAAAGGTGAGGTGATTTCGGTTGAAATCGATATAAAGATCACCGGAATCGGATGCACGGTTTGCAAATGACAACCAAAACAAGAATGACAAGAATCTGCCATAAACAGCATGATGCTACTTAGCATGCAACAAGAAATTAAGCTACTGCACCCAAACATATCAACAAAGCATATGACAGTAATCTACTCAAGATGCTTGACAAAAGATGAACACTGAGCTACGACTAAATCACACCACAACAGGTTCAAACAAGCATGGCAAAGGAGCAAAAGATAACAGGTTCACAGACTCGGTGAAAATAACATCATGCCAGAAATTAACATCAGGATGACATGTTTAGAGCAATGAAACAACATGCTACAGGAACAGTACATGGAGAAACAAGGCATGCCATGAATCTACTCAAAGCACTTAACAAAGTCCCTTAATGACCATAAGCCAAAAGGGATCAGAAAATATGATAACACCCATGTCAAACAAGCAAGTTCGTTACAGGTTTCAGACTTAGCAGAAAACTAGACATGTCAAAAACAGATAGCAAGTAGGCATGTTCGTGAGCTCGATGCACTCACTACAGAGCATTGCAAGATAAACTAAGCATACACCCATCAAGAATACATGGCATAGAAGCTATACATGGCAAGAATAACATCATAGCATGCAAGGATCAACTACAACAAGCTTGGCAAAATCGAATAACTTGTAAACAATCTGCCAGTAACATTTTTTAGCAAAAGTAGAGCTCGATAGACTCAAGCTATGGCGTTCCATAAATACAAACAAAGGCATGGATGGATATAGAAAATCCATATGCTCAAAACACCCTTACTGATCATGCTCAAAAGAGGCATAGATATCTCTGAAACAACATGAACACATGGCATAAAAATAACAGCAGGCAGGGACTTGGTGAAAATAGCAACATTAAGTTACCTAGTTTGCATGCTTGTGCTAGTCACCACATAGATCAAAAAAATACATGGCATAATTCTCTGGAATGATGGCATGGCATATTACAAAACACATGTAGAGCTCAACATCATAGCATGCACACATCAATCATGGCAAAAATGACAAAAGTGCAAGTTCTGATAAGAATCAGAAACTAACATCACATATCCCTCTTCTAACAGCATTTTGGGCATTAAGATGAGCTCAAATGATAATGATGCAATGGAATGAAGCGATGTACTCATCGAGGCGAACAATTTGACATATTGTACGCCCAAAACGGAGCTACATGCAGAGAGTTATGGCATGATGAACATGGCATGATAATGATAGAATGTCGGGGACTTGGCCAAAATTATACCTCCGGAAAAAGTCAAACCGGGACGAGGAGGACCCGGGACGGAGGGGATCGGGACGCGGGGACGGCGTTTGGATCGGGGACCGGTGGATCTCGTCCATCTTCCCCGGATCCGACCGGAGAAGAACTCCGGCGAGCTCCGGCTCCGGCGACGCCGACGAACAGCGACGCGGAGGCGCGCGGCGGTGGAGCAGAGCGACGCGGCGGGGAACGGCGCCGAGCGCGGCGGAGCAGGGCGGCGAGAGGAGGCGGCGAGGGACGGCGCCGGGCGCGCTGCGGCGGCGGAGCGAGGCGCGTCGACGGCGCGCGGCGGGATGCGGGGCGGTGGCGGTGCGCGGCGAAGGGGCGGCGGTGCGCGCGCGCGGCAGCGACGGAGCAGTGGCAGGCGGGGCGGCGGCGCTTGCGGCGGGGCGGAGCAGTCGGGCGGCGGCGAGCTGGCGCAAGGCGGCGGCGGGGTGCGGCGACCGGGGCGCAGCGGGCGGCGCGGAGCGCGGGTGGCGCGGGCGAGCGGCGGCGGGGGATCGGGCCCGCGCGGGCCCCGTATGGGCTCCGCGGGCCGGCGGCGGAGGAGAGAGAGGGAGGGTGAGGTGGCGGTGAGGTGGCGAGGTGTGGTTGGCTGAGAGGGGCGGCAGGGCAACGTGGCGCGTTGCCATTGGCCCGGGTGAGGTGGCGGGATTTCGTCCGGTGGCAGACGGACATGTCCGGCTGCGCGCGGGGAATTTGCTAGGGTTTCATCTGCGCGAGGAATCCGGGGGGAAGCACTTATTTAAAGGTAGAGGGGGCTAGGAAGCTCCAAATGGAGTGCGGTTTTCGGCCACGCGATCGTGATCGAACGACCGAGAGGATGGAGATGACTTAGATGGGTTTTGGGTCACTTAAAAGGGGGTGTTGGGCTGCACCAAAAGAGGCCTTTGCGGATACCCGGTTAACCGTTGGAGCATCAAACGACCTCCGATTGAGCCGAAACTTGACAGGCGGACTACTGGTGTTAAACCAAGGCCGCTTGACAAACCTCGGTCCATTCCGAGAAAGTTTAATACCCGCTCACGGAAAAAGGTAAAAGGGGACGCCGGGGAACATAGGAGCGCCGGATTGCAAAACGGACAACGGGGAAAATGCTTGGATGCATAAGACGAACACGTATGCGAATGCGATGCACATGATGACATGATATGAAATGCAGATGATGACATGGCAAAGTGCAACACGCAAGCATATGACATGGCAACGACGATGAATAACTGACGAACACCTGGCGCAACAGATCTGGGGCGTCACAACACTCCACCACTACGAGAGGATCTCGTCCCGAGATCTAGAATGGCACCGGAGGGGAAAACAGCAGAGAAAGACAAGAGGTAAATCTAAGTTGCTTCTTTGACAAAAGAGTGAAACCAAAGAACCTTGAGAGGTTGAACAAATTGAAAGAACGAAAACAACAAAGATGAACAAAGTTGAAAACACTCCGTTAGAAAAGAGGGACATGGGATATGACGAGAACCCAGTGGTTAATAGGCAAGATAGAAATAGAAACCACTCCGGTTAAAACAAGATAGAGAAGGAATAAGATTGATATAATCTGGGCAGCACTCCGACTGAAAATGGAAGGAATTATAACATGAACTTGACAAGATGAGAGGATACTTGCTGAAATTAACAACACACTGCTTCCGGAACAAATGAAAGAGTGGAATCAAGAGAACAGAGAAGAGAACAACAACTTCTATCACAATTGAATTTGAAAGAGCCTCCTTAAAATAAGGATTGAACGGAGTTGTTGGAGAACCAAAAACGAAACGAATAAGCTTGTAGTGGGCTTATGGAAACATCTCAAAATTATGAGGTGAGCTTCTTCCACTCACGGGAAAAGAATTGGATTGATATCAACAAGGAGACGAGAAAGCTATATCACCGGGAAGACAAATGAAGAACTTGGGTCATTTAAAATCACCATAATTAGCAACATTCCCAATGGAAGGCTTTAGGTGAAATATATCCCAAGATAACTCCAATGAAGAGATTGATGGATTTAAAATACCTCATTCTTGACAACATGTGAATCATGAGACATGAACTCAAATTATCAAGAATGACATAATACCACCTCGAATGATACGGTTGAAAGGATTGCACTTTAGAATGCCAGATAAAGAATATTTAGCTCCTCTGAAAAGAATCTCGATGAACACTTCGAGAAGGAATTAAATCCTTTGTGAATCATCATGTAGCCTCCATAAAGAACTCCGGTAATAAAAGGATGATAAAAATAACAAGAAGTTGAAAACACAAGGTAAAGCTTTGAGATGATTAGATGGAACTCCGTGGTGATATAATTGCGAGAGCTTGGAACTCCGAGGAAGACAAAATGAAACAATTGAAAACAAGAATTTATTCATCATGAATAAACTCTGAAAGGAGGAATTTATCAATTGGATGAAACAAGAATAAGAATTACATTATGCTTATCCTTCACCAATTAAATTGATGACAAGCAATGGATTTGGCATACTACTTATTCTCGTAGAAAGGATTAAGATAGATATGGCGCAAACTTGGGAATGTCTTCAACGAACCACCGGTAGGATTGGAAAATGCTCGGATGCATAAGACGAACACGTATGCGAATGCGATGCACATGATGACATGATATGAAATGCAGATGATGACATGGCAAAGTGCAACACGCAAGCACATGACATGGCAACGACGACGAATAACTGACGAACACCTGGCGCAACAGATCCGGGGCGTCACAGCCTCCAAGCCCTAAAACCTCTCGGGAGGGCTGATCTGGAGTCCGTCCGGGGCTCCGGAGAGGAGGATTCATCGCCGTCATCATCATCAACCATCCTCCATCACCAATTTCATGATGCTCGCCACCGTGTGTGAGTAATTCCATCGTAGGCTTGCTGGACGGTGATGGGATGGATGAGATTTATCATGTAATCGAGTTAGTTTTGTTAGGGTTTGATCCCTAGTATCCATTATGTTCTGAGATTGATGTTGCTATGACTTTGCTATGCTTAATGCTTGTCACTAGGGCCCGAGTGCCATGATTTCAGATCTGAACCTATTATGTTTTCATGAATATATGTGAGTTCTTGATCCTATCTTGCAAGTCTGTAGTCACCTACTATGTGTTATGATCCGGCAACACCGAAGTGACAATAATCGGGACCACTCCCGGGGATGACCATAGTTTGAGGAGTTCATGTATTCACTAGGTGCTAATGCTTTGTTCCGGTTCTCTGTTAAAAGGAGGCCTTAATATCCCCTAGTTTCCAATAGGACCCCGCTGCCACGGGAGGGTAGGAAAAAAGATGTCATGCAAGTTCTTTTCCATAAGCACGTACGACTATATACGGAATACATGCCTACATTACATTGATGAATTGGAGCTAGTTCTGTGTCACCCTATGTTATGATTGTTACATGATGAACCGCATCCGGAATAATTATCCATCACTGATCCGGTGCCTTCGAGCTTTCCATATACTGGTTCTCACTTATTTACGTTTCCGCTGCTACTGTTACAATCATTACAAAATACCAAAAACATTACTTTTACTGTCTTTACTTTTGCTGCCGTTACCACCACTATCATATTACTGTGCTACTAAACACTTTGCTGCAGATACTAAGTTTCCAGGTGTGGTTGAATTGACAACTCAGCTGCTAATACTTGAGAATATTCTTTGGCTCCCCTTGTATCGAATCAATAAATTTGGGTTGAATACTCTACCCTCGAAAGCTATTGCGACACCCTATACTTGTGGGTTATCAAGACCTTTTTATGGCGCCGTTGCCGGGGAGCATAGCTCTATTCTTTGAGTCACTTGGGATTTATATCTGCTGGACACTATGAAGAACTTGAAAGATGCTAAGACAACAATTTATCCCTCAACTACGAGGGGAGGTAAGGAACTGCCATCTAGCTCTGCACTTGATTCACCTTCTGTTATGAGTAAGCTAGCGACACCTAAGCCTGCTTCTGCTATTCGTTCTGATACATCGCATGTTATTGATGATGCCACTTCTGCTATGCATGATACTTATGATGAAACTGCTTCTATGCTTGATACTACTGTGCCCCTTAGTGAATTTCCTGAAGAACAAATTGCTAGGGCTGGAGAAAAAGAAATTGATGAATCTGAATACGATGATGAAAGTGATGATGAAAATATGCTGTTATTCCTAAGGGTTATCTTTTTGATAAAGATTCTTCTTTAGCTATCTTAGCTTGCAAAGATAGATATGAGCTTAAGAGGTTATTAGTTAAATGGAACAAAGAATCACTTAGAGATAGAATGAAACCTGACCCTGCTTTTGCTACTTCACCTATCTGTGTTCCTGATAAGGATTATGAATTCTCTGTTGATCCTGATATAATTACTTTGGTTGAATCTGATCCCTTTTATGGCTATGAATCTGAAACTGTTGTGGCACATCTTACTAAGTTAAATGATATAGCTGCCCTGTTCACTAATGATGAGAGATCGCGCTACTTTTATATACTCAAAATATTTCCGTTCTCATTAAAGGAAGATGCTAAGATATGGTTTAATTCTCTTGATCCTGGTTGTGTGCGTAGTCCCCAGGATATGATTTATTACTTCTCTGCTAAATATTTCCCTGCTCATAAGAAACAAGCTGCTTTGAGGGAAATATACAACTTCGTGCAAATTAAAGAAGAGAGTCTCCCACAAGCTTGGGGGAGGCTTCTCAAGTTACTTAATGCTTTGCCTGATCGTCCTCTTAAGAAACCCGAAATACTTGATATCTTTTATAATGGACTAACCGATGCTTCCAGAGATTACCTGGATAGTTGTGCTGGTTCTCTTTTCAGGGAAAGAACACCGGACGAAGCTGAAATTATATTGAATAATATGTTGACAAATGAAAATAATTGGGCACCTCCTGAGCCAGCCCTTGAGCCAGCTCCTGCTCCGATTACTGAGCCTATTCCTAAACCAACTCTGAAGAAGAGAGGTGTTCTATTTCTCAGTCCCGAAGATATGCAAGAGGCAAAGCAATCTATGAAAGAAAAAGGTATTAAAGCTGAAGATGTTAAGAATTTACCTCCTATTGAAGAAATACATGGTCTTAATCTGTCGCCTGTCGAAGAAGTATATGATCTTAATTCTTTATTCACTGAAGAACCTCCAGACCTCGATATCCCGAGACAGGTAGTAACGGTAAATTCTCTCTATAGATATGATAAAGCTAAAGTCCCTCCTACTAAAATTGCTAGTCAGTGCTTGGATGAGTTTGATAACTTTATGTTTAAGCAAGACGACTTCAATGCTTATTTTGGTAGACAATTAAAAGAAAATGCTTATATGATTAGACGCTTGGGTGATTATATGGCTAATATTAAAGGTGAACTTAAACTTGTTAGCAAACATGCTTCTATGGTTACCACTCAAGTAGAACAAGTACGTAAGGCTCAAAAAGAAGTGCTTGATGAAATGAATAGTAAGAAAAATGATTATGTTGTTAGAGTGGCTACTAGAACTGGTAGAATGACTCAGGAACCTTTGTATCCTGAAGGCCACCCTAAGAGAATCGAGCAAGATTCTCAGAGAAACAATATTGATGTTCCTAGTTCTTATAAAAAGAAGAAAAAGAAAAATTATAGAACTATGCAAACTTCTAGTGAACCTATTGCTGAACCACCTGATAATCCAAATGATATCTCTATGTCTGATGCTGAAACACAATCTAGTAATGAACATGAATCTAGTGCAAATGTTAATAATGATGTTCATGATGATGCTCAACCTAGTAACGATAATGATGTAGAAGTTGAACCTGCAGTTGATCTTGATAACCCACAATCAAAGAATCCACGTTATGGTAAAAGAGACTTTGTTGCTAGGAAACATGGTAAAGAAAGAGAACCATGGGTTCAGAAACCCATGCCTTTTCCTCCCAAACCATCCAAGAAAAAGGATGATGAGGATTTTGAGCGCTTTGCTGAAATGATTAGGCCTATCTTTTTACGTATGCGATTGACTGATGTGCTCAAAACAAATCCTTATGCTAAATATATGAAGGATATCATTACTAATAAAAGAAAGATACCGGAAGCTGAGATTTCCACCATGCTTTCTAATTATACTTTTAAGGGTGTAATACCAAAGAAACTTGGAGATCCCGGAGTACCTACTATACCTTGCTCCATTAAAAGAAATTATATTAAAACTGCTTTATGTGATCTTGGAGCCGGTGTTAGTGTTATGCCTCTCTCTTTATATCGTAGACTTGACTTGAATAAGTTGACACCTACTGAAATATCTTTGCAAATGGCTGATAAATCAACTGATATACCTGTCGGTATTTGTGAGGACGTGCCTGTTGTGGTTGCAAACATTACTACTTTAACGGACTTTGTTATTCTTGATATTCCTGAGGATGATAGTATGTCTATTATTCTTGGAAGACCTTTTCTTAATACTGCAGGGGCTGTTATTGATTGCAACAAAGGCAATGTCACTTTTCATGTTAATGGTAATGAGCATACGGTACACTTTCCGAGGAAACAACCTCAAGTTCATAGTATCATCTCCATTAGAAAAATTCCATCGATTATAATTGGAGGTTTTGAATTTCCTCTTCCTACTGTCAAAAATAAATATGATATACTTATTATTGGGGATGTGCATATCCCCGTCGAGGTAACTTAGTGTTATTCGAAATTTCTCCGGTTTCATGATTATCGGATTGAGTTTGTTAACAAGACTTGATCAACCTTGTTAGTGGATTCTTTTTGATGAGCATGAGATGGATGAAACTAGAAGCATAACCTTCTGTACTCTCTCTATACTTTCTGTAATTTAGTAGAAATAAAGTAAAAATAGTATTTTCCTGTCTGTTTCCTGACTTATCCGTGCAATATAAAAGTATCCTGAAAATAAAAGTCCTCAGAATGCCATGCCAATTTACTATGATTTTTTGGGAATATTTGAGGATTTACTGTGCAAAAATTACCGCGGGAGGAGCTGCCACCTGGCCACGAGGGTGGTGGGCGCGCCCCCCCTTAGGGCGTGCCCCCTGCCTCGTGGGCCCATGGTGGCCCTCCTCCACTTATCCCAGCACCCATCTTCTTCCTCTGCCTCACGCAAACCCGAAAAACCAACTCAAGCATGAGTTCCAGCTACTTTTGCTGTGATTTTCGATCTCCATGCTCAAAGCACCTCTCGCAAAACTGCTTGGGGAGATTGTTCCTTGGTATGTGACTCCTCCATTGGTCCAATTAGTTTTTGTTCTAGTGCTCTATTCTTTGAAAAATTTTGCTGCATAGGTGACCATGTTCTTGAGCTTGCATGTCAAATTTATATGGTTCCAAGTAGTTCTCTAATGCTTGATATAGGCTCTAGGCACTTGTAGGAGTAGTTGCTGTCAGTTTTATTGAAGTTGGTTCACTTTTGTTTGAAGTTACTAAAAAATTCAGATTATTTCAGAAATAATGAGGAGACTTTTGAGGGGTTCATCGAGCCGAAGCTCAAAGGATAAACAAAATGAAGAAGCTCAGAGGCCCAAATATAATTTGCCTCGTACCGTGGAGATTCAGCCGTGTGAATGGCCTTCTGATAACTTCTTAAGAGAGGCCGGGATTTATGAGGTTTTCTATTCATTGATTGAAAATGCTGGCCTCACCAACTTCGTCCGCGACCAACGTCCACAGTATCTCTTACTCACAAATACTTTTGTGCAAAACTTCTACTTTTACCCTAAGGAATCACCTCCTTCTATAGAGTTTCATTTATATGATGTTGTGAAGAAAATGCCATTGTCTGAATTTTGCGCAGTCTGCAACATACCCCCTGAGGGTATCTTAGAGGAACCACCCCGTAAGGAGTTGGAACCATTTATTAAACTTATCTCTATGGGAGAAACCAGGAAGGTTTCTGATGCGAGGATCACTAGCATACATTTTCCTGTGTTACGCTATTTTGCTTTATTTGCTAGTCGATGCTTGATAGGTCGTGGGAACTATGGGAACTTTAGCGTTCCTGATATTATTATTTTGTTCCATGGTTTATACCGTGACAACACTGTCAGTATGGGCGGAATTATTGCTAGGCGGTTGAGTTTGAACCGTACTAAAGGCCCCATCTTTGGAGGCATTTATGCTTCTCGCCTTGCTGCACAATTTAACATAGCAATTAGGCATTATGAGAAAGAGGAAAAATTACTGCCTAATGCTTATCTAGACTATAAGAGCATGATAGCCCATGATTTTCTTGTTAAGGACAGGAGAGAGCTCAAATACAAGTTATACTTTGATAAACATTATCCTGAAACTATTACGTTGCCTGCTCCTTCTTTGTTTAATTTTGTAGGACCCTATCTCGTTACGTGGGCTGGCGTTCAAGCTTACAAGAACCCTGCACCAACCACGGAACCGGAACCACAAGATGAGCCTCCACGACAATCTGTTTATTCTTGGGATCCAGAGACGACTGTCAGCCAGTGGCAGTCAGAGTCCTCTTCTTCATCACAGTATGATCCCAACTATTCCTCGTTGCAGTACGATCCCAGCTACACCTACGGGTATCCGCCAGGCTACCCCTGGCAATAGACCAACTTAGGCCAAAAGCCTAAGCTTGGGGGAGTACGTATTTCTCACCGACATTACATTTATGTTCACACACACTCATTGCTAGATGTCGGTGCTCATACTCTTGCACTGTAATATCCATGCTAGTTTATTTTGTTTTTCCTGCTTTTCTTCTTGTGTGTTTCTTTAACCTTAAGAAAAAACCAAAAAAAATTAGTAGTAGTAATTAAAAAGAAAACCCAAAAATATTTCCCATTCTTCTTTTGCTTGTTGGGAGCTTTCCCGTGTAAATAGTTTTATTTTCTTTTCTTTTCTTTGGGGGACGATAGGAGAAGACCTTGATTAAATTGTTGTAGTGGCTCTTATATGCATTATTGTTGATTTAACCCAGAGGCCATATTGCCTTGTCTTCTCCTATTTATTGAATGCTCGCAGATTCCAGCTTAGTCCAATGCACGTGCACTATTATTATTATTCACATCATTCGGTCGTGCAAGTGAAAGGCAATTATGATGATATATGATGGACTGACTGAGATGAGAAAAGCTGGTATGAACTCGACCTCTTTTGTTTTTGTAAATATGATGAGCCCGTCGTTCTTGATTCAGCTTGTTATGAATAAACATGTTTGCAATGACAATCAGAGATCATAGTTGCTTGTGCCATGCTTGATTAGCTATGAGTTATAATGGTTTACCTTGTGTGCCAACATGCTATTGAGATGATTATGATGTGGTATGATAGGGTGGTATCCTCCTTTGAATGATTTAAGTGATTTGACTTGGCACATGTTCACGCATGTAGTTGAAACAAATCAACATAGCCTTCACGTATTTATGTTCATGGTGGATTATATCCTACTCATGCTTGCATCCAATGTTTATTAATTTTAATGCATGTACATGGTTGTTGTCGCTCTCTAGTTGGTCGCTTCCGAGTCTTTTGCTAGCCTTCACCTGTACTAAGAGGGAATACTGCTTGTGCATCCAATCCCTTAAACCCCAAAGTTATTCCAGATGAGTCCACTATACCTTCCTATATGCGGTATCTACCTGCCGTTTCAAGTAAATTTGTATGTGCCAAACTCTAAACCTTCAAATAACTATTCTGTTTTGTATGCTCGAATAGCTCATGTATCAACCAAGGCTGTCCTTATCTTCCGTGTTAGGCGGGTTATTCTCAAGAGGAGTGGACTCCGCTCCTCACTCACGAGAACATGGCTAGTCACCGGGATGCCCAGTCCCATGCCTTATGCAAACTAAATCAAAACTAATTGCAAACAGAACTCCCCCTGGGGACATGATGTATGTTGGAGACACTCGTTGTTTCGAGCAAGTCATGGATTGATGCTTGTTGGTGGAGGGGAGTATAAACTTTACCATTCTGTTTGGGAACTGCCTATAATGTGTTTAGCATGGAAGATATCGCCATCTCTTAGTTGCTATGTTGACAATGAAAGTATACCGCTCAAATGCAATTTATCTCTATTTCAAAACTGAGCTCTGGCACCTCTACAAATCCCTGCTTCCCTCTGCGAAGGGCCTATCCATTTACTTTTATGTTGAGTCATCACCCTCTTATTAAAAAGCACTAGCTGGAGAGCACAGCTGTCATTTGCATTCATCATTGTTAATTTATATTGGGTATGACTATGATTGGATCTCTTTTACCATGAATTATAATGTCTAGTCAGTCCTTGATCTTTAAAGGTGCTCTGCATTTAGGTTTTGTGGTCTTAGAAAGGGCTAGCGATATACCATCTTGTTATATCATATTGTGGTTGTTTTGAGAAAGTGTTGTCATCCGAGATTTATTATTATGGCTCGCTAGTTGATTATGCTATTGATATGAGTAATTATGAGACCTGAGAATAATTGCAAATGTGGTTAGTTATGATTTATGCTGGAAACTTGAATGTTGGCTTGACATAGTTAAAACAACAAGAGCAAACGGAGTTTGTAAAAGTTTTTCTTTCTTTCTTTCAGTTTGTCAACTGAATTGCTTGAGGACAAGCAAGGGTTTAAGCTTGGGGGAGTTGATACGTCTCCGTCGTATCTACTTTTCCAAACACTTTTGCCATTGTTTTGGACTCTAACTTGTATGATTTGAATGGAACTAACCCGGACTGACACTGTTTTCAGCAGAATTGCCATGATGTTGTTTTATGTGCAGAAAGCAAATATTCTCGGAATGACCTGAAACTCCACGGAACATCTTAGAAAAAATAAAAAAATCCTTGCCAAAGATGAAGACCAGGGGGCCCACACCCTATCCACGAGGGTGGGGGGCGCCCCCCCCCCCTCTAGGGCGCGCCCCCCTACCTCGTGGGCCTCCTGGAAACCCTCCGACGCCAACTCCAACTCTATATATCTGCTTTGGGAGAGAAAAAAATCAGAGAGAAGAAATCATCGTGTTTTACGATACGGAGCCACCGCCAAGCCCTAAAACCTCTCGGGAGGGCTGATCTGGAGTCCGGTCGGGGATCCGGAGAGGGGGATTCGTCGCCGTTGTCATCATCAACCATCCTCCATCACCAATTTCATGATGCTCACCGTCGTGCGTGAGTAATTCCATCGTAGGCTTGCTGGACGGTGATGGGTTGGACGAGATTTATCATGTAATCGAGTTAGTTTTGTTAGGGTTTGATCCCTAGTATCCATTATATTCTGAGATTGATGTTGCTATGACTTTGCTATGCTTAATGCTTGTCACTAGGGCCCGAGTGCCATGATTTCAGATCTGAACCTATTATGTTTTCATGAATATATGTGAGTTCTTGATCCTATCTTGCAAGTCTATAATCACCTACTATGTGTTATGATCCGGCAACCCCAAAGTGACAATAATCGGGAGCAGTCCCGGTGATGACCATAGTTTGAGGAGTTCATGTATTCACTATGTGCTAATGCTTTGTTCCGGTTCTCTATTAAAAGGAGGCCTTAATATCCCTTAGTTTCCAATAGGACCCCGCTGCCACGGGAGGGTAGGACAAAAGATGTCATGCAAGTTCTTTTCCATAAGCACGTACGACTATATATGGAATACATGCCAACATTACATTGATGAATTGAAGCTAGTTCTGTGTCACCCTATGTTATGACTGTTACATGATGAACCGCATCCGGCATAATTATCCATCATTGATCTGGTGCCTACGAGCTTTCCATATACTGGTTCTCGCTTATTTACTTTTCCGCTGCTACTGTTACAATCATTACAAAATACCAAAAACATTACTTTAACTGTCTTTACTTTTGATGCCGTTACCACCACTATCATATTACTGTAATACTAAATACTTTGCTACAGATACTAAGTTTCCAGGTGTGGTTGAATTGACAACTCAGCTGCTAATACTTGAGAATATTCTTTGGCTCCCCTTGTGTCGAATCAATAAATTTGGGTTGAATACTCTACCCTCGAAAGCTGTTGCGATCCCCTATACTTGTGGGTTATCAGACCTCCTCAATAACGTAAGGACCTTCCCATTTAGAGAGAAGTTTTCCTGCAAAAAATCTTAAACGGGAGTTGTATAGCAACACATAATCACCTACATTAAACTCGCGCTTTTGTATTCTTTTGTCATGCCATCTTTTAACTTTTTTCTTTAAACAATTTGGCATTCTCATAGGCTTGGGTTCTCCATTCATCAAGTGAGCTTATGTCAAATAGCCTCTTCTCACCGGCAAGTTTGAAATCATAGTTGAGCTCTTTAATAGCCCAATAAGCCTTATGTTCTAGTTCAAGAGGTAAGTGACATGCTTTACCATAAACCATTTTATATGGAGACATACCCATAGGATTTTTATATGCAGTTCTATAGGCCCATAATGCATCGTCCAGTTTCTTGGACCAATTCTTTCTAGATCTATTAACAGTCTTTTGCAAAATTGATTTGATCTCTCTGTTGCTCAATTCTACTTGACCACTAGACTATGGGTGATAAGGAGATGCAATTCTATGATTAACATCATATTTAGCAAGCATTTTTCGGAAAGCACCAAGAATAAAATGTGAACCACCATCAGTCATTAAATATCTAGGGACTCCAAACCTCGGAAAAATGACTTCTTTAAGCATCTTAATAGAAGTGTTATGATCAGCACTACTAGTTGGAATAGCTTCTACCCACTTAGTAACGTAATCAACATCAACTAAAATATGTGTGTATCCATTAGAGGCAGGAAAAGGTCCCATATAATCAAAGCCCCAAACATCAAATGGTTCAATAACAAGTGAATAGTTCATAGGCATTTCTTGACGTCTACTAATGTTAGCAATTATTTGACATTCATCACAAGAAAAGACAAACTTACGGGCATCCTTGAAGAGAGTAGGCCAATAAAAACCGGATTGCAATACCTTATGTGCAGTTCTATCTCCAGCGTGGTGTCCTCCATAAGCCTCGGAATGACACTTGCGTAGGATCTGTTCCTGTTCATGCTCAGGTACACAACGTCTAATAATACCATCTACTCCTTCTTTATAAAGATGTGGGTCATCCCAAAAGTAATGTCTCAAATCATAGAAAAACTTTTTCTTTTGCTGGTATGTGAAACTAGGTGGTATGAATTTAGCAACGATGTAATTAGCATAATCAGCATACCATGGAGCAGTACGAGAAGCATTTATGACATTTAATTGCTCATCAGGAAAGCTATCATCAATAGGTAGTGGGTCATCAAGAACATTTTCTAACCTAGACAAGTTGTCTACAACGGGGTTCTCAGCTCCCTTTCTATCAACAATATGCAATTCAAATTCTTGTAGCAGGAGAACCCATCTAATAAGTCTAGGTTTAGCATCTTTATTTTCCATAAGATATTTAATAGCAGCATGATCAGTGTGAATAGTTACTTTAGAATCAACAATATAAGGTCTGAACTTATCACAAGCAAATACAACTGCTAAAAATTCTTTCTCAGTAGTAGCATAATTTCTATGAGCATTGTCTAGAGTTTTACTAGCATATTGAATAACATTTAATTTCTTATCAATCTTTGCCCTAGAACAGCATCTACAGCATAATCACTAGCATCACACATAGTTTCAAATAGTAAATTCCAATCTGGTGGCTGAACAATAGGTGGAGAGATCAATGCTTCCTTAAGTATTTCAAATGCTTCTACACAATCATCATCAAAGACAAATGGTATATATTTTTGCAATAAATTAGTCAGAGGCCGAGAAATTTTTGAGAAGTCCTTAATGAACCCCCTATAAAAACCGGCATGACCAAGGAAACTTCTTATACCTTTGATGTCCTTGGGACATGGCATCTTTTCAATGGCAAACCTTGGCTTTATCAACCTCAATACCTCTTTCAGAAACTTTATGCCCCAAGACAATACCTTCATTAACCATAAAGTGGCACTTTTCCCAATTCAAGACAAGATTAGTTTCTTCACATCTCTGCAAAACTCGATCAAGGTTGCTGAAGCAATCATCAAAAGAGGATCCATAGACGGAAAAATCGTCCATGAAAACCTCACAAATCTTTTCACAAAAGTCAAAGCATATAGCCATCATGCATCTTTGAAAGGTAGCAGGTGCATTACATAAACCAAAAGGCATACGTCTATAAGCAAAAGTACCGAAAGGGCAAGTAAAAGTGGTCTTTGATTGATCATCGGCTGACACAGGTATTTGAGAGAAACCAGAATAACCATCTAGAAAGCAAAATTGTGTATGTTTGGATAATTTTCTAGCATTTGATCAATAAAAGGTAAGGGGTAATGATCCTTTCTAGTAGCCTTATTTAATTTGCGGAAATCAATTACCATCCTATAACCTGTAATAATTCTTTGCGGGATCAACTCATCTTTATCATTAGGAACGACAGTAATACCTCCCTTCTTAGGGACGCAATGAACATGACTTACCCACTGACTATCAGCAACGGGATAAATTATACCTGCCTCAAGGAGCTTTAGTATTTCTTTTATTACCACTTTTTTCATCTTAGGATTCATCCGTCGTTGATGATCACGAACTGGTTTGGCATCTTTCTCCAAATTTATTTTATGTTGACATAGAGTAGGACTAATGCACTTAAGATCATCAAGAGTATATCCAATAGCAGCGCGGTGCTTCTTCAGAGTTTTCAATAATCTCTCTTCTTCAAGCTCTGAAAGGTTAGCACTAATAATAACATGATATATCTTTTTGTCATCAAGATAAGCATATTTAAGAGTATCATGTAACGATTTAAGGTCAAACACAGGACCACCCTTGGGTGGAGGAGGATCCCCTAGGATTTCAACAGGAAAATTGTGTTTCAGGATGGGTTCCTGTTTAAAGAATACTTCATCTATTTCCCTTGTTTCATTCATAAACATATCATTTTCGTGGTCTAGCAAATATTGTTCTAAAGGATCACTAGGAGGTACGGCAATAGAAGCAAGACCAATAATTTCATCCTTACTAGGTAATTCCTCTTCACGGTGTTGTCTACGAAATTTAGAGAAATTAAACTCATGAGACATATCACCTAGACCAATAGTGACAACATCCTTTTCGCAGTCTATCCTAGCATTAACGGTGTTCAAGAAGGGTCTACCAAATATAATGGGACAAAAGCTATCTTGTGGGGAGCCAAGAACAAGAAAATCAGCAGGATATTTAGTTTTCCCACACAAGACTTCAACAACTCTAACAATTCCCATTGGTGAAATAGTATCTCTATTGGCAAGTTTAATTGTGACATCAATATCTACTATCTCAGCAGGTGCAATATCATGCATAATTTCTTTGTATAAGGCAAAAGGTATTGCACTAGCACTAGCACCCATATCACATAAGCCATGATAACAATGATCTCCTATTTTAACAGAAATAACATGCATGCCTACCACAGTTCTATGTTTATCTTTAGCACAAGGTTTGGCAATTATAGCAGTTTCATCACGGAAATGAATAACATGCCCATCAATATTATCAGACAAGAGATCTTTAACAATAGAAATATTAGGTTCAACTTTAATTTGCTCGGGAGGTGTATAAGCTCTAATATTGCTTTTACGGACCACAGTTGAAGCTTTAGCATGATCCTTTATCCTAACAGGGAAAGGTGGTTTCTCAACATAAGAAGTAGGAACAATAGGATCATTATAAGTGATAGTCTTTTATTCAACCTTAATAGGTGCAGCTACTTTACTTCTATCGAAGGATGATATTTAAACCACTTCTCCTTAGGGAGATCAATATGAGCAGCAAAAGATTCACAAAAAGAAGCTACTATCTCAGAGTCAAGTCCATATTTAGTGCTAAATTTACGAAAAACATCGGTATCCATAAAAGATTTAACACAATCAAACTTAGGTGTCATACCTGACTCCTTACCTTCGTCGAGATCCCAATCTTCAGAGTTGCGTTTAATTCTATCCAATAAATCCCATTTGAATTCAATAGTCTTCATCATAAAAGAGCCAGCACAAGAAGTATCGAGCATGGTGCGATGGTTATCAGAAAGCCGAGCATAAATTTTTTGAATAATCATTTCTCTTGAGAGCTCATGATTGGGGCATGAATATAACATTGATTTGAGCCTCCCCCAAGCTTGAGCGATGCTTTCTCCTTCGCGAGGCCAAAAATTATATATATAATTGCGATCACGATGAACAAGATGCATAGGATAAAATTTCTGATGAAATTCCAATTTCAATCATTTGTAGTTCCATGATCCCGTATCATCACATAGCCTATACCATGTCAATGCATCTCCCTTCAAAGATAAAGGGAAGACCTTCTTCTTAATAACATCACCGGGTATACCTGCAAGCTTAAATAAGCCACAAACTTCATCCACATAGATTAGGTGCTCATCAGGATGCTTTGTTCCCTCTCCTGCAAAAGGATTAGCTAGCAGTTTTTCTAACATACCCAAAGGAATTTCAAAGTGGACATTTTCATTTTCAGTAGGTTCAGTAGGTTGGGGAGCAACTCTTTGCTCTACTGGTCGGGGTGAAGATACCCCAAACAAGCCCCTCAGAGGATTACTTTCCATAGTAACAAGTAACAGTAAATTTCAGCACACTATATAAATTTTTCCTTACCAAATTACACGTACCAAAGGAGCTTCACTCCCCGGCAACGGCGCCAGAAAAAGAGTCTTGATGACCCACAAGTATAGGGGATCTATCGTAGTCCTTTCGATATGTGAGAGTGTCGAACCCAACGAGGAGCAGAAGGAAATGATAAGCGGTTTTCAGCAAGGTATTCTCTGCAAGCACTAAAATTATAGGTAACAGATAGTTTTGTGATAAGATAATTGGTAACGAGCAACAAGTAACAAAAGTAAATAAAGTGCAGCAAGGTGGCCCAATCCTTTTTGTAGCAAAGGACAAGCCTGGAAAAACTCTTATATAAAGAAAAGTGCTCCCGAGGACACATGGGAATTATCGTCAAGCTAGTTTTCATCACGTTCATATGATTCACGTTCGGTACTTTGATAATTTGATATGTGGGTGGACCGGTGCTTGGGTGTTGTTCTTACTTGAACAAGCATCCCACTATGATTAACCTCTATTGCAAGCATCCGCAACTACAACAAAAGTATTAAGGTAAACCTAACCATAGCATGAAACATATGGATCCAAATCATCCCCTTACGAAGCAACGCATAAACTAGGGTTTAAGCTTCTATCACTCTAGCAAACCATCATCTACTTATTACTTCCCAATGCCTTCCTCTAGGCCCAAATAATGGTGAAGTGTTATGTAGTCGATGTTCACATAACACCACTAGAGGATAGACAACATACATCTCATCAAAATATCGAACGAATACCAAATTCACATGACTACTAATAGCAAGACTTATCCCATGTCCTCAGGAACAAACGTAACTACTCACAAAGCATATTCATGTTCAAAATCAGAGGGGTATTAATATGCATATAGGATCTGATCATATGATCTTCCACCAAATAAACCAACTAGCATCAACTACAAGGAGTAATCAACACTACTAGCAACCTACAGGTACCAATCCCGGACTTAGAGACAAGAATTGGATACAAGAGATGAACTAGACTAGGGTTTGAGAGGAGATGGTGCTGGTGAAGATGTTGATGGAGATTGCCCTCTCCCGATGAGAGGAACGTTGGTGATGACGATGGCGATGATTTCCCCCTCCCGAAGGGAAGTGTCCCCGGCAGAACAGCTCTGTCGGAGCCCTAAATTGGTTCCGCCAAGGTTTCGCCTCATGGCGGCGGAGTCTTGTCCCGAAAGCTTGCTTCTGATTTTTCTTCGGACGAAAGACTTCATATAGCAGAAGATGGCCACTGGAGGGCCAACAGGGGGCCCACGAGGCAGGGGGCGTGCGCCCCCACCCTCGTGGACAAGTGGAAGCCCCCTGACGTATTTCTTCCGCTCAATATTTTTTTATTTCCAAAAATAACTTTCGTGGAGTTTCAGGACTTTTGGAGTTGTGCAGAATAGGTCTCTATTATTTGCTCCTTTTCCAGCCCAGAATTCCAGGTGCCGGCATTCCCCCTCCTTATGTAAACCTTGTAAAATAAGAGAGAATAGGCATAAGTATTGTGACATAACATGTAATAACAGCCCATAATGCAATAAATGTCGATATAAAAGCATGATGCAAAATGGACGTATCAGTGAACATTATTCACTCATCTCTAGCATTGAACCGATGAAGGTTGAAGAAGCATTGGAAGATCCGGATTGGATAAATGCCCTGCATGAAGAGCTACACAACTTTGAGAGAAACCAAGTGTGGACATTGGTCGAGAAGCCCGACAACAACCACAACATCATTGGTACCAAATGGGTGTTTCGCAACAAGCAAGATGAAGATGGACAAGTAGTTCGCTACAAAGCACGTCTCGTCTCCTAAGGCTACACACAAGTCGAAGGTATGGACTATGGTGAGACATATGCCCCCGTTGCTTGACTTGAGTCCATCCGCATCTTACTTGCTTATGCTAATCACCATGATATCACCTTGTACCAAATGGACATTAAAATTGCTTTTCTAAATGGTGAAATTAAGGAGGAAGTTTATGTTAAGCAACCTCCCGGCTTTGTCAATCCTAAGAAACCTAATCATGTTTACAAACTTCAAAAAGCTCTTTATGGTCTTAAACAAGCTCCTAGAGCGTGGTATAAATGCTTGACCAAGTTCCTTATTGAAAAAGGCTTTGAAATTGGAAAAATAGATTCTACTCTTTTCACTAAAAGGGTTAATGGAGAACTATTTGTGTGCCAAATTTATGTTGATGATATTATATTTGGTTCGACTAACCCTCATTTTAGTGAGAAGTTTAGAAAGCTAATGTCGGAGAAGTTTGAGATATCTATGATGAGTGAACTCAAATTCTTTCTTGGTTTGCAAATCAAGCAAACTAAGGAAGGTACCTTTGTTTCTCAAACAAAGTACACCAAGGACTTATTCAAGAAGCTCAATATGCAAGAATGCAAAGGTATGACTACACCCATGCCTACTAGTGGACATCTTGATTTGACCAAAGATGGTGAACCAGTTGATCAAAAAGTTTACCGCTCTATGATTGGTTCATTGTTATATCTGTGTGCCTCTCATCCCGATATTATGCTAAGTGTGTGCATGTGTGCACGATATCAAGCGGCCCCCAAAGAATGTCATCTTAAGGCTGTGAAAAGGATAGTGAGATACTTAATTCATACACCAAATTTTGGCATTTGGTATCCTAAGAGGTCTTATTTTGATCTTGTTGGCTACTCCGATTCGGACTATGCCGGCGACAAAGTTGATAGAAAGTCCACTTTGGGTACTTGTCAATTTCTTGGTAGATCTCTTGTGTCTTGGTCCTCCAAGAAACAAAACTCGGTATCCTTATCCACCGCCGAAGCGGAATATATTGCCGCTGGTTGATATGTCCTTTTTGTATCATGCTTTTATATCGATACTTTTTGCATTATGGACTGTTATTACACATTATGTCACAATACTTATGCCTATTCTCTCTTATTTTACAAGGTTTACATAAGGAGGGAGAATGCCGGCAGTTGGAATTCTGGGCTGGAAAAGGAGCAAATATTAGAGACCTATTCTGCACAACTCCAAAAGTCCTGAAACTCCACGAAAGTTGTTTTTGGAAATAATAAAAAATACTGAGCGGAAGAAATACCAGAGGGGGCCCACACCCTGGCCATGAGGGTGGGGGCGCGCCCCCCTGCCTCGTGGGCCCCCTGTTTGCCCTCCGGTGCCCATCTTCTTCTATATGAAGTCTTTCGTCCGAAGAAAAATCATAAGCAAGCTTTTGGGACGAGACTCCGCCGCCACGAGGCGGAACCTTGGCGGAACCAATCTAGGGCTCCAGCAAAGCTGTTCTGTCGGGGACACTTCCCTCCGGGAGGGGGAAATCATCGCCATCGTCATCGCCAACGCTCCTCTCATCGGGAGAGGGCAATCTCCATCAACATCTTCACCAGCACCATCTCCTCTCAAACCCTAGTTCATCTCTTGTATCCAATTCTTGTCTCTATGTCTGGGATTGGTACATGTAGGTTGCTAGTAGTGTTGATTACTCCTTGTAGTTGATGCTAGTTGGTTTATTTGGTGGAAGATCATATGTTCAGATCCTATATGCACATTAATACTCCTCTGATTATGAACATGAATATGCTTTTTGAGTAGTTACGTTTGTTCCTGAGGACATGGGAGAAGTCTTGCTATTAGTAGTCATGTGAATTTGGTATTCGTTCGATATTTTGCTGAGATGTATGTTGTCTATCCTCTAGTGGTGTTATGTGAACGTCGACTACATGACATTTCACCATTATTTGGGCCTAGAGGAAGGCATTGGGAAGTAATAAGTATATGATGGGTTGCTAGAGTGACAGAAGCTTAAACCCTAGTTTGTGCGTTGCTTCGTAAGGGGATGATTTGGATCCATATGTTTCATGTTATGGTTAGGTTTACCTTAATACTTCTTTTATAGTTGCGGATGCTTGCAATAGGGGTTGATCATAAGTGGGATGCTTGTACAAGTAAGGACATCACACAAGCACCGGTCCACCCACATATCAAATTATCAAAGTATCGAACGCGAATCATATGAACGTGATGAAAACTAGCTTGACGATAATTCCCATGTGTCCTCGGGAGCGCTTTTCTCTATATAAGAGTTTGTCCCGGCTTGTCCTTTGCTACAAAAAGGATTGGGCCACCTTGCTGCACTTTATTTACTTTTGTTACTTGTTGCTCGTTACAAATTATCCTATCACAAAACTATCTGTTACCTATAATGGCAGTGCTTGCAGAGAATACCTTGCTTAAAACCGCTTATCATTTCCTTCTGCTCCTCGTTGGGTTCGACACTCTTACTTATCGAAAGGACTACGATAGATCCCCTATACTTGTGGGTCATCACTGGTTCATGTTGTGCTCAATTACTTTGGATGACCCAAACTATGAAGGATTATGGGGTATATGTGAAACATGTTCCATTGCTTTATGACAATGAAAGTGCTATTAAGATTGCTCACAATCCTGTGCCACATTCTCGAACTAAGAATATTGAAGTTCGTCATCATTTCATTCGAGATCATGTTGCCAAAGGGGACATTGATCTTAAGCACGTTCGCACCGATAAGCAATTGTCGGATATATTCACCAAACCGCTTGATGAGAAAGTCTTTTGTTGTTTGAGAGGTGAATTGAACATCATTGATGCTTCAAACTTGGAGTAGGAACTCCATTTGGATACATGCAAGGCATGAGCCTTTGACTAATCCTTGATATTTCTTTCATGAAGCTAATCATATGTCTTGGATATACTTGCACCCTTGCATGCTATCTAACCCTTGTAGGTACTTGGATGAATCTAAATCTATGATATTGCAACCCACTCACATCTTGAGCAATCTCTACATCACCAAGTCTCTACACAATTGTGGTTGAAGACAAGGAAGCACGAAAACCTTCAAACATATCCTTTGACAGATTCCATATTAAGTTTTATGATTGTCATTTTGGATACACAAGTGCTATTCCTTGCAAAACTAACCCATGTAGGTAGATGAACTCAAATTCCAAGTGGTGCTCCCAACTCTTGATGAGCTACATCAACCTTGAGCAACCCACACAAGTTCAACTACATGATCAAGATCACCACCACCACCCAAGGTATGTTATTCCATCTTAGAGTAGCTTTACTCCAAGTCATGGGTCAAAGCAACTCAACAATATGTGAATACATCAAGATGCTTAAACGAAAAATGGTAACCCCATTTTGAGCTTAAACAATGAGTATGACCTATGATCAAGTGCCCTCACTTGACTCCTAAGTCAATATACTCTAACATAGGTGACTTTGTCGCTGACCAATTCTAGGTGAAGTTCTCTTGTGTTTCTCCATGCTCTTGCATTTGTCTCATGCATATTTGTTTCCCCTTTCAAAAAAAACTTCATCTAGATTTCTTTTCTTTTTGTATTTTGTTCTGCATTCCCTGCATCGATTCATTGCAAATCTTTCAGCTAATTCCTTGCAAATCCTTGTGAGATCTTACTTGACTAGTGAGCTGAGGCGACAAGTGTCTTCTCTGTGATGAACTCGGTCACACCGATTTGTTTATTTTGGCCCAACCGAATCCTTTCGGTGCAACCAAAGCACACAACTAGGTGCCACCGATTTCACTGCAGGAAAGACAACTTGCCACTTGTTCCTGCATTCTTTTTGCTCCAGCTCCACTCAATGATTCTTGTCCACTACCAGCATCACATTCGACATGCTGCTTTGCTTTGTGACTCAAGGACCAAACCCATTTGTAACAAAAATCCAGAATAGCCCTTCTTGGAAATTGATGTCAAAGGGGGAGAGAGAGATCACATCAAAGCTTAATCATTTCTATAGGGGGAGAGAGAGAATACTCAGGGGGGGAGAGTCCCTCAACAAGGAGAAAGTAATATCACATCAAAGACCCCAGATGCTTGGTGTTCAAGAGGAGATAAGTCACATGTCTTTAGAGGGGAAAGACATGTTCACATTTGATTGTTTGCATTTGCTCCGTCTCTTTTCTTTGCTCTGATTTTATGTTCCCTATCTTCTCCTAGTATCCCATGCAGATTCAGGGGGAGCAAGATATCTAAGGGAAGGAAGTCTTTGAATTCATTGCATATCTTTACCTTTGGGGACATGTCTATATCAAATAGAGTACTCAGTACTCACTCTCTACATGTCATCCCAGTCTTGGTACTCTTGTGGTTTCCTTTGTTTGCTCTGGTTAGTAGATGCATCTGCATTATCTAACCTTGTTTACTCAGGTTCATTTCCTCCTAAGACAACTTAAGACCACAAGGTAAGTATATGCATCACAGTCATGTGTATGAGGATTTCTTGCTGATGTACATATTGTTTGCAAGAAGGACTCATGAGCATGAAGGTACATTCCCTATACTCACATCATTTGCTCTGATGCATATAGCCAAGATACATGTAACACATTGCTTACTCTGTCATGCTTATGCATTCACATGCTCCTATATTTCATATTTACATGCTTGCATACATGTAGGGGGAGCCTATGCATGTTACATGTCTTTCCAAAGCTTTACTTGTTATTCTCTATATCTTTATCTAAAGCTTTGATGTATGTTGTCATCAATTACCAAAAAGGGGGAGATTGAAAGCACAAGTGCTCCCTAGGTGATTTTGGTAATTAATGCCAACATATCTCTTGTTGGACTAATGCTTTCATCTAGTATGCTTCAGATAAGTTCAACAGATGGAGTGGCATAGACAAGAGGATGTGGAAACCCTTCAAGATGCTAAGGACAAAGGATTGGCTCAAGCTCAAGCTCAGGACTCTACATTTTACTTTTAGTGATCCAAGATCACATTGAGTCCACAGGAAAAGCCAATACTATTAAGAGGGGATGAGGTGTTGCTTAATGGCTTGCTTGCTCAAAGTGCTTAGTGATATGCTCCAAAGCCCTCAACCACTCTCTCACATCCACATATGTCCCAAACCAAAAGTCAAACTCGGCCCCACCGAAACTTTCTATCCGGAGCCACCGAGTTCACTTGACATAGCCACTGCCAGAAACCCTAAACAATTCGTTCTCACCGATGGGATCTCGGTCTCACCGAGATGGGATTGCAAACTCTGTGTTGCCTATTGCAATAATTTCGGTCTCACTGAGATATGCAATCGGTCCCACCGAGTTTGCTTGGCCAACTTTTTGTTTCGCTTATTACCCAAATCGGTCCCATAGAGTTTGAGTAATCGGTCAAACCGAGATGAGGCCTTACCCTAACCCTAGCACATCGGTCCCACCGAGTTGATCATATCGGTCCCACCGAAATTCCTAATGGTCACATTATGAACCGAATCGGTCCGACCGAGTTTGACGATTCGGTCCCACCGACTTTGGTAAATTGTGTGTAACGGTTAGATTTTGTGTGGAGGCTATATATACCCTCCACCCATTCTTCATTCATGGAGAGAGCCATCAGAACATGCCTACACTTCCAACATACATTTTCTGAGAGAGAACCACCTACACTTGTGTTGAGGTCAAGATATTCCATTCCAACCATATAAATCTTGATCTCTAGCCTTCCCCAAGTTGCTTTCCACTCAAATCATCTTTCCACCAAATCCAATCCTATGAGAGAGAGTTGAGTGTTGGGGAGACTATCATTTGAAGCACAAGAGCAAGGAGTTCATCATCAACACACAATTTGTTACCTCTTGGAGAGTGGTGTCTCCTAGATTGGCTAGGTGTCACTTGGGAGTCTCTGTCAAGATTGTGGAGTTGAACCAAGGAGTTTGTAAGGGCAAGGAGATCGCCTACTTCGTGAAGATCTACCCGAGTGAGGCAAGTCCTTCGTGGGCGACGACCATGGTGGGATAGACAAGGTTGCTTCTTCGTCGACCCTTCGTGGGTGGAGCCCTCCGTGGACTCGCGCAACCGTTACCTTTCATGGGTTGAAGTCTCCATCAACGTGGAAGTACGATAACGCCACCTATCGGAACCACGGATAAAAAATCTCCGTGTCTCCAAATTGCGTTTGCACACTCCAATCCCATCCCTTTACATTCTTGCAACTTGCATGCTTTATTTTCCGCTGCTCATATACTCTTGTCATGCTTGCTTGATATGTATTGTGAGTGTTTTAACTTGTGCCAAAACTCCACTTAAACTTAAAGGAATTAAAAACTGCAACTTTTGTACTTAGAGTCTATTCACCCCCCCCCCCCCTCTAGACACCTCTTCTCGATCCTTTCACTATCGGGACTCGACAATGGCGACGCCTTTCCCTCCTGGGGGCGTTGTCGTGGAACTTAGGTGCTATAGGGCTTAGGGTGGTGTTGTTCTCAGTTCTTGTTGTATTCTATTTCGGTTGCGTAGCCGCCTGCGTGTTGCGTGATCAGGTTTGCCTAGGATCGGCATTGTTTGAGGGTTACCCCATCCCCTTGTATCGTTCGGCCATATACTCTATGTGATTGATGCTTTATATATAAAACGGGGCGAAAGCCTGTTTCGAGAGGAGTCCGATTGTACTATGATAGGGAAACTAGACCACTGAATGCATGTGACATTCCTATCACTAATTGCTTGTATCAGCCTCCAGTGCATTGTTGCAGTAAAATAGAACCTCTCAAGATGCAAAAATTACATCCGCCTTTCATCTCTTAAGATCATGCCTGCACCTGCTGATCCATCTGAAGAAAACTAACCATCTATTGTCAGAGCATCTCCAGCCGCGCTCCCAGCAGGCCTCCTAGGCCTTTTTTTGCCGCTGGCGCCCAAAAAACGGCCCAGTCGCGCCCTCAGGAGCCCTTTTTCGCCGGTTTTGGCAGAAACTAGTGTCGGCGGACCAAGGCCGAGCCCGGCGCGCTGGGGGCGCCTGGGGGCACCGGGGAAAGCGATTTTGGGGCAAACGGGAATGGGCCCGCCGAGTCAGTGACACGCCGCTTCGTCGTCCTCATCGCCTCGGTTCCCGCGGGAATCAATGCCAAGGTTGCCGCGCCGGTCAGCCTCCATTGATGCCTCACGGGCAGCGCAGTGAAGGCGCCACGACGCGTGTCCCGCCCGCTCCTGCCATGCGTCGCCTGGCATGCAGGTGCGCCGCCAGCGCCGGGCGTACGCGGAGATCGTGGCCTGGCGCCGTGGACGCGAGGAGGGCGGCGTCGTCGTCCTCGGCAGCGACGACGAGGACGTGCCCGGGCCGTCCAACCCCCCGCGCATCGGCGACCCTGGTCAGGGGTGCAGTAGGGACGGCGGCGGCTCCGGCGGGGCGCAGGGCGGCGACGACGACCACGACGGCGGCGACTACACCCGGTTCTACAGGCTCCTCCGCATGTAGAAGGCGGGCGACGGCCGCGGCGTAGTAGGGCTAGGCGTAGTTTGTATGTTCCACTGTTTTTTTACAAATTTCAATGAAAAATCGCCGAGTTTGTGCCATATTCGTATCAGATCACTGAGCTTGCGCGATTTTGGGGGACGATTTGGGGGTGACGACTGGAAATGCAAACGCCCCCATGTCGAAAGCAAATGCCGGTTCAGCCCCAGACAACGCTTTTTCGGCGTCCTGGGGGGTCGAACGGCTGGAGATGCTCTCAGGGCCAGCCAACCCGTCGGTGGCAAGGATCATGGAGGCGCCGACGCTAGACTCCTGACTGGCTGTCCCATGTCAAGGTCAACGATCGGGGTTTTGTCTTTAATGATCTGTTCCTCAGAGAGGTGATGTACATCGTGTAAGGATGGCAATGGATCGGGTTCGGCTCGGGTTGAGCAATATCAAATCCATATGCAAATCCATGAAGACATTATGTGCCCATCCACGAAAAAATCCATGGGCATAAAATTATGCCCATGTCCAAACCCGATGAATATCCATCGGGTTTGGATATCCATCGGGTTCTCTCAACAAGTATACATAAGACATAGCTCAACATTCACATAGGCTCTCAAATTCTCACAAAGTGACATAGCACAAGTGCATGACATCAAATAAGCTCTTAGATTCTCACAAAATGACATAGTACAAGTGCAGATCGCCACATAACCTCTCAAATTCTCACAAAATAACATAACATCAAATAAGCATAACTACCATTCTAAGCATTGGCTGTCAAAAATAATATTCTCCAAATTGGTGTTTCCATCGTCAACCTTTCTCAACCTTAACTTTTGTTACTTTGGGCCTATTGGTGCATGCCTAGCACCACCAGAGCTCATGTGACTCTTCAAATCTAAAGTGCCACTGGTTCCATCATGAGAAGCTATTGACCTATACATGCAAAAAAAATCTCCAGTTCAGTTAAAGAGAGCCATGGTACATAATGTCTGAACTATACAGATTTGGAAAGATTGTGATCTCTAAATTGTAGTGAATGGTAACTACAAATCTAAACTATTTTTTGCCATCTCTTCTTTTAGGGAATAATGTAGATCTGCCCAGATTACAAGTCAGATTCTAATGAATCTTAATGATTCGTATCTCTCTAGATTGAAATACACTAACGTGGTAAAACCTAATTGCTAATTAACATGCACAGCTACAGATCACGCCATGTTCCATATCTGAAAAATGCTCATTTGGTAACCAACGAAAACTACCTAACTCTATAAATCTCTTCTAATTGGTACAGTAAACTACAAGAAATACTTAATTTGTAGACATGCATGAGAATGATTCATCGAAAATTACTACCGCTCCAGTTAGTACTGTAAACTTCAACAAATACTTAATTTGTAGACATACACGAGCGGGATTCATGGAACAAAAATATTACTACTGTATAACCTGAAAAAAAAATGCAGACATACATGAGAGGTATTCAGGGGAATTTTTTGACTACTCCATTTACTACTGTAAATTGAAACAAATAATTTGCAGACATACATGCGGATTCAGGGAACAAGCAGGAACACCACACAGAAAAACTTACCCTGAGACTCTCAGAGGATTGGGGATTTTGAGAACGAGTAGGACTAGGAACACCACACATAGAAAAATTACTACTGCTCCAGTTGCTACATGCTCATGTTGGACACCCACGTACAGGAACACACACATACATGAGAGGATTCAGGAAACAGCAAAACTTACCCTGAATGCCGACTATTCGGTGTGTCCATCACCTTCTCAGCAAGGTCATGATTCACTTCTTGGTAGATGCGCTAATGAAGATCCTGAAAGTGTTCGGGGAGGCCACGGGGCTAATGATCAACCAAGACAAGTCCATGGTTTCAGCGATTCGATGCTCCGACCTGGACCTTGCTTAGATCCTTCAGAGCTTCGGTGGCAAGCAGGTGGGCTTTCCCCTAACTTATCTAGGGCTGCCAATCACCTTGCGGCGGTTAAGGATGGTTCAGCTTCAATTCGTTCTGGATAGAATCAGAAACCGTCTCGCTGGATGGAAGGGCAGGCTCCTGACGCTGGCCGGCAGGCGCGTCCTGGTTCAGTCTGTTTTGTCGGCATGCCCACCTTCGCAATCACCGTCCTACGAGCCCCAAAGAAGTTCTTCGCTGAAGTGGACAAGATTCGTCGCAAATTCCTGTGGGCACATGAGAAGGAAATCACGGGCGGCGCTTGCAAGGTCAACTGGCAACGTGTCTGCTCTCCGACTGACTCCGGGGGTCTGGGTCTCCACAACCTTGATAAGTTCAGCAGAGCGCTTCGCCTGCGCTGGCTCTGGCTCGCCTGGACGAGCCCAGAGCGTCCATGGGTGGGTACGGATCCCCCATGCAACGACACAGATCGGCGGCTCTTTGAGGACTGCACCAAGGTCTCGGTGAACGACGGGAAGCGGGCAATTTTTTGGCGATCAAACTGGCTGCCAGGGGGGCCACTTCACAGACGCTTTCCCACGCTGTATCAGCATGCAAGGAGGAAGAACCGGTCGGTGGTTGAGGCACTTTCAGGCGACCGGTGGATCGCTGACCTGCAGCACGGCAACCGCGCTGATCTGGTGGTCGATTTCGTCGCCCTGTGGCGCGTCCTCGGATCGGCAGACCTCGCGCTGGTGCAAGGGACTCCGGACGACATCAGATGGACGGCGTCTAACTCCGGCGTATACACCACGTCCTCGGCCTACCTGGCCCAATGCGACACCTCAAGAAGGTCGGGCTTCACTAATCTCTTCTGGAAGACGTGGGCGCCGGCGAAAACAAAGATGTTTTCCTGGCTTCTCCACCAGGACCGGCTATGGTGCAATGACAGGCTGCAGCGACGAGGATGGCCCAACAACTACTTCTGCGGCCTGTGCGCAAGACACCTGGAGTCCTCCCAGCATCTGTTCTGGGAATGCACCGTCACCAGATCAGTCTGGCAAGCTGCGGCGGCATGGCGCGGCTGTGGCGCGCTTCATCCGGGCACCTGGAGACCAAGCACCAGCACCACTGCCTTGGTGAAAGAGATCATCGCAAAAACCCCGAGCGCGGCGCGAAAGGGGGTTAAGTCCATGATCGTGCTCATCACTTGGGCGATTTGGCAGGAGCGAAATGAGGCGACTTTTCGAAGCAAATGCCCTTCAGCACCTTCCATTCTTGCCTCCGTCCGGTGCGCTCTGGATCAATGGAGAGTGGCGGGAGCAACACACCTCATGAGCCCCTTCGGGGACAGTCCGGAGATTGTAGCCTAAGTTTTCCCTCTTCGGCCTCTACTGTTTGCACAGCAGGGCCGCTTTATTTTTCTTTTACTGGGGCTCTTCTCTAGCCATCCACCTGATCACTTGATCATCATGTTTCCCGCCTTCTTTCTTCTAAATCAATGAAATGCCAGCTGTGCTGGATCTTTCAAAAAAAAACTTCTTGGTATGCGCCCGTCTCCGTACACTCACGTGCTGCCATGCTCCTAGTCCGGCGCGGAGCGGTACTCGTGCGTCGCGCTGCTCTGCATCCCAGTTCAGAGACTTGCGCGGGCTCGCCGCCGTACCCGTGCGAGAATCCGAGACGGGGGGTCGAGGGGATATGGAGTTGGGCTCCACTGGACAATGGCATTGGATGATGAAGTGCTGCACGCCTACACCATATGTAGAGGTAAAGGTTGGTGGCGCCGACGACTGCATCTAGAGCAGCGGGAGGATAAGTCAAGGCGAGGAAGATGAAGCTTAATGACAAGTCGTTTAACGAGGAGATTGAAGAATGAGGCTGGTCATAGTGGGGAGTATCATATACTAGTATCATGCATATGATACTAGTGTATGATACTACATCCATAGTGCATAGTAACATAGATTAGTATTATATGTGGTCTCATTTATTGCCATGCATGACACATAATAGCATAACATTTATTATGTTACGGTATCTACCTATGTTACTATAACCATCTTTCTCTTCTTTAATTGACTGCCACATAAGCATGTTTGTGAGTCCCAAGTGCATGTTACTACTTATGTTACCCCCACTATGGCCAGCCTAAGAAGAGGTGGTGAAGTAAAGTTACGATGGGAATCGGGAGGGACTGTGCAATTTACTTCTCATTTTTTATAAATAAAAAAATATTAGAAGATGGGATAGTGGGGATCATCATGAATTTTGCCCCACATGTCATACCATCGGGTCGGGTTCGGATATGTCCACCGATACATAATTATGTCCATGCCCTATCCATGAGTAATCGAGTCGAGTTCGGATGCTTCCCATTGACATAAAAATATACCCAAACCCTATCCATTCAGGTCGGGTATCCATGTTCATGGATAAAATTGCCATCCTTAACATAGTGTACTGAATTTAGATAGCTGCAGAGAAACGTCTTTGTAACTTCAGATGGGAATCGATCGATTAATGGAACTAACTATAACCGGAATACTAGGCCCGTAAGGGTTTCTTTTTTGGTTTTTTTAGAATTCTTTTACCGCTGTTGTTGGAGCGACGCGTGTATGGAAGAATTCTTGGGCGTTTTTCTTTTTTTACCTGGTCGTGCGTTTATCACGTTCGATTTGGTGTTGTGGTTGCCCAGCGACGCGTGTACATGGGAGTACCGGAGAGTTCGCTACCGCTTTAACCGAGCTTTCTTTGTTTGAAATGTTCGGTTTTTAGGCACGTTTTCTGCGCCCCTTCTCGGTTCTTCTGGTGGCCAGTGTTTTTTGAAGCCGTTGCCGCTCTGATCGGGTTTCCTAGACCTGGATTCTCTCCCTCTCCCGAAGACTCTCATGTGCGGTGTGCCCTTCTTCACTGCCGTACAAGCCTATAAAAGGACCTTTCCATGCCTAGCGACGACTACGCAGCGATGACCAGGCGGCCACGAACAAGCACCCGTTGCAAGCAACGCCATGCCCGGCGGAGACATTCACCAATGAGTGCTTCGTCCCTCCGGGAAACAGGATCTTGGATCGCAGGAACTCGCCGACCAAGCAGGAGGCTTTCAGCCTTTCACGCAGAAGGCTCGTGGTCCTCCGCGCCCGGCGCCAGGGCCTCCCTCTTCGTCGCACTGGGCCATGACGGCGAGCCCGGGGGAGTGCGGCCACGCTGGCCTCAGCCCGCGCGAGCGACGCGTTCTACCGTCGTTCCCGGCATGTCCTGGTCAAGCCGGTAATCTCGCGCCCATCCAGACCGCCGGTGCACTGCGGTATCATGCCACCGGAGCCCTCCGTCCCGCGTCGTCATCGTGGGGAGCTGCCCGCCTCGGCAATGCTAGCGCAGAAGGCGGGTCGGGCTTTTCACCATCGCCATTTATGACGTATTTCATTGTCGTCAAGATGGGCACGCCGAGCGGTGACAACGTGGCACCCAGGGGTGTGGGGACGGCGACGCCGCGAGCTCCCCGGCTGACCACCGGCGATTTTGAGATCCACCTCGCCGGAGCCTATCCGGTTCAGGTTGGACCGGTTCACACCATCCGTGGATGCCTCTCCAAAGAGAAGATCATTGGCCTCTCTCGCTTACAGGCCGCCAAGAAGCTATTCCTTTGGGTCTCGATTTTTTACATTGTGGGCTTGCGGCGCATCTCAAGGAGCCCTGGAGTTCGTCTCGGAGGTTTTGTCTGCATCGCTATTCGACATGTGCCTGTCTGCGGCGCCAGCGTCGGCGTGCAGCTCGTGGCTGGGGTCATCCAGGAACGTCCCTGCTTCCAATTGCAGAGGTATGGAATTGGGATTGATTCTGTTCTTGCGTTCTGCTGTTTGAATTAGGGGCTTTAGGTGGTTTCGCCTTTCCATACTTTGGGTGGAGTCGGAATCGGATCAGTATACTTGTGGTTTGGTGCACTTTGAACTTCCAATAGTCAATTTACTCTGGCATCAATTGAACGCTAGAATATACAGGTTAAATTTCAGCATTACATAGTGTAGTTTCGAATTTTGTAGGCTGATTGTAATCGGGATGAGAACTGTAGTTGTTAGGCATGTCTTATAATCGATGACCATGTAAGCATCGTCGTCCTATGTGTATTTGTAGTCTTGAATGTCACCCTCCATGACCACATGTTGTAGAAAAACGCTTTTTGTCTGAATGACTGTCCTGATGTTTTTTCTTCAGACCAATTTCATTTGTAGGTAACTGTTGCTGTGAATGCTACCATCACTGCTATCTTACATAAAGTTGAGAGTTCTATCATGAGATTTGCCTTGATCCTTAGATAGTGTGCTCACGTGAATTTCTTCAAATTTCAATCTCGATATTAAAGCAATTGAAATGTTTGCATACACCCCGGTGTTTGGGTAATGTCTAGAGCTCTTGTGGATTCTCTGCTTCAGACATCTTCCATGCCAATGAATATAAAAATACAGTTGATTGTTCTGGGAAGCTGAGTTAAAGTGCTATCACTAAATTCCTTTCTGAGTCAGGCGAAGTGGTAAAGCAAACCAGCACTAGAGCAAGGCTATGGCAAGCATTCCTTTTACGAGAGCAAGATGGATCGAATAAGTCGCCTGAAGGGCTCCATCCCAAGTCAGATGACAGTAAAGTGTCGCCCTTAATAGCTTATAAATACTTAGCTTTCGGTCTCTGCACATCCCAATGTGTGGTCTGCTTGAGTGTTCCCCAATATCTATACTCCTATATAGTGTAGGAATAAGTTTGAATGCTAGCCGTTGATACTGCTGCATCCAACGGTAGAGACATGGGCAAATCCTTGCATTTTAAGCCGTAGATACACTGAATCGAACGGTGCATGTTCTCTTGGAGTTTAGCTCTAGAATCTTCGATCGCACCTACGTGCCCAACAACCTCTGGCCTTCGGTTCTCTGAGTTATCTGCTTCTGGCGACCCAACCTCAGGCGTCCTGGTTCTCCCTCTCTTCTCTTTGACCGCGAGTCAGGTAACATCTTTGCGGATCCATTCTACCCGGTCCTAAGCCATCCCTCTATCCATACTGAACTTAAAATCCATTGATCCGCCTGCAAAAACAAGAACCCGAGTCAACTCAGTCTATGTGAAATTAGAAGGGATATTAAATTTAATTGAAAAAAGTAAACTCCAAACTTTGGAAACAAATGCTAGAGTAACTGTGATTCAGCATCAAAGGAACATGCAAAGTGCAGTAGGAAAGAAAAGCAGTGAGAAAATTTTGCACCACGATGGCCTAAAGAATAAAGCACCTTCCAATTTCCTTCTTTGCTGCTCCAGCGAAAACTTCGAAGCCCTCGGCACCCTCGCTCCAGCGACCCCATTTGTTGCCACTTCGTGGTGCCTTGAAGCAGTTAAACGCCACATAGAGCCGCGCCAACTTCTGCCCCCTCGCCCCAATGGGTCTTTCCAGGCTGAGGGGAAGAGTAGTACGGCCTGTGGGAGTGTGAGGGAATCACCCTAGCAGGAAGATGATAGACGGCGAAAGTGAGGCAGCAGCAGGCAGAAGACTGGAGCAAGGAGGCATGGTGAAGCTGGTGACGGCCGGGTAGAGAAGAAGGCAATCAATTGATTTTGCCTCTTCACTGGATGAATCAGGAGTCAAGAACGAGAAGGAAATCTTGTAAAAGAAGTACATGATTGGGCCCTCCAAAGAAATGGAAGAATCCTGACCCTTCTAAAACAAATAAAATAATATAGCACCCTTAAAAAACAAAATGAAAACGAAAGTAGTTCTATGGCTTTTGTAACCCTTTGTAAGAAGGTTTTCTTATTTACAGGATTAGCCCTTTATAAACAATTGCCAATTAGAGCTAATACAATGATTACAAATTATAAACTTTTATTTATTTATTATAAATTCAACCGTTTGGTATCAACTTATAAGAATTTGACATTGTTAAATTAATTTTTTAATTTAGAGGAGCTTTTAATAAATTCTGGTTACAAACTACCAATAGATAGAAACCCTGGACAAGGACACATGATATTTGTGTTAAAGAAACTCAGTGAAAACAACACAGACGTTAGTAGTGTAAATACATACAATGCCCCATTATGGGTTTTGAGATAGCTAATCGCTCTTTATTATGCAGTATGTAATATTCTTGCCCGTTTCATTTTGCCATAACGTGCATAGCACGTGTCGCGTACTAGTATATGGTATAATGAAAACAAATGGTAGTGATTATGAAACTATATTGGTTACTTTAAATCTTACTACTGGACTCTCTGTACACATCACTAGCATTTTTTGTCTTGAAACAGTCTCATTGTTGTCATTAGCTTCTGTTTGTTTCCCAGGAAGCATCCGGTTTTGCAAGCTGACCAGTACCAAATAATGCTAATTGGACTTGATTTATTTGTTTACGTCAAAAGTTTGACAAGTTGTTCTCAACATCCAAAATTATTCTCTCATGTTCTTGATGTTTCCAGTTTTATCTAGAAGCATTCTTCCTAAAATTAGGTAGATAGTTCTCTGTATCCTCATGGTAATGATATATTTCCCCGGTTAATAGCATTATATTTGCAATCACGCCAGCGCCAACAGAGGAAACCTGGCTATGCTATTAACGGAATATACGCGGGATGCATATATAGGAGACGAAAGCAAAGAACACAGTGTTCAGTTTTTTTCTTCAAACAAATCCCAATGTACTCACATGACATGAAGATAAATAAGGAGGTCTAGTGCTACTGAAGACCCGCAATACTTGTACCGTGGAAGAGGCCGGACATAGATGGGTAGAAGTACAGCATAGCCAGGTTTCCTCTGTTGGCGCTGGCGTGATAGTTCACGCGGATGTGCTCAGTGCTGCAATGAGGCGGTGGCCATGACCAAGACAACAATCGACAAGTGACGATTTGCAATAAGTCAGGCTTGAAAGGAAGCTACAGGTAGGGAAGAATGTCATCTCAATCCACCATGATTGTTAATCTCCAGGGAGCATGTCTTGACAAAATGTATATGTCGCACTTTTCCCATGTATAGCTCAAAACGGCGACAAAATGTATAGCGAAAGTGCGTACAAACAGTTTAGATCTAGTAATAGAGGCACATAGAGTCCAACCAATGCTAACAAACAACAATAGTGGCAGGAAATCCAGACTTCAAAGCCACTTTGGTTCAACTTCTGGAGACTGAATTTGCAACAGGCCCAAAGAGTTTGGGGCAAATCAAGCTACCAAAATACTAAAAGTTAACATGAATTTGACCTCACCGCGGACATTACAAAGTGGCATACACGATGCATCATCTACTCTTTTCACTACAGCGAAGGCACGAGGGAAGCCATTTGAGACACTGAATCTCAAAATAATAAAAGGAACACCTGTGGGTAGGAACCCTGACAGAAACATAATAGAATTCATTTAAGCTAAACCCTAGCATGGGACTTACTAACCATATACCTTATTACTAACTTACAGCGTACACAGAATATAAATTAAACCGTGACATGATCTGGCCAAAGTGACTAACGCGAGTACGGATTAGAGATATGAATATTATTTTTTGCTTACCAAGGACCCGAAGACACCCCATGGCTTGACGAAATGTATCTACGTTGTGGAGACCCTGGCAAGCTGAAAACTTGTTGGGAGACGGAGCTTATGAGTCATCTCCGACACAGATATTAGAAGATCCGGTGGGAGTGTGGAGGAGCCGTGTCGCTCCATGGAAGGGGGAGGTTGAGCCGATGGAGTATCAACCCCGTGGTGCAAAAGAGGCAAGCCGCTCCGGGGGGGGGGGGGGGGGGGGGGTCGAGCTGGAGCTTCGGGGTGATCTCCGGCGAGGGAAGATCTGGTGAGAGCGGGGAAGAGCCATGTCGCTCCGGGGGTGGTCGAGCTGGAGCACCAACCCCATGGGAGAAAACTGCCAAGCTTGTACGAGCAGATGCTCGGCGAGGACGTATAAGCTAAGCATTGTGTCAGCTAGACCAGTGGCGGTGGGCGGCGGCGGAGGGTGGCGGCGGCGGGTGGCGGGCGGTGGGCGGCGGCGGTCGAGGTCGCGGTCGAGTATTGCCGCCGCCGGCGGCGGTTGGTTGGTCGAGGGTTTTTGGGGAAATGGGAAGGGTGGAATTTTGGTTCGGGAATTGGGGTCGAGAATACGAGGGATTCCTCCTCACTCCTGTAGCTGCTAGCTACTGGGCCGGCCCATATTCCCTGTTTTTTCCGTTCGCTGCATTTGAATTACGTTGGAGCATCTACAGCAGTGCTAATTCTTAAAACAAAATCCTCAGAAAATCTACAGCAGTGCTTCGCAAATCCGACCCATGAAATACCCGCGGACGTGCATATGGGGACACTAACCGGTCAAGTCTCAAATTACCCTTCTCACAACCGGACACCTCAATTAGCATACCTCCAATCCGTACAAACTCATGCAACTACATAATCGATGCATTTCACACATCGTTCGGTCACTACATCAGTAACAAGCCATAGAACTACCAAAATTTAGCATGTTTGACTATGATGGAGAAGATCATCCACGATTGCCATTGCCCTTCCTGGCACCCTTGCCATCCTTCTCGCGGGAGTACCGGTCGTAGACGTAGTAGGGATTGACCCGGATCTGCTTGCCGTCGAAGTTGTCCCCCTTCTCGTCCTTGGGTGGCAGTCCTCCTTCTCCTTCTTGGCTGGCTGCCCTCCTTCTCCTCATTGGGAGGTAGTCCGGCCATGGCGGACCACCCGATTCTGCTCTCAGGTGAGGGCGCAGGTGTTTCTCCGCTGCCACTTCTTTACAATGCGGACGCAGATGACTTCCTCCTCTTCGGCCGCCCGATCAGCCGCCTCGTTTGCCGCCATGTTGGCAGTGAGGCAGGCCTCCTCTCCCTTATCCTCTCCTTCCCACAGTGGGCACCCCGCGCCTGATGGGACTCATACTCCGCTGGAGCGGTGATGGGGAAGGGAAGATTTGAAGGCTCCCGGGACCGTGATGATCCGGCCCTAGAGGATCTGAGTGCCCGATGCGCCACACGCTATGGAGTCACGCCGGAAAAGATCATGCCGTCGGCCTGGTGTTTGATACGTCTCCAACGTATCTATAATTTTTATTGTTCCATGCTATTATATTATCCATCTTGGATGTTTTTATATGCATTATGGTACTATTTTATATCATTTTTTGGGACTAACCTATTAACTCAGTGCCAAGTGCCAGTTCTTGTTTTTTTCCTTGTTTTTGTCTTTTACAAAAAATCAATATCAAATGGAGTCCAAACGAAATAAAACTTTATGATGATTTTGCTTGGACCAGAAGAAACCCAGGAGACTTGGAGAGGAGGCCAGAGGAGCCACAAGGAGGCCACAAGCCGTCCAGGCGCGCCCCCTAGCTTGTGGGCCCCTCGAAACTCCCCTAACCCTAATTCTTGCTTCATAAATACCCAAATATTCCCCGAACATCAGAAGCGTCCACAAAAATACTTTTCGCCACCGCAATCTTCTGTTTCGTGAGATCCCGTCTTGGGACCTTTTTTAGCGATCTGCCGAAGCTAGATTCGATCACGGAGGGTCTCTACACCAACCTTGTTGTCCTTCCGATGATGTGTGAGTAGTTTACCAGAGACATATGGGTCCACAGCTAGTAGGGCTTCTTCTCTCTCTTTGATATTCAATACAATGTTCTCCTCGATGTTCTTGGAGTTCTATTCGATGTAATCTTCTTTTGCGGTGTGTCTGTTGAAATCCGATTAATTGTGGGTTTATGATCAGATTATCTATGAATATTATTTGAGTCTTCTCTGAACTCTTTTATGCATGATTAAGATAGCTTTGTATTTCTCTTCGATCTATTGATTTGGTTTGGCCGACTAGGTTGATCTATCTTGCAATGGGAAAGGTGCTTAGTAATGGGTTCAATCTTGCGGGGCACGTATTTGTATTGTTGTCATTAAGGATAAAAAGATGGGGTTTATATCATATTGCTTGAGTTTATCCCTCTCCATCATGTCATCTTTGAAGGAAATATGCCCTAGAGGCAATAATAAAGTTGTTATTTATATTTCCTTATATCATGATAAATGTTTATTATTCATGCTAGAATTGTATTAACCGGAAACTTAGTACATGTGTGAATACATATACAAACAGAGTGTCCCTAGTATGCCTCTACTTGACTAGCTCATTAATCAAAGATGGTTAAGTTTTCTAACCATAGACATGTGTTGTCATTTGATGAACGGGATCACATCATTAGAGAATGATGTGATGGACAAGACCCATCCATTAGCTTAGCATAATGATCGCTTAGTTTTATTGCTATTGCTTTCTTCATGACTTATACATATTCCTCTGACTATGAGATTATGCAACTCCCGAATACCGGAGGAACACTTTGTGTGCTATCAACCGTCAAAAACATAACTAGGTGATTATAAAGATGCTCTACAGGTTTCTCCGATAGTGTTTGTTGAGTTGGCATAGATCGAGATTAGGATTTGTCACTCCGAGTATCGGAGAGGTATCTCTGGGCCCTCTCGATAATGTACATCACCATAAGCCTTGCAAGCAATGTGACTAATGAGTTAGTTACGTGATGATGCATTACGGAATGAGTAAAGAGACTTGCCGGTAACAAGATTGAACTAGGTATGATGATACCGACGACCCAATCTCGGGCAAGTAACATACCGATGACAAAGGGAATGACGTATGTTGTTATGCGGTTTGACCGATAAAGATCTTCGTAGATTATGTAGGAACCAATATGAGCATCCAGTTTCCGCTATTGGTTATTGATCGAAGATGTGTCTCAGTCATGTCTACCTAGTTCTCAAACCCATAGGGTCTGCACGCTTAACGTTTGATGACGATTTGTATTATGAGTTATGTGATTTGATGACCGAAGTTTGTTCGGAGTCCCGGAGGAGATCACAGACATGACGAGGAGTCTTGAAATGGTCGAGAGGTAAAGATTGATATATTGGAAGGTTATATACGGAGATCGGAATGGTTCCAATAAGGTTCGGGGATTTATCGGAGTACGAGGAGGCTATCGGAACCCCCGGGAAAGTTATTGGGCCTAATGGGCCATAGTGAAGGAGAGGAGGCAGGCCATAGGAGGTGGGGCGCGCCCCCTTGCCCCAATCCGAATTGGACAAGGGGAGGGGGCGCGACCCCCCTCTTTCCTTCTCCCTCTCCCTCCTTTCCCCTTTCCCCCTCTCCGTTGGAAGGAAAGGGAGGCCGAGTCCTACTAGGTTTGGAGTCCTAGTAGGACTCCCCCCTTGGCACGCCTCCCCCTTGGCCAGCCTCCTCCTCCCCCTCCTTTATATACGTGGGCAGGAGACACCCCAAAGCACAACACACAATCTCTTAGCCGTGTGTGGTGCTCCCCTCCATAATTTAACACCTCGGTCATATCGCCGTAGTGCTTAGGCGAAGCCCTGCATCGGTAACTTCATCATCACCGTCACCACGCAGTCGTGTTGACGAAACTCTCCCTCGTCCTCAACTGGATCAAGAGCTCGAGGGACGTCATCGTGCTCAACGTGTGCTGAACACAGAGGTGACGTACGTTCGGTACTTGGATCGGTTGGATCGTGAAGACATTCGACTACATCAACCACGTTACTAAACGCTTCCGCTTTCGGTCTACGAGGGTACATCGACACACTCTCCCGTCTCATTGCTATGCTTCTCCTAGATAGATCTTGCGTGATTGTAGGATTTTTTTTTGAATTACACGTTCCCCATCAGTGGCATCAGAGCCAGATCTATGCGTAGATGTTATATGCACGAGTAGAACACAAAGAGTTGTGGGCGATAATAGTCATACTGCTTACAACCAACATCTTACTTTGATTCGGCGGTATTGTTGGATGAAGCGGCCCGGATTGACATTACATGACCGCGTTCATGAGACTGGTTCTACCGACATGCTTCGCACACAGGTGGCTAGCGGGTGTCTGTTTCTCCAACTTTAGTTGAATCGAGTTTGACTACGGTCGGTCCTTGTTGAAGGTTAAAAAAGCACACTTGACGAAAAATCATTGTGGTTTTGATGCGTAGGTAAGAACGGTTCTTTATAGAAGCCCGTAGCAGCCACGTAAAACTTGCAACAACAAAGTAGAGGACGTCTAACTTGTTTTTGCAGGGCATGTTGTGATGTGATATGGTCAAGACGTGATATAAATTGTTGTATGATATGATCATGTTTTGTAAAAGTTATCGACAACTGGCAGGAGCCTTATAGTTGTCACTTTATTCTATGAAAGGCAATCGCCATGTAATTGCTTTACTTTATCACTAAGCGGTAGCGATAGTCGTAGGAGCAATAGTTGGCGAGACGACAATGATGCTACGATGGAGATCAAGGTGTCAAGCCGGTGACGATGGAGATCATGACGGTGCTTTGAAGATGGAGATCAAAGGCACAAGATGATGATGGCCATATCATGTCACATATTTTGATTGCATGTGATGTTTATCCTTTTATGCATCTTATTTTGCTTAGTACGGCGGTTGAGGGAGTCCTGGATTAGGGGGTATCCGGACAACCGGACTATATCCTTTAGACGGACTGTTGGACTATGAAGATACAAGATTGAAGACTTCGTCCCGTGTCCGGATGGGACTCTCCTTGGCGTGGAAGGCAAGCTTGGCGATACGGATATGTAGATCTCCTCCCTTGTAAACCGACTCTGTGTAACCCTAGCCCTCTCCGGTGTCTATGTAAACCGGAGGGTTTTAGTCCACAGGAAGGACAACAATCATACCATAGGCTAGCTTTTAGGGTTAGCCTCTACGATCTCGTGGTAGATCAACTCTTGTACTACTCATATCATCAAGATCAATCAATCACGAAGTAGGGTATTACCTCCATCGAGAGGGCCTGAACCTGGGTAAACATCGTGTCCCCTGCCTCCTGTTACCATCCGCCCTAGACACACAGTTCGGGACCCCCTACCCAAGATCCGCCAGTTTTTACACCGACATTGGTGCTTTCATTGAGAGTTCCACTGTGTCGTCGCCGTGAGGCCTGATGGCTCCTTCGATCATCGTTAACGATGCGGTCCAGGATGAGGTCTTCTTCCCCGGACAGATCTTTGTATTCGGCAGCTTCGCTCTGCGGGCTAACTCGCTTGGCCATCTGGAGCAGATCGAGAGCTACGCCCCTGGCCACCAGGTCAGGTTTGGAAACTTGAATTACACTGTCGATATTCGCGGAGACTTGATCTTCGACGGATTCGAGCCCAAGTCGGGTGTGCCGCACGACCTTGACGAGCATGATATAGCTCTGCCGTCAGACAGTGCTCGGGAGATCACACCAGCAACTACTCCGGCCTACAATCCAGAGTAGGCCGTGCCATCCGAGGATGGGCGGATAGACCCCGCCTCAGAGGCTGCACTCTCAGTGGCGATAGAGCCGAATACTGACCTTGCTCCTCACAAGAGCCGCGACGCCGAACCCCTAGATTCATCTCCGGCCATGGACTCCGAACCGCCTGCGCCCATGCCTATCGAATCTGATTGGGCACCAATCATGGAGTTCACCTCCGCGGATATCTTTTAGCACTCGCCCTTCGGTGATGTGCTAAACTCATTAAGGTCACTCTCCTTGTCAGGAGAACCCTGGTCGAACTATGTCCAGCTAGACTGGGATGCGGACGACGAAGAAATTCGCTGCCCACCCACCACCCACTTAGTAGGCACTGTCGATGATTTAACCGTGAAAGTGCAACTATCCCTAGGTGGTTTTGGTAATTCATAACAACATATAGCTCATTGAGCTAATGATATTCCAAGACAATTATTTCAGGAAAGCTCAATGATTGGCATGGCATGGATGGTGAAAGTGGAACCCTCAAAATGCTAAGGACACAGGATTGGCTAAAGCTTCAAGCTTAAGACTCTTCTTTCTATATTTTAGTGATCCAAGATCACATTGAGTCCATAGGAAAAGCCAATACTATCAAGGAGGGATGAGGTGTTGCTTAATGAACTCTTTGCCTTATGTGCTTAATGATATGCTCCAAATCCTCAGCTACTTTCCCATTTCCACATATGACCTAAACCCAAAGCCAAATTCGGTCATACCGATTCTTACTATCCGGTGCCACCGAGTTTCATATGTCATAAGCCACTGCCAAAACCCTAGCAAATCGGTTTCACCGATAGGGATCTCGGTCTCACCGAGATGGGATTGCAATCTCTCTGTTTCCCTTTTGTAACTTTTCGGTCTCACCGAAAGAGCGATTCGGTCCCACCGAGATTGCAATGCAAACTCTCTGTTTCCCTTTCGTAACTTTTCGGTCTCACCGAAAGAGCGATTCGGTCCCACCGAGTTTGCCTGACCAACTCTCTGGTTAGCTTATTACCAAATCGGTCTCACTGAGTTTGTGTAATCGGTCAAACCGAGATTACGTTATGCCCAAACCCTAACCACATCGGTCCTACCGAGATGCATGTCAGTCCCACCGAAAATCTCTAACAGTCACTAGGTTTACCTTTTCGGTCCGACCGAGTTTGTTGATTCAGTCCCACCGAGATTGGTAAATTGTGTGTAACGGTTGGATTTTGTGTGGAGGCTATATATACCCCTCCACCTCCTCTTCATTCATGGAGAGAGCCATCAGAACACATCTACACTTCCAACTCATATGTTCTGAGAGAGAACCACCTACTCATGTGTTGAGACCAAGATATTCCATTCCTACCATATGAATCTTGATCTCTAGCCTTTCCCAAGTTGCTTTCCACTCAAATCTTCTTTCCACCAAATCCAAATCCTGTGAGAGAGAGTTGAGTGTTGGGGAGACTATCATTTGAAGCACAAGAGCAAGGAGTTCATCATCAACACACCGTTTGTTACTTCTTGGAGAGTGGTGTCTCCTAGATTGGCTAGGTGTCACTTGGGAGCCTCCGACAAGATTGTGGAGTTGAACCAAGGAGTTTGTAAGGGCAAGGAGATCGCCTACTTCGTGAAGATCTACCGCTAGTGAGGCAAGTCCTTCGTGGGCGATGGCCATGGTGGGATAGACAAGGCTGCTTCTTCGTGGACCCTTCATGGGTGGAGCCCTCCGTGGACTCGCGCAACCGTTACCCTTCGTGGGTTGAAGTCTCCACTAACGTGGATGTAGGATAGCACCACCTATCCGAACCACGGGAAAAACATCCTTGTCTCCAATTGCGTTTGAATTCTCCAAACCCTTCCCTTTACATTCTTGCAAGTTGCATGCTTTACTTTCCGCTGCGTATATACTCTTTGCATGCTTGCTTGAATTGTGTGATGATTGCTTGACTTGTCCTAAAGTAGCTAAAATCTGCCAAGAACTAAAATTGGGAAAAGGTTAAGTTTTTATTTGGTCAAGTAGTCTAATCACCCCCCCTCTAGACATACTTCCGATCCTAAAAACCGACATGCTCGACTTCGACTCCGAATCGATGGTATGGACAACGATGCAGGAGACGAACAGGAACCACTGCCCACAGGGCACTGGACCGCCACCTCATCATACGATATATACATGGTGGATACACCCAAAGAAGGCAATGGCGACAAGACAACGTATAAATTATCAATGGCAATATACAGATTATCGATGCAATTCACCGCACAATACATATAAATTTTCTCTAGATCAAAATGAAGAACTCTATCAAGGGCAAATTCTGGAATAACTTTAGTTATACGTTTCAGTTCTTCATAACGCAAGAGCAAACTAAGTTCATTATAATGTGCAAGGGAAATCAAGTCATCACAATTTTTGGACATGATACGATCATGAAACAATTTGCATTGGGTACTAAAATGATCACGTTCAGTGCAAAGTTCACAAGTAGGGCTAAGAAAAAATAAATTTTCAGCACATTCATCTAGCTCTTCTTGCAACAATTTAGTTTCTAAGTACTTATGCCTCTTGCAATATCTATCTTCCCTATTTAGTGTGTACTTGCAAACCCAATCTACTCCACAAAAATTGACATGTTTATAGGAGGTATTTTCATCATAACTAGTGCAATCATCATTAGTACTATCGATATTCAAGGAATTCATACTAACAACATTGCAATCATGCTCATCATTCAAAGATTTAGTGCCAAACAATTTAATGCATTCTTCTTCTAATACTTTGGCACAATTTTCCTTTCCATCATACTCATGAAAGATATTAAAAAGATGAAGCGTATGAGACAAACTCAATTCCATTTTTTTAGTTTTATTTTATAAACTAAACTAGTGATAAAACAAGAAACAAAAAGATTCGATTGCAAGATCTAAAGATATACCTTCAAGCACTCACCTCCCCGGCAACGGCGCCAGAAAAGAGCTTGGTTGACGGGGTATGAGTGCCGTTTACCTAGCCTCCCCGGCAACGGCGCCATAAAAGAGCTTGATGTCTACTACACAACCTTCTTCTTGTAGACGTTGTTGGGCCTCCAAGTGCATACGTTTGTAGGACAGTAGCAAATTTCCCTCAAGTGGATGACCTAAGGTTTATCAATCCGTGGGAGGCGTAGGATGAAGATGGTCTCTCTCAAGCAACCCTGCAACCAAATAACAAAGAGTCTCTTGTGTCCCCAACACACCCAATACAATGGTAAATTGTATAGGTGCACTAGTTCGGCGAAGAGATGATGATACAAGTGCAATATGGATGGTAGATATAGGTTTTTGTAATATGAAAATATAAAAACAGCAAGGTAACAAGTGGTAAAAGTGAGCGTAGACGGTATTGCAATGCTAGGAAAGAAGGCCTAGGGTTCATACTTTCACTAGTGCAAGTTCTCTCAACAATAATAACATACTTGGATCATATAACTATCCCTCAACATGCAACAAAGAGTCACTCCAAAGTCACTAATAGCGAAGAACAAACGAAGAGATTATGGTAGGGTACGAAACCACCTCAAAGTAATTCTTTCCAATCAATCCGTTGGGCTATTCCTATAAGTGTCACAAACAGCCCTAGAGTTCGTACTAGAATAACACCTTAAGATACAAATCAACCAAAACCCTAATGTCACCTAGATACTCCAATGTCACCTCAAGTATCCGTGGGTATGATTATACGATATGCATCACACAATCTCAGATTCATCTATTCAATCAACACATAGAACCTCAAAGAGTGCCCCAAAGTTTCTACCAGAGAATCACGACGAAAACATGTGCCAACCCCTATGCATAGGTTCATGGGTGGAACCCGCAAGTTGATCACCAAAACATACATCAAGTGAATCACGTGATATCCCATTGTCACCACATATACGCACGGCAAGACATACATCAAGTGTTCTCAAATATTTAAAGACTCAATCCGATAAGATAACTTCAAAGGGGAAACTCAATCCATTACAAGAGAGAAGAGGGGGAGAAGAAACATAAGATCCAACTATCATAGCAAAGCTCGCGATACATCAAGATCGTGCCAAATCAAGAACACGAGAGAGAGAGAGAGAGAGATCAAACACATAGCTATTCGTACATACCCTCAGCCCCGAGGGTTAACTACTCCCTCCTCATCATGGAGAGCGTCGGGATGATGAAGATGGCCACCGGTGAGGGTTCCCCCCTCCGGCAGGGTGCCGGAACAGGGTCCCAATTGGTTTTTGGTGGCTACAGAGGCTTGCGGCGGCGGAACTCCCGGTCTATTCTCCATTCTGGAAGTTTTAGGGTACGTAGGTATATATGGGTGCAGGAAGTACGTCGGTGGAGCTTCGGGGGGCCCACGAGGTAGGGGGTGCACCCTAGGGGGTGGGCACGCCCCCACCCTCGTGAGCACCTCCCTTTGCTCCTAACATGGGGTCCAAGTCCATCCGGTAGGTTTCCTTCCAAAAATAACTTCTCCAGTTGATTTCATTCCGTTTCGACTCCGTTTGATATTTCTTTTCTTTGAAACACTGAAATAGGCATAAAACAGCAAATCTGGGCTGGGCCTCCGGTTAATAGATTAGTCCCAAAAATAATATTAAAGTGGATAATAAAGCCCAGTATTGCCCAAAACAGTAGATAATATAGCATGGAGCAATAAAAATTATAGATACGTTGGAGACGTATCAGAGCCTTGCTCCCTTTACGCCCAGGGTCCGGAAGGTCGCCGTGAGGCGCCTCCAGGACTACCTCCCCTCGGCTCGGTGCCCTTTGAGACAACACCTCGATGTTGTCCGTAGGGCGAGGGGAGGAGGCGGTCGGAAGTGAATCGCTATTCATATCCGACGGGCCCAAAGAACCGTCCGACGAAGATACGTCGATGCGGGCTCGGGACAGACTGCATAATCATATTCGGCGTCAGGAGAAGCAGTGCAATAAAAAGTGAACCATGAATTACTCTGGTATCCGAATACTTACGACTTCGCTAGGGGCTTGTCCCTGGGCAACCACTCGTCTTCGCTATCAACGGCGGTGGTGGAACAGTCCGGAAGGAGAGTCCTTCCCTTCTTGGACCCTTAGGCCTCCCCGGTTGGGGCGGCCTTCCTTTTCTTGTCTCCCCCGGCTGGAGGGGGAGAATCTTCCTCTTCCTCCTCATCGTTTTCACGGAGGAGTGCGTCTCAGAGTCATCGGGCGATGAGTCTGATATCACCTAACGCCGGAGACCCTTTCGGGTCCCCGTGGCCTTCTTCTTGGTCTTCTTCGCCGGCACCTCATAAGGTGCCGGAGTCAGCATCTCCGTCAGGAGAGCGTTGGCCGGATCTTCGGGCATGCGGGTCGGGCAGTTGATCTGCTCTGCTGTCCCCACCCAGTCCTGTCAAAGGCATGGGAGCTTAGATCCCGCACATGATTAAACTAGAGAAAGTAAATACCCTATAAGGTGTAGAGAACTTACCGGATTCGCAGGGCGCTTCGCGCTGAGTCCGCGGTCCTCGGTAAGAGGAGGGGGGACCTCGGCGCCTTTGAACAGCACCTTCCAAACGTCCTTGTGCGTTGTGTCAAAGAACTCGCACAGAGTCTGGTGCTGGGCCGGGTCGAACTCCCATAAATTAAACACCCGTTGTTGACATGGGAGGATCTGGCGGAAGAGCATGACCTGGACCATGTTGACAAGCTTGAGTTTCTTGCCTATCATGTTCTGGATACATTTCTGGAGTCCGGCTAGCTCCACCGATGAACCCCAGGACAGGCCCTTCTCTTTCCAGGAGGTGAGCCGCATGGGGATTCCGGATCGGAACTTGGGGGCCGCCACCCAGTTGGTGTCGCGCGGCTCAGTGATGTAGAACCACCCCGATTGCCACCCCTTTGTGGTCTCCATGTAGGAGCCCTCGAGCCATGTAACATTGGGCATTTTTCCCACCATGGCGCCTCCGCATTCTCCTTGCTGGCCGCCTACTACCTTCGGTTTGACGTTAAAGGTCTTCAGCCACAGGCCGATGTGGGGCTGGACGCGGAGGAAGGCCTCGCACACGACGATAAACGCCGAGATATTGAGGATGAAATTGGGTAGCCAGATCGTGAAAATCCAGCCCGTAGTAGAACATGAGCCCGCAGACGAATGGGTGGAGGGGAAATCCCAGTCCACGGACGAAGTGGGTAAGGAATACTACCCTCTCATGGGGCTTTGGAGTGGGGATGATCTGCCCCGCATCTGGGAGCCGGTGTGCGATGTCCTCGGACAGGTATCCAGCTCCCCGCAGCTTCTTGATGTCTCCCTCCATGATGGAGGAGACCATCCACTTGCCTCCCGCTCCAGACATGCTTGGAGTGGTTTGAGGAGAAAGACACGAACTTGGGCGTTGGAGCTCGAGTGCGCAAGAATGGATAAGCGAGGAGGAAGAAGGCGTGGGTGAAAAAGGTGAATCCTTATCCCTTTATAAAGGCGGACGAAACTATGCACCCCACCTGCCTAGTAAAACTCGCTTATTCCCCAAGCGCCGTGATTGATGGCGCGGTTTGGTTACCCACGTCCGTATTGATGAGAATCCTGTGATAAGGGGACATGATCTCTGCTTCGACAAGACGTGCCAAGGAAACCGCCTCGCAATATGCACTAAGGTTGGTTGTGAAAAATGGTTCGAATAAAGACCGGGCCGTGGTGTGATGTCATACTACGGAATGCATCAGCAGATTAGATTTGTGGAAGTATTATTCTCTCTATGGTGGTATGTGGAACTTGTTTTGCAGAGCCGGACACTATCCTTGTGTTCAAAATCTTCTATGGAGTATTCGAAGGAGGAACCCGCCTTGCAATGCCGAAGATGATCTGCCCGCCGGACTCATCGTCATTGAAGCCTGGTTCAGGGGCTACTGAGGGAGTCCTGGATTAGGGGATATCCGGACAGCCGGAATATATCCTTTAGCCGGACTGTTAAACTATGAAGATACAAGATTGAAGACTTCGTCCCGTGTCCGGATGGGACTCTCCTTGGCATGGAAGGCAAGCTTGGCGATACAGATATGTAGATCTCCTCCCTTGTAAACCGACTCTATGTAACCCTAGCCCTATCCGGTGTCTCTATAAACCGGAGGGTTTTAGTCCATAGGAAGGACAACAATCATACCATAGGCTAGCTTTTAGGGTTAGCCTCTACGATCTCATGGTAGATCAACTCTTGTACTACTCATATCATCAAGATCAATCAAGCAGGAAGTAGGGTATTACCTCCATCGAGACGGCCCGAACCTAGGTAAACATCGTGTCCCCTGCCTCCTATTACCATCCGCCCTAGACGCACAGTTCGGGACCCCCTACCCGAGATCCGCAGGTTTTGACACCGACAGCGGTAGCATTATAAGATGACCCCTCTCTAAATTTCAAGGTATAAGTGTTATCCCTGAGTATGCATGTCGGATTTCGGGTTCCGGCAGACCCTTAAGATTCGAACTCTGGGGTGCGCGCGGAGATCTCTCCCCTACTGATCTACGTCCGATCTCCTCATGTGATCTAAGCTGGAAACGACGAACAACACAAGGGACACAAGATTTATACTAGTTCAGGCCACCGTAGTGGTGTAATACCCTACTCCAGTGTGTGGTGTGGTGGATTGCCTTAGGGGCTGATGAAGAACAATACAGGGGAAGAACGGCCTCGCGAGAGGTGTTCTTGAGCTGGTGCGGTGTGTTCTACTTGGTTTCCATCTCTCTCTTTTCTAGGGCTCTATCCAATCTGATCAGATTAGATCCCCCTTCCTTCGATTAGCTGCCTCTACTATGTGGTGGCTAGCTCTATTTATAGAGGCCCTGGGCCTCTCCCCAAATAATGAGTGGGAAGGGCGCCAACAATTGGCCATTTTGAAGGGGAACATCTAGTACAAGTTATCCTGACCAAAGGTGGTCTTCGGCTGCCAAAAGCACTCGTGATGACGCCGTCTTGGGCTCCACGGTGACCTCCGTCCTGCCGCTCTGCTGGTCTTGGTCTCGTTGCACCGGAATGGTAACCTTTGCCCGATGACTTGGCATGTGCTTGCTCCCTTTGCACCGAAGGGGAAACAAGGACACTGCGCAGGCCGACGCCTGCCTGGTCTCGATCATCATGGCTTGCGTCACGGGCTCCCCGCGAGGTACCCCTGCCTTGATCTCTCCGCCTCCTCGCGAGCCTGCCGGATGAGGCTGCCCCTAAGGAAGCTTCCTGTTGTCCGCCCCGCGAGGCTTGGGCCCTCGCGAGGGTCTTGAGCTTGAGCTGATGAAGCTGCGTCGCACTGGGCCCCCACTTGAGCCACGCCGCAGGCCGCAGTTAGGCAAGTCTGGGGACCCCCGTTCCTAGAACGCCGACAGTAGCCCCCGGGCCCAAGGCGCGCCCAGGCTTGGCCTAGCAGGGAAGCGAAGGGGCAAGCGCGAAGCGCCGCGGGCCCCAATAGCCTGCGGCCTTGGGCGCTGCGTGGCGATCGGTTGGACGTGGGCGTTTGCGCTTCCCCACGGCGCCTCGGCAACCGCACGACTTGACAAGTCCCTGCATGCAGTGAAATGGGTCATGATTACCTGCGATCGTGGTGCTCGGCGGTTGGCCTTCTCCGGCTATAAGTACGGGACTGCGTGAGCCCCTTCAGTCCATCCCTTCCTGCTACTCCTTTTCTTCTTCTTCCTCTTCCTTGCTTCTCCTTACGCCAATGGCACTAATCCGCCGGTTTTCTGCAGAAGAGAAGGGAAAGGCCCCCCGAGAGGGTCCTGACCCTCTTCCGCCAAAGAAACGGCCAGTCCTCTGCCGCGGAGATGAGGGTGCTTGGCAGGAGGCGTCGAGGCCCTGGTACGAGCGGCCGCTGCCTGGGTTTCCGCTCCCCTTGTACGCCCGCGTCATGGGCCCTAGGGAAGAGGGCGTCGAGCGACACCGACGGTGCCGCCGTCGACACCGGCGAATCACGGCGGTGCGGTCGTTCCTCCTGGAGTCCATGCCGAGGGCTCCTCTCACGAGCTTGTGCTTCACGCCGCCATGCCTCCAAGCTCTTGGATCCGCCTTCCTCCCTCCTTTGCCTTCGAGATGCCACCGAGCGGGTCCCTGGAGCTCTGGCTGCAGCACGCCGACTGCAGCACCCCTGGGACCGGAGCGGAGGTCGCGGTCGTCACTCCAGGCAAGGTCTTCATGACCCGGGGCTGGGGTGAGATCGCCTGGGTTTGCCGGATGGAGGGTGCCCTCGTAATTCATCTTGAATATGACAACGCCTCCCTGATGTTCTTCAAGGTCTTCGATGCTGAAGGACGCCGGCTGGAGTGCTGCCCCAAGAAAAGTGGCAGGGGCAACGAACTGGTGAGGACCTGGCCCACCCATCGGTCCTCCAGCAGCTCCTCAGGCAGCAGCGGAGGAGCTGAGGAATCCAGCGGCTCCCCCGAGCTTCTCGCGACTCCGGAGACGAGCGACGACAGCTACGAGCCTCCGAGCTCGCGCCGTGCTCGGAATAGGGCGACTGCATCAAGCCGCTGATGCCACTGATCTGGATGGGGTTGGCGCCGGCGCCGGGCAGCCCACTGTTGATGATGGCGTCCCTTGCGGAGGTGCGAGCAACTAGCATTCCTTAGGATTAGTACCTTTGTTCCCTGCGAGGAATCGAAGCAACACCCCGTGGAGGTATGTAAGGCGCCTGCCATGTCTTTTGTGAACATTATATCCTTAATATGAATCGATGCGAGGTGCTTGTCCTGTCCCGGCTAGGCCCCCCTTTGTATCCTCACGAGGACTTGGCGCTCTACGCTGACAGGTCCCAGTCCCCAGGCAGGCTTCAGCCGTCGCTGGTATGCCAGGTCGCGATGCCGTGTTCAAGGCCAGGAGGTGAGCGGCCCGAGGTCCGGTAAGAGCCCCCGAGTCGCGATGCTCGGGAGGTCCCCTTTAGCGCTTGAGCAGCCCTCGCTGGGCGAGAAAGGAAGGCAGCGTCGCCGTGATAGAGCTGCACTGGGCAAGGGTTTGGCGCTGCGTTGGTCCAGCTCCTGTAAGGGCGTGACTTATCTTTTGAGTTTGGTGTAGTTCCTTGACGAGGCGCTCGGCCCGAGTGGTGGTAGCCGAGGTGCTGCTGGGATAGGTCCTCGCGAGCTTCTTCCCACTCCCCCGCACTTTCCTTAATGCTCTACGTCCTCAGGTCCCGGCCCTCGAGCAAGCTCAGCCGCCGCTGGTATGACAGGTCGTGATGCCGTGGGTCAAGGCCAGGGGGTGAGGGCTGGAGAGCCAGTAAGAGCCCATGAGTCGCGATGCTCAGGCGCCCCCATTTTAACGTGCAAGCGGTCCGTGCCAGAGAGAGGAGAGAGAGCCCGCGATGTCCCCAACGTCGCTCCTGGAGTGGGTCCTGCACACCAATCATAAGGAGAGACAAGACCTGTCGTTACGGTTGCCAGCCAACCTTTCGTCGCTCCGAGGAAGTGATTGGGGCACTGAGGGCCTGGTGAGGTGGCGCCTTGCGGGGCTGCCGCGGCTAGAGCTCGACCACTCAGATTTATCGGCGTTGCAGGGACGGACCCGTACGCAAATGCCGTGCCAGAGCGAGCGGCTCCATAGGTAGGTGTCAATCGAGCAGGCGATTAGGTCGGGTATGTTAAGCACGCAGGAGGAAATTCATTTCAAGTAGATGCGGGAAAACGCCGCTGGGCCAGACCCGAGCAGCTTGGGGATGATGCAACCCGAGGGGCGCCCCCAACAAGGTAGGTAAAGAGCATAAGCAAAACGGATACATGCCGCGGGGATGGACCCACGCGGCCTGGGAATGATGCGGCCCTGTGGGTGCTACCAGCTAAAAATGGAACTTTGAAAGATGTCACCTGATGCTGTTGAAGATGAAGTGATGTTGAAGAAGCGGGCAACGGGCGGTGGGGACATCGGTCCTCATGAGCCCCCAGGACCAGGAGCATCGGGAGGCTCCGGGGGCACAGGTAGGTCTTCGAGGACCATCTCCACCTCTGCTAGGACCGCGCAGTGCCTGACCTCCTGCGCCTCCAGAATGCTCCTCAGCAGGCGCTGATGAGCAGTGACCGCGTTCGGCAAGCCGAAAGGCATGCGAACGTAGCCGTGAGGTGGTCCCTCGCAGCGCCCCACGCGCGAAGGCCATAGGCGCTCCTGAGACGTGACTCGGTTGAGCCCTGGCACATCGATGCAGACGCGCAGCCCACCATCCTCGCCTGGATGTGGGGCTACGGCGAGCAAGCGGCGGCTGCAGCGCATGACTCTCGACTCATGTAGCTCCTGGGTGTTTCTTGCGATGAACTCCTGAGGGTTTGGTCTTCCTTGCCTTGTACCTTCCTGAGGGAAACGTGCCTGGAAGCACCCCTCCAAGTGGTGCCCGAGCGCCTCCCTCGCGACCTTGGCAAAGTCGGTGGCTCTCCAAGAAAGAGCCCCCGAGCCCTGCCTGAGGAGGGCGCCAGGCACGCTTTCCTATGCGAGAGAGGGTGGCGCTCCCTGATCGGGCGCAAATCCTGACGCAACACCTTCGAAGGCGCCTGCCTCCTTATGGCTTGGACCAGGCGAAGCCTTCTTCTTCTTCAGGGTCGCCTCGGGAAGTCTTATGTTCCTGTGATCTGGGTCTTCGATTGCTGCGGCTTGGAACGCACACTCAAGTGAACACACTGCGTCCCTTTCTTCACAGGGTACGGTGATGACTCCACCGCATCCCGGCATCTTGAGGACATTGTAACCATGGCGAGTCACTGCCATGAACTTGGCTAGGGCTGGGTACCCGAGGATGGCGTTGTACGACAGGCGAATGTGGGCGATGTCGAAGTCGATGAGCTCGGTGCGGTAGTTGTTGCGCCGCCCGAAGGTGACTGGAAAGCGAACCTGCTCTATCAGGACAGTGGAACCATCAGTGACTCCTGAGAAAGGCTTGGTCGACTGAAGCTGATCGTACGACACTTGGAGATTGTCGAACGTCTCGACGGACAGGATGTTGAGTCCTGGTCCGCCATCAATGAGGGTCCTGGTGACCTGCACATTGCTGATGACTGGGGAGCAAAGCATCGGGAGGACTCCGGCCGTTGCCACGCACTTGATCTGATCCGCTGAGCTGAACGTGATAGCGTACGTAGACCACCTGAGAGGGCGCGTGGCCTCAAGCTTGGGGAGGACTGCATTCACCTCACGAGCAAACTTCTTGAAGATGCGCTATGATGCCGGGGCTTGGGCGCCACCCAAGATGCAAGCGATTGCGTGTGGCTCCTGGAAGCCCCCAGCCCCCTCGTCTTGATGTTGGTCTTCGTTCCTCCTTGGTGGTGGCGGCAGAGGACGAAGGCCTGCGTTGCTGTGTGGGCGATCATCACGAGGCTGATCCCTCCAGCCTCCCTCGCGAGGCTGGTCCTGCCAGCGATGCTCGCGAGGTCGGTCACGCCACCCTTGGCAAGGGCCAAGGTCTTCCCATCGTCCGCCACCTCTTCCTCCTCCTCGGCCATAGCCCCTGTCATTGCGCTCGGGGCGTCGGTCGATTCGCCCATCTCGCACGGCCCTGAGCTCTTAACATTCGTTGGTGTTGTGGGTGTGGAGGTCGTGGTACACGCAATATTGGCTGCCCTTGGATGACTCAGGCTGATCCCTGCCTTGCTTGGTGTCTGGTTCCGCTGCAAGCACGACAGCCCCCTTGCGCTTCACGTCCTTGGCCTTGAGCTTTTTCTCTTCTGGGTTGGCAGTCGGGAGCTCGAGGAGGGAGAGGCACCCTTCCTCAGCCCTGGCACACTTGGTCGCCAAGTTGAACAGCTCCAGGGATGTTGTCGGTGTCAAAACCGATGGATCTCGGGTAGGGGGTCCCAAACTGTGCGTCTAGGCGGATGGTAACAGGAGACAAGGGACACAATGTTTTTACCCAGGTTCAGGCCCTCTCGATGGAGGTAAAACCCGACTCATGCTTGATTAATATTGATGATATGGGTAGTACAAGAGTAGATCTACCACGAGATCGAGGAGGCTAAACCCTAGAAGCTAGCCTATGGTATGATTGTTGTTCTTCCTACAGACTAAAACCCTCCGGTTTATATAGACACCGGAGAGGGCTAGGGTTACACAGAGTCGGTTACAATGGTAGGAGATCTACATATCCATATCGCCAAGCTTTCCTTCCACGCCAAGGAAAGTCCCTTCCGGACACGGGACGAAGTCTTCAATCTTGTATCTTCATAGTCCAGGAGTCCGGCTGAAGGTATAGTCCGGCTATCCGGACACCCTCTAACCCAGGACTCCCTCAGTAGCCCCTGAACCAGGCTTCACTGACGACGAGTCTGGCACGTAGATTGTCTTCGGCGTTGCAAGGCGGGTTCCTCCTCCAAGTACTTCATAGAAGATTTTGAACACAAAGGTAGTGTCCGGCTCTGAAAAATAAGTTTTCACATATTGCCATAGAGAGAATAATAACATTTACACAAATCTAGTCTGCTGACGTATTCCATAGCGTGTCATCACACCATGGCTAAGCCTTTATTCGAATCGTTTTTACTGCCCCACCTCAGCGTGTTTCGTGAGGCGGTTTCCTTGGCACGTCTTGTCTAAGCAGAGATCGTGTCCCCTTATTTCGGGATTCTCATCAATACGGGCGTGGGTAACCCAACCGCGCCATTGATTACGACGCTTGGGAGATAAGGGAGTTTTACCAGGCTGGTGAGGACGCATAGTCGCGTCCGCCCATATAAGAGGATAAGGATCCACCTTTTTCATCCACGCCTTCTTCTTCCTTTGCTCATCCATTTCCGTGCACTCGAGCTCCAGCGCCCAAGTCCGCACTTCCCACCTCAACCTTCTCCAGCCATGTCCAGAGAGGGAGGCAAGTGGATGGTCTCCTCCGTCACGGAGGGACACATAAAAAAACTGAGGAAGGCCGGATACTTGTCTAACGACATCGTGCACCGGCTTCCCGAAGATTGGCAGCTCATCCCCACCCCTGGGCCCCATGAGAGGGTGGTGTTCCTCCCCCATTTCCTCCACGGACTGGGCTTCCCTCTCCACCCATTTGTCCGGGGGCTCATGTTCTACTATGGCCTGGATTTCCACGATCTGGCCCCGAACTTCGTCCTCAACATCTCGGCGTTTATCGTCGTGTGTGAGGTCTTCCTCTGCATCCGCCACCATTTCGGCCTATGGCTCAAGACTTTCAATGTCAAGCCAAAGGTGGTGCGCGTCAACCAGGCGGAGTGCGGAGGCGCCATGGTGGGCAAGATGCCCAACGTCCTATGGCTCGAGGGATCCTTCGTGGAGACCCTAAAGGGGTGGCAATCGGGGTGGTTTTACATCACCGAGCCACGCGACCCTGAATTGGTCGCAGCCCCCGAGTTCCGATCCGGACCCCTACGCGGCTCACCTCCTGGAAAGAGACAGGCCTATCGTGGGGTAACAAAGGAGAGCTGACCGGACTCCAAACATGTGTCCAAACCCTGGTGGACAAGAAGCTTAAACTTGTCAACGTAGTCCAGGTTATGCTCATCCGCCGGATCCTCCCGTGTCAACAACGGGCTTTCCACCTGTGGGAGTTCGACCTGGCGCAGCACCAAACTCTGAGTAGACTCTTCGACACGTCGTACGAAGATTCCTGGAAGGCGCTATTCAAGGGCGCCGAGGCTCCCGCATCCGCTACCGAGGATCGCGGATTCAGCACGCAGCGTCACGCTAGTGCGGTAAGCTATTTTTACCTTTTACAGGGTATTAGTTTTTCATAGTTTGACTCTATGCGGGATCTAAGCTCCCTTACCTTTGACAGGATTGGCAGGAGACGTCCGGACAGATCAACTATCCGGCTCCTTTGCCCGAAGACCCAGCGGACGCTCACTTGGCGAAGCTGCTGGTTCCGGCACCCTATGTGGTGCCGGAGAAGAAGGCCAAGAAGAAGGCCACGGGGACTCGAAAGAGTGCCCGGCGCGTGGTGGTGTCGGATTCATCATCCGGCGACTCCGAGACGCACTCCTCCCGTGAAGACGAGGAGGAGGAAGAAGAGACCTCTCCCCCTCCAGCGGGGGGAGGGAAGAAAAGGAAGGCCAGCCCAACTGGGGAGGCCGAAGGGTCCAAGAAGGGGAAAACCCTTCCTCCGGACTACTCCACCAACGCCGACGACAGCGAAGAGGAGTGGCCGCTCAGGGCCAAGCCCCTGGCGAAATCGTAAGTATCCGGATACCAGAGTAATTCATAGTATTCCTTCATTGCACAGCTTTTCCTTATGTCGAACATGATTATGCAGTCCACCCAAAGACCGGCTCGACGTGTCGTTGAGCGATTCCCTGGACTCGTCGGATGTAAATTCGCTTCCGACGCTACCTCCCCCCGCCCTACGGATGACGCCGAAGTGTTGTCCCAACAGGTTCCAAGCCAGGAGGAGGTGGTCCTGGAGGCGCCACAAGGCGACCTCCCGGACTCCAGGAGTAAAGGGGATAGAACCCCCGAGGGCTCCAAGTCCAGCCTTGAGCCGGACACCGCGCCGAAACCTTCAACGGTTCCGGACTCCGGCAGGCAGCCTCCTTCCAAGAGGAGCAAGCCTACTGAGCCGGTGACCTCCGTCCAACCGGAGGCACCGAACAATTTGCTGGAGGTGCTTAACGATGCCTCCATCGACGAGGAGCATCGCACTGTTATGAGTGCGGTGATCCAGAAGGTTCAGTCCGCCAAGAGAGGACTGATTGAAGCCTGTGCCAGCCTTTGAACAGGCTTTGAGGTAAGTAAAGAATATGTAAAGATATTACCGCATAGATAGTAGCCCCTGATACTCTGTTTTGCATTCGGAAAGAAAAGCCGAATAGAGGATCTAATAACATTCGCAGGAGTCTAACAAAAGTAAGTCAATATGTGTATGCAGGCTTTGCTGCTAGCATCCGCCGCACTGACTGCGGAGGTGGGCACGCTGAAGCAGAACCTCGAGCGGTCCGAGCAAGAGCTCGGCCTTGCCAAGCAGAAGCTCGAGGAGAAGGAAGGTAAGAGATACCTTATTTAAATATATAAAATGTGCAATTGCAAAAGGTGATAGGATTAACATGGCTGTTGTAGGGGCCACAACTGAGGTGGCGACCCTTAAGCAAGCGTTGTCCGAGGCCGAGAAGAGGGCGGCCACGGAGCGCACCGAGTGGGAGAAGTATGAGGCGCAGGTTGGAGAGGTGCGGCAAGAGCTCCAAGCTCTCATGAAAAAACATGAGAGTTTGGAGCTTGACTTGAAGACGCGAGAGTCCGAGCTCGCGGCGGCCATTGAAAATGCCAAGTCTACCAAGGCCGAAGCCCAGAAGGCCATCCAAGAAGTGGAGGCTATGAAAAAGATAGCGGCGGGTAAGGCTTTCTTTATGCAAAGCAAGCATGTGAAAGTGAATTACTTGTTACTTACCCGAATCCGAAGCTCTGCAGGAGCATTCGCAGATTTGCCCCGCAGCGTGTCTGATGCCGCCGCATTCTACCGAGCCGAGGAGGGCAGCTCGACGGAGAAGGTGTTCTGGTCTCAATATGCTGAGGCCGGACACCCGATGCCTTTGAGCGACCAGTTGAAGCAACTGGTCGAGCTCCACAAGGTGGCCGAACAGGCCCTAAAGGGCTTTATAGTTTGGCTGTGGCCTGGAGAGGCCCTGCCTGGGAGCTAGGAAAGAAAAGAAATAAAACTATTTACACGGGAAAGCTCCCAACAAGCAAAAGAAGAACGAGAAATCTTTTTGGGTTTTCTTTTTAATTACTACTACTACAGCATGAAAAGTAAACTAGCTAGAAGCTATAACTAGTTTTTTGGTTTTTTCTTAAGGTTTATTAAACACACAAGAAGAAAGCATGAAAAAGAAAATAAACTAGCAGGGATGTTACAATGAAAAAGTATGAGCACCGACACCTAGTAATGAGTGTGTGAACATAAATGTAATGTCGGTGGGACATACGTACTCCCCCAAGCTTAGGCTTTTGGCCTAAGTTGGTTTATGCCCATGGATCAAAGTTGTAACTGGGGTCGTACTGAGAAGAAGCCTCGAATTGCCACTGGTTGGCAATCGCCTCCGGATCCCACTGGTAATTAGACTGTCGTGGAGGATCAAATTGTGGTTCTGGCTCTGGCTCTGTGGCTGATGTAGGGTTCTGGTAGGCCTGGACGGTCGCTGGCGGAACGAGATACTCGCCTGCAGATAAATCAAACAAGGAAGGAGCAGGCAAGGTGATAGTCTCAGGATGATTTTTATCAAATAACAGTTTGTATTTAAGCGCCCTTTCCCTATTCTTAACAATACAATCATGTGCTACCATACTCTTATAGTTTAAATAAACATTAGGTAGCACAAATTTGCAATGAATAAAGCACTAGAGCAAAAACTAATTGGACCATTCGAGGAGTCACATACCAAGGAACAATCTCCCAAAGCAGTTTTGTGAGAGGTGCTTTGAGCAAGGAGATCAAAAATCGCAGCAAAATGAGCTAGAACTCGTGCTTGAGCTAGTTGGTGATTTTTTGGGGAGGAAGAAGTGTGTGGGTGCAGGAATAAGTGGAGGGGGGCCACCGTGGGCCCACGAGGCAAGGGGGCGCGCCCGGGACCCTCGTGCCCAGGTGCTTGCTCCTCCTGCTGTGTTTTCAGTGCCAAATATTCTCAAATATTCTAGAAAAAAATCATATTTTCATTTCAGGGCATTTGGAGAACTTTTATTTTCGGGGTATTTTTTTGCATGGATAACTCAGAAAGCAGACAGAAAATAATATTTTTGCTTTATTTATTCTAAATAACAGAAAGTAAAAAGTGGATACAGAAAGTTGTGCTTTCTAGATTCATCCATCTCATGCTCATCAAAAGGAATCCACTAACAAGGTTGATCAAGTCTTGTTAACAAACTCATTCCGAATTGCATGAAACCGGAGAATTTTCGAATAGCACTAAGTTACCTCAACGGGGATATGCACATCCCCAATAATAAAAATATCATATTTATTTTTGACAGTAGGAAGAGGAAATTCAAAACCTCCAAAGATAATTGATGGGATTTTTTCCAATAGAGTTGATGCTATAAACTTGAGGTTGTTTCCTCGGAAAGTGTACCGTGTGCTCATTACCATTAACATGAAAAGTGACATTGCCTTTGTTGCAATCAATAACAGCCCCTGCAGTATTCAAAGAGGGTCTTCCAAGAATAATAGACATACTATCGTCCTTAGGAATATCAAGAATAACAAAGTCCGTTAAAATAGTAACGTTTGCAACCACAACAGGCACGTGCTCACAAATACCGACAGGTATAGCGGTTGATTTATCGGCCATTTGCAAAGATATTTCAATAGGTGTCAACTTATTCAAATCAAGTGTACGATAGAAAGAGAGAGGCATAACACTAACACCAGCTCCAAGATCACATAAAGAAGTTTTGACATAATTTCTTTTAATGGAACATGGTATAGTGGGTACTCCTGGGTCTCCTAGTTTCTTAGGTATTCCACCTTTAAAAGTATAATTCGTAAGCATGGTGGAAATTTCAGCTTCCGGTATCTTTCTTTTATTAGTTATAATATCTTTCATATACTTAGCATAAGGATTTGTTTTAAGCACATCAGTTAAGCGCATACGTAAGAAGATAGGTCTAATCATTTCAGCAGAGCGCTCAAAATCCTCATCATCCTTTTTCTTGGATGGCTTAGGAGGAAAGGGCATGGGTTTCTGAACCCATGGTTCTCTTTCTTTACCGTGCTTCCTAGCAATAAAATCTCTCTTATCATAACGTTCATTCTTTGATTGTGGGTTATCAAGATCAACAGCAGGTTCAATTTCTACTTCATTGACATTGTTAGGTTGAGCATCAACATGAACATCATTATTAGAATGATCACTAGGTTCTTGTTCATTACCAGATTGTGTTTCAGCATCAGAGATAGATATATCATTAGGATTCTCAGGTTTATCAGGTTCACTAGAAGCATGCAAAGTCCTATCATTTTTCTTTTTCTTCTTTTTAGAAGGACTAGGTGCATCTAAATTATTTCTCTGAGAATCTTGCTCAAATTCTCTTAGGGTGGCCTTCAGGATACAAAGGTTCCTGGGTCATTCTACCAGTTCTAGTAGCCACTCTAACAGCAAAGTCATTATTCTTACTATTCGATTCATTGAGCAAATCATTTTGAGCTTTAAGTACTTGTTCAACTTGAGTGGTAACCATAGAAGCATGTTTACTATTGAGTTTAAGTTCACCTTTAACTCTAGACATATAATCACTCAAGTGTTCAATCATATAAGAATTTTGTTTCAATTGCCTACCAAAAAAGCATTGAAGTCTTCTTGCTTAATAATAAAATTAGCAAACTCATCTAAGCACTGACTAGCAAGTTTAGTAGAAGGGATTTCAGCTTTATCATATCTATAAAGAGAATTTACCTTTACTACATGTGTCGGGTTATCAAGACCAATATGTGATGAATTAATATCATATGTTTCTTCAACAGGCGGTAAATTAAGACCATGTATTTCTTCAATAGGAGGTAAATTCTTAACATCCTCGGCTTTAATACCCTTTTCTTTCATTGATTTCTTTGCCTCTTGCATATCTTCAGGACTGAGAAATAGAAGACCCCTCTTCTTTGGAGTTGGTTTAGGAATAGGCTCAGGAGCTGGCTCAGGAAGTGCCCAATTATTTTCATTAGTAAACATATTATTCAATAAAATTTCAGCTTCATCCGATGTTCTTTCCCTGAAAACAGTACCAGCACAACTATCCAAGTGGTCATTGGAAGCATCGGTTAGTCCATTATAGAAGAAATCAAGTATTTCATTTTTGTTAAGAGGATGATCAGGCAAAGCATTAAGTAATTGGAGAAGCCTCCCCCAAGCTTGTGGGAGACTCTCTTCTTCAATTTTCACAAAGTTATATATTTCCCTTAAAGCAGCTTGTTTCTTATGAGCGGGGAAATATTTAGCAAAGAAGTAAGAAATCATATCCTGGGGACTACGCACACAACCAGGATCAAGAGAATTAAACCATATCTCAGCATCACCCTTTAATGAGAACAGAAATATTTTAAGGATATAGTAGCAGCGAGATTTCTCGTCATTAGTGAATAGGGTGGCTATGTCATTTAATTTAGTAAGATGTGCCACAACAGTTTCATATTCGTAGACATAGAAAGGATCGGATTCAACCAAAGTAATTATATCAAGATCAATAGAGAATTCATAATCCTTATCGGTAACAAAAATAGGTGAAGTAGCAAAAGCAGGGTCATGTTTCATTCTAGCATTCAAGGATTGCTGCTTCCATTTAGCTAATAACTCCTTAAGTTCATATCTATCATTGCAAGCAAGAATAGCTAGAGCAGCTCCTTTTTCCAGAACATCACCCTCAGGAATAACAGGCATTTCACTATTACAAGGAGAACCTTCATTATCACTATCAGTTTCAATAATTTCATTCTCCCTAACTCTAGCAAGTTGTTCAGGAAGAAATTCACCTAGTGGCACAGTTTCATCAAGCGTAGAAGCAGTTTCATCATAAGTATCATGCATAGCAGAAGTGGCATCATCAATAACATGTGACATATCAGGATTAATAGCAGAAGCAGGTTTAGGCGTCGCAAGCTTACTCAAAACAGAAGGTGAATCAAGTGCAGAGCTAGATGGCAGTTCCTTACCTCCCCTCGTAGTTGAGGGATAGATCGTGGTTTTTCCATCTTTCAAGTTCTTCATAGTGATCAACAGATATAAATCCCAAGTGACTCAAAGAATAGAGCTATGCTCCCCGGCAACGGCGCCAGAAAATAGTCCTGATAACCCACAAGTATAGGGGATCGCAACAGTTTTCGAGGGTAGAGTATTCAACCCAAATTTATTGATTCGACACAAGGGGATCCAAAGAATATTCTCAATTATTAGCAACTGAGTTGTCAATTCAGCCACACCTGGATAACTTAATATCTGCAGCAAAGTATTTAGTAGCAAAGTAGTATGATAGTAATGGTAATGGTAGCAAAAGTAATATTTTTGGGTTTTTCTAGTGATTGTAACAGTAGCAACGGAAAAGTAAATAAGCGAAGAACAATATGTGAAAAGCTCGTAGGCATTGGATCGGTGATGGATAATTATGTTGGATGCGGTTCATCATGTAACAGTCATAACATAGGGTGACACAGAACTAGCTCCAATTCATCAATGTAATGTAGGTATGTATTCCGAATATAGTCATACGTGCTTAGGGAGAAGAACTTGCATGACATCTTTTGTCGTACCCTCCCATGGCAGCGGGGTCCTAGCGGAAACTAAGGGATATTAAGGCCTCCTTTTAATAGAGTACCGGTACAAAGCATTAACACATAGTGAATAAATGAACTCCTCAAACTACGGTCATCGAGTGGTCCCGATTATTGTCACTTCGGGGTTGCCGGATCATAACACATAGTAGGTGACTATAGACTTGCAAGATAGGATCAAGAACTCACATATATTCATGAAAACATAATAGGTTCGGATCTGAAATCATGGCACTCGGGCCCTAGTGACAAGCATTAAGCATAGCAAAGTCATAGCAATATCAATCTCAGAACATAATGGATACTAGGGATCAAACCCTAACAAAACTAACTTGATTACATGATGGATCTCATCCAACCCATCACCGTCCAGCAAGCCTACGATGGAATTACTCACGCACGGCAGTGAGCATCATGAAATTGGTGATGGAGGATGGTTGATGATGACGACAGCGACGGATTCCCCTCTCTGGAGCCCCAAACGGACTCTAGATCAGCCCTCCCGAGAGAGTTTAGGGCTTGGCGGTGGCTCTGTATCGTAAAACGGGATGAATCCTTCTCTCTGATTTATTTTCTCACCGAACACGAATATATGGAGTTGTAGTTGAGGTCGGTGGAGCATCAGGGGGCCCACGAGGCAGGGGCGCGCCCTATTTGCGCAAGGTTTCACCTTCCTTCTGGGGAATGATATGCAAATCGCTTGCCTGGCCATGAGCTTGGCGGCCTCCAGTGAAGGCACCAATGAACTCATGACACAGATCCGACCAAGAAGAAATGGAATCCACTGGCAAGTGCATCAACCACGACATAACATTGGGCTTTAGTGCCAACGGCAAATAATTTGCAAGCACCTTGTCGTCATGAGCTCCAGCGGCTTGCATTGCGATGGTGTAGATGCTGAGGAATTCCGAGGGGTGAGTCTTGCCGTTGTACTTCTCGCCGACGTCAGGCTTAAACATGCGGTGGGACGGCCACGGGAACTACCGCAGCTCACGGGTAAAGGCTGGGCAACCCACCTCATGGGTAGGCCACCAAGGCCCCCCGGCGCTGGGTGGTCCATAGTGGGCCCTGCCCGCCTATCTGACTGGTGGCGTGCGTCGCGGCGGCGCTCGATGGTGGTTCGAGCATCTTCAAGTGCTCGCTACCGAAGAACTTGGCGCTGATCGCGGTGGGTTCGTGGGTCGGATGACGCTACAGAAATGTTATCACAAGCGTCATCACGACGGACTGGCGCCCGCGGCAACTAGCATGGGGGAGGCGAGTGGACCATGGCCGCAGCACCCTCGGTCCGTCCTCCACCGGCGTGCGGTGGCTCGACGGAGCGTCGGCCTGAGGGTCCCGCTGGTCGCGGCTCATCTTTGTTGGCGATGCCGATGAGGCTCCGGATGGTGGCTCTCCACTCGTTGAGCTTTCCCGCAGCTGGAGGAAAGTCGAGGAGTAGTTGCGCACGCGCCAAAGCTTCTGCGGCGTGGGTGGCGGCGAAAGTTGCGTGGACCGTGACGCGCTCCGACTTCTAACCATGTTAGAAGGCGCTCCGTCACGGCCTTGCGGATGCGCACCGTTTTCGCCAGCACTTCGGTGTGCGTGCTGGCCTTCCTCGTCCCGTGACTGATGCACACGAGTCTTTCCACGGTGTCGGTGTACAAAACTAGGGGCACATTTTTATACCCCTTGACCTATGCACGGGCAGTCAGAGCCGCGCCCGCGGCCGCACCAAGCAGAGCGAGGAAGGTGAGCCAAGGTAAGACCGAAGCCCAAGATGGCCAGAGCAATGGTAGACCAAGACCACAAAGAGCAGAGGGACGAAGCAGGTTCCCCCGGCAAGACCCTTGCCTGGGCAACCTCAGTGGCCCCGGCAAGATCCTCGCCGGGGCAGCTCGCCCCACACCAACAGAGCAAGCTACCCTTGAGCCCACGGCCGCCTGCGCCACCATCAACGTGGGGCCAGGGCTCGGGAAGTCACCTCTGTGGTGGCATAAAGATCTTTGTGAAGACACATTCAAGGTCAGATGAGGATTAGAAGACAAACAATCCTCGGCGAGATCCTTTCCGAGGGAGGCTACCAAGGCCCCCGGCAAGACCCTTGCCGGGGATGACGGCACGCCACGGCGAGACCCTTGCCGGGCCACCCGGCAAGGCCCTCGCCAAAGACACCGACGATGCTACCGCCAGGCCCACGTAAGCCAAGTCTCCGCCGCCGTTCGCATGCAGCTGCCGACCCAACCAGCTGGGCAGACACCTGCGTGGCAACATGCGGCCATTCGTGGAGGCTCCACCACCGCGCCACCTCAGCTGCTAGCCTGCCTACATGGCACCGCACGCACCACTGGCCAGGGCGCGTGTCGAAGCAAGGAGGAGCGGCGACGGACGGGACGGGCCTCGCCCCCTGTCGGTGTCAAAACCGGCGGATCTCGGGTAGGGGGTCCCGAACTGTGCGTCTAGGCGGATGGTAACAGGAGACAAGGGACACGATGTTTTTACCCAGGTTCGGGCCCTCTCGATGGAGGTAAAACCCTACTCTTGCTTGATTAATATTGATGATATGGGTAGTACAAGAGTAGATCTACCACGAGATCAGAGAGGCTAAACCCTAGAAGCTAGCCTATGGTATGATTGTTGTTCGTCCTACGGACTAAAACCCCTCCGGTTTATATAGACACCGGAGAGGGCTAGGGTTACACAGAGTCGGTTACAATGGTAGGAGATCTACATATCTGTATCGCCAAGCTTGCCTTCCATGCCAAGGAAAGTCCCTTCCGGACACGGGACGAGGTCTTCAATCTTGTATCTTCATAGTCCAGGAGTCCGGCCGAAGGTATAGTTCGGCTATCCGGACACCCCTAATCTAGGACTCCCTCAGTAGCCCCTGAACCAGGCTTCAATGACGACGAATCCGGCGCGCAGATTGTCTTCGGCATTGCAAGGCGGGTTCCTCCTCCAAGTACTTCACAGAAGATTTTGAACACAAGGATAGTGTCCGGCTCTGCAAAATAAGTTCCACGTATTGCCATAGAGAGAATAATATTTACACAAATCTAATCTGCTGGCGTATTCCATAGCGTGACATCACACCATGGCCAAGCCTTTATTCGAATCGTTTTATTGTCCCACCTCAGCGCGTTTAGCGAGGCGGTTTCCTTGGCACGTCTTGTCGAAGCAGAGATCGTGTCCCCTTATTCCGGAATTCTCGTTAATACGGGCGTGGGTAACCCAACCGCGCCATTGATTATGGCGCTTGGGAGATAAGCGAGTTTTACCAGGCTGGTGGGGACGCATAGTTGCGTCCGCCCATATAAGGGGATAAGGATCCACCTTTTTCATCCATGCCTTCTTCCTCCTTTGCTTATCCATTTCCGCGCACTCGAGATCCAGCGCCCAAGTCCGCACTCCCCACCTCAACCTTCTCCAGCCATGTCTAGAGCGGGAGGCAAGTGGATGGTCTCCTCCGTCACGGAGGGACACATCAAAAAGCTGAGGAAAGCCGGATACTTGTCCAACGACATCACGCAGTGGCTCCCTGACGAGGGGCGGCTCATCCTCACCCCCAGGCCCCATGAGAGGGTGGTGTTCCTCCCCCATTTCCTTCGTGGACTGGGCTTCCCTCTTCACCCATTTGTCCGGGGGCTCATGTTCTACTACGGCCTGGATTTCCACGATCTGGCCCCGAACTTCGTCCTCAACATCTCGGCGTTTATCGTCGTGTGCGAGGCCTTCCTCTGCATCCGTCCCCATTTCGGCCTATGGCTCAAGACTTTCAATGTCAAGCCAAAGGTGGTGCGTGGCAACCAGGCGGAGTGCGGAGGCGCCATGGTGGGCAAGATGCCCAACTTCCTATGGCTCGAGGGCTCCTTCGTGGAGACCCTAAAGGGGTGGCAATCGGGGTGGTTCTACATCACCGAGCCGCGTGACCCTGAATGGGTCGCAGCCCCCGAGTTCCGATCCGGACCCCCTACGCGGCTCACCTCCTGGAAAGAGACGGGCCTGTCGTGGGGTAAAAAAGGAGAGCCGACCGGACTTCAGACATGCATCCAGAATCTGGTGAACAAGAAGCTCAAACTTGTCAATGTAGTCCAGGTAATGCTCATCCGCCGGATCCTCCCGTGTCAACAACGGGCTTTCAACCTGTGGGAGTTCGACCCGGCGCAACACCAAACTCTGAGCAGGCTCTTCGACACGATGTACAAAGATGCCTGGAAGGCGCTATTCAAGGGCGCCGAGGCTCCCGCATCCGCTACTGAGGATCGCGGATTCAGCACGCAGCGTCATGCTAACGCGGTAAGCTGTTTTTACCTTTTACATGATATTTGTCTTTCATAGTTTAACTCTATGCGGGATCTAAACTCCCGTGCCTTTGACAGGAATGGTTGGAGAAGGCCGAACAGATTAACTGTCCGGGCCCTCTGCCCGAAGACCCAGCCGATGCTCGCTTGGCGAAGCTGCTGGCTCCGGCCCCTGATGTGGTGCCGGAGAAGAAGGTCAAGAAGAAGACCACGGGAACGCGGAAGAGTTCCCGGCGCTTGGTGGTATCGGATTCATCATCCGATGACTCCGAGACGCACTCGTCTCGTGAAGACGAGGAGGAGGAAGAAGACGCCTCTCCCCCTCCAGCGGGGGGAGGAAAGAAAAGGAAGGCCTCCCCAACTGCGGAGGCCTGAGGGTCCAAGAAGGGGAAAACCCTTCCTGCAGACTACTCCACCAACGCCGACGACGGCGAAGAGGAGTGGCCGCTCAGGGCCAAGCCCCTGGCAAAGTCGTAAGTATTTGGACACCCTTCATTGTACAACTTCTCCTTACGCTGAATAATTATGCAGTCCGCCCAAAGACCAGCTCGACGTGTCGTCGAGCGGTTCCCTGGATTCGTCGGATGTGAATTCTCTTCCGACCGCTACCTCCCCCCACCCTACGGACGACGCCGAGGTGCTGTCCCAACAGGTTCCAAGCCAGGAGAGGTGGTCCTAGAGGCACCGCAAGGCGACCTCCCGGACTCTAGGCGCAAAGGGGATAAAACCCCAAAGGGTTCCAAGTCCGGCCTTGGGCCGTACACCGCACCGGAACCTTCAATGGTCCCAGACTCCGGCAAGCAACCTCCTTCCAAGAGGAGCAAGCCTACCGAGCCGGTGACCTCCGTCCAACCGGAGGCACCGGACAATTTGCTGGAGGTGCTTGACGGTGCCTCCATCGACGAGGAGCACCGTACTGTAATGAGTACGGTGATCCAGAAGGTTCAGTCCGCCAAGAGCGGACTGACTGAAGCTTGTGCCAGCCTTTTAACAGGCTTTGAGGTAAGTTAAAAAATATGTGAAAATGTTACCGCATACACAGTAGCCCCTGATGCTCTGTTTGGCGTTCGGAAAGAAAAGCCGAATAGAGGATCTAATAACATTCGCATGAGTCTAACATGAGTAAGTCAATATGCGTATGCAGGCTTCGCTGCTGGCCTCCGCCACACTAACTGCGGAGGTGGCCACGCTGAAGCAAAGCCTCGAGTGGTCCGAGAACGAGCTCGGTCATGCCAAGAAGCAGCTCGAGGAGAAAGAAGGTACACGATACCTTACGTAAGTATATAGAAAAGATGTGGTTGCAAAAAATGACAGGATCAACGTGCTACAACAGGCCACGACCGAGGTGGCGACCTTGAAGAAAGAACTGTCCGAGGCCGAAAACAAAGCGGCCGCAGAGCGCGTGGAGTGAGGAAAGCAAGAGGAGCGGGTGGAGGAGGTGCAGAAAGAGATCAAGGCTCTCGTGAAAAAACACGAGAGTTTGGAGCTTGACTCAAAGACGCGAGCGTCAGAGCTCGTGGCAGCCCTCGACAGCGCCAACTCTGCCAAGGCCGAAGCCCAAAAGGCCCTCCAAGAAATTGGGGCGATGAAGAAGATAGCGGCGGGTAAGGCATTCATTATGCAAAGCAAGCACGTGAAGGTGAATTACTTATTACTTACCCAAGTCCGGAGCTCTCCAGGAGCATTCGCAGATTTGCCCCGCAGTGCGTTAGATGCCGCTGCCTACTACCGAGCCGAGGTGGCGAGCTCGACGAAGAAGGTGTTCTAGTCTCAGTATGCTGAGGCCGGACACCCGGTGCCCATGAGCGACCAGCTGAAGCAAATGGTCGAGCTCCACAAGTTGGCCGAACAGGCCATGAAGGGTCTCATAGTCCGGCTGTGGCCTGGAGAGGCCATGCCTGGGAGCTACTTCGGGCTGGTGAGGCGGCTGGTGGATGTCTGTCCATGGATTGAAGTCATCAAGCGCTCCGCATGCATCAAGGGTGCCCGTAGGGCCCTTGCCCGTGCAAAAGTACACTGGGGCAAGATGGATGCCGAGAAGCTGGTGAAGGATGGGCCACCGGAGGGCAAGGAGCATCGCAAGCCCGAGATGTATTATGAGGGCGTCCTGAAGGGTGCCCGCCTTACAGCGGATGAATGCTCCAAAGATGTAATTTTTGAGTAAATCGTATTTAATGATCTTGTATGCTGAAAACTTGTTCATATGCGCTAAGCAACGCTTTTTGAATTTAAAATATTACCTTCTGTGCGGCTGTTTGTTAAATCTGAGAGATGGCGAGTCGTCGGCTTCAGCTCCCGTGCCACGAGTGCTGGGGTGTTCGGGATAAACCTGAGCGCTCTTGTTCCCATGTTTGGGTCCTTCGAGGGAGGCGCTCAGCACGACGAACAAGGCAATCGGACTATCATGCTTGAACACTCTCACTTAGCCATAGAATTCTATAATTTTAAATTTCGGAGAATCCCCTAGTGTTCGGAAGACCGAGTTCGGGGCGCTATCCACGCCTAGGCCGGACAAAGCCGACTCCTCGCTCTAAGCGGCATAAGTCTTTAGGGACTCGAAACCTCTCAAACAGTGACCAGCTCTCGCCCTATCATGATGGTCAGTTTTTGCTTTCTCCACTGAGGTGCTTAGCCCAGCTCAACCGGGGCACAATCGCAGTGGTTCTCCCAGTGCTACCTTAGCCGATATAACGGAACGTAAGGTACAAAAACATGGGAGCCGGGCAAACCCAACTATTGACCCAAGACATGATTCGGAGCCGATGCATATAATGCTATAAGTTCGGGGTGCCGCACTTGTGAAAGTGTTCGGACTTCTCACACCATACTTTTGGGGTACTTAAGCCCCTGGCGTATTGGCCGTACCAAAGTGTACGGGTGCAACATGTCATTAATGAACATATATTCGTAAAAAGGAGAATGCAATAATGGACAAAAGCTATGCATTGTTTATTTGAAAAAGCTGCGTTGAAAGCAGAACGATACAAATAGTGCAATAAGCAAGAGATGGGACTATTTAACATGTCCTTTCCAGGGGCGAGCTGCGGAATGGTATGCGAAACAGGTATACTGCTCGTTATAGAGACCACCTAGGAGTTCCGTAGTGCGTCGTAGCTTTCTGCTTCCCTGGTTGTTGTATCGTTTGTGCGACAATTGTACTGCCGGACAGATCTTCCGAAGAATGGAGTCCTGAAAGTAAGAGAAAATGAAGAAATCGGCAGCCCCTAGTGCGGTTTAAGTCGTGTTTCGGCCGTGCCATGATGGTGCCCCTCCCCCTGTGCCCAAGGTATTTCCATAGCGTAGTTATGTACGCGCAACACTGGTTTCACAATTTGGCAATGGCTGGGGTTGGGGCCGCATTGCTACGCTTTCTCGGAACATGCCAGGCGGTCTTGTTGTAGGTTACTCCGGGCGCGCTTGACGGTGTCCGGACGTTTAATGGCCGGACTGGAGAATTGCCTTGAGAGGCTGCTTTGTACTTCCGCTGCGAGAGCCGCCGTATGCTCCTCCGTTTGGAGAGAGCGTTCGGTGTTTCCATTGACCGTAATGACTCCTCGAGGGCCTGGCATCTTGAGCTTAAGGTATGCGTAGTGCGGTACCGCATTGAACTTGGCAAATGCGGTTCGCCCGAGCAGTGCGTGATAGCCACTACGGAACGGGACTATGTCGAAGATTAACTCCTCGCTTCGGAAATTATCCGGAGTCCGAAGACCACTTCAAGTGTAACTGAGCCTCTACAGTTGGCCTCTACACCTGGTATGATGCCTTTAAAGGTCGTTTTAGTGGGTTTAATCCTCGAGGGACCGATGCCCATTTTCCGCACTGTATCCTGGTAAAGCAGGTTCAGGCTACTGCCGCCGTGCATAAGGACTCTAGTGAGGTGAAATCCGTCAATGATTGGGTCTAGAACCAATGCGGCGAATCCGCCATGACGGATGCTAGTGGGGTGGTCCCTTCGATCAAAAGTGATCGGGCAGGAGGACCATGGGTTGAACTTTGGGGCGACTAGTGTCGGGGGTTGGAAGCGACATATGCGAAAGGATGGCTTATCATGGTGGGGGCGAGTAGAACGTCACCGGTGCCCGGAAGCGGGATGAGGCGTAGACATGCACGCCGGCGGATCTTACCCAGCTTCAGGGCTCTCCGAGGAGATAATACCCCTACTGCTGCTCTGCGGGGTCTCCGCATGATCACTATGGTAATATGTGTACAAAGTTGCTCCTCGAGCTGTGTTCTAGAGGTAGGAGAGGGCAAGGCTAGCTCCCTCCCTCTTATGCTTCTGGTCTAGTGGTAAAAGGATCGAACCCTTTGCATGGGTGCTCCGGGGGGTTTATTGTAACGCCCCGGATTCGATGCGCCAGGTGTCTGCCAGTTATTCGACGTCATTGTCATGTCATGTGCTTGCGTGTTGCACTTTGCCATGTCATCATCTGCATTTCATATCATGTCATCATGTGCATCGCATTCGCATACGTGTTCGTCTCATGCATCCGAGCATTTTCCCCGTTGTCCGTTTTGCAATCCAGCTCTCCTATGTCCTCCGGCGCCCCCTTTCACCTCTTTTCGTGTGTGGGTGTTAAACTGTCTCGGAATGGACCGAGGTTTGCCAAGCGGCCATGGTATACCACCGGTAGACCGCCTGTCATGTTTCGTACCATTTGGACTCCGTTTGATACTCCAACGGTTAACCGGGTAGCCGCAAAGGCCTCTTTCGTGTGCAGCCCAACACCCCCTCCAAAGTGGCCCAAAACCCCTCCAAAACCCTTCCATCATCTCGGTCGTTCGATCACGATCGTGTGGCCGCAAACCGCACTCCATTTGGAGCTTCCTAGCCCCCTCTACCTATAAATATGTGCACCCCTCCCCGAAATTCGCGGTGCAACCCTAGCGTCTTCCTCCTCCCGCCGCCGGACGTGTCCGCCCCCACGCCCGGACATGTCCGCTGCCAGCCTCCACCTCACCCCGGCCAATCCCAAGTCGCCACGTCAGCGCTGCCGCCTCCCTCCTCCACTCCCGTCGCGCCACCTGTCCCGCCGCCTCCTCCCTTCACCGCGGCCCGCGGGGCCTGAAGCGGGCCCGCCGAGCCCATCCGGCGCCGCCCCGCGCCCGCGCGAGCCCGTCGCGTCGCCCGCCGAGGCGCGCCCCGCCGCCGCCGCCAGGCGCTCGCCGTCCGCCGCCTGCGCCGCCATCGCCGGCGTCGCCCGCCGCCGCCTCGCGCCCGCGCCTCCTCCCTCCGCTGCTCGCGCCTTGCCGCACCGCCCCTCACCGGCGCCCCTCTCCGCCGGCCTCGCCGGACCTCGCCGGCCGCCGCCCGTCGCCTCCCGTCTCCGCCTCGCTGCTCCGGCCTCGCCTCGGCTTCCGCGCCTCGCCGGAGGTTCGCCGGAGTTCGTCCCGCGCCGGATCCCGTCGAGTTGGACCCGATCCACCGGTCCCTGATCCAAACGCGGTGTCCCGATCCCGGATCTCTTCGTCCCGCTTCTCTCCGTCCCGCGTTGACTTTCGCGGAGGTAAAATTCCACTAAGTCCCCGAAGTTTCCAGATTCATGTGGCCATGTTCATCGCAACATATCTCTACATCCGTGGCTCCGTTTTGGGCGTGTAGCATATCAAATTGTTCGCGTCGACGAGTACATAATTTCATCTCATTGCATCATTTTCATTTGAGCTCATCTTGGTGCCCGAAATGCAGTTCGAAGAGGACTATGTGATGTTAGTTTCAGTTTCTCAGCAGAACATGCATTTTTGTCATTTTTGCCATGATTGATGTGTGCACCCTATGAAGTTGAGTCCTACATGTGTTTTGTAATATGCCATGCCATCTTTACAGGGGTGTATGCCATGTATTTTTGTGATCTCTGTGGTGACTAGCACAAGCATGCAAACTAGGCATCATAATGTTGCTAATTTCAGGGACTTAGTAATTTCACTAAGTCATGCCCTTCTGTTATTTTTATGCCATGTGTTCATGTTGTTTCAGAGAGATCTATGCCTATTTTGAGCAGGATCAGTAAGGGTGTTTTGAGCATCTGGATGTGCTCTATCCATCCATGCTTTTGTTTGTAATTATGGAGTTCCATAGCTTGAGTCAATCGAGCTGTACTTTTGCTATAAAATGTTGCTGGCAGATTGTTTACATGTTATTCGATTTTGCGAAGCTTGTTGTAGTTGATACTTGCATGCTATGATGTTGTTCTTGCCATGTATAGCTTCTATGCCATATCTTCTTGATTGATGTATGCTTAGTTTATCATGCAATGCTATGTAGTGAGCGCATCGAGCTCACGAACATGTCTACTTGTTATCTGTTTTGACATGTCCAGTTTTCTGCTAAGTCTGAAATCTGTAACGAAACTTGCTTATTTGATATGGGTGTTATTATATTTTCTGATCCCTTTTGGCTTATGGTCAGTAAGGGACTTTTGTTAAGTGCTTTTAGTGGATTCATGCCATGCCATATTTTTCTATGTCCTGTTCCTGTAGCAGGTTGTTTGCTTGCTATAAACATGTCATCCTGTTGTTAATTTCTGGCATCTTGTTATTTTCACCAAGTCTGTGAACCTGTTATCTTTTGCACTTTTGCCATGCTTGTTTGAACCTGCTATGATGTGATTTAGCCGTAGCTCAGTGTTAATCTTTTGTCAAGCATCTTGAGTAGTTAACTGTCATATGTTTTACTGGTACGTTTGGGTGCAGTAGCTTAATTTCTTGTTGCATGCTAAGTGGCATCATGCTGTTAATCGCAGAAACATGCCATCCTTGTTTTGCTTGTCATTTGCAAACCGTGCATCCGATTCCGGTGATCTTTATATCGATTTCAACCGAAATCATCTCACCTTTCCAGTGGCATATTTGGTTTGCCAAGATTATGCCTGGTTCATCTTTTTCCTTCTGGAGCACGCATATGCATTGCATACCACATCTAGCATATCATGCCATGTTTTGCATCATGTTGCTTGCGCATTGCATCGTGATTGATGGTTGTCCCCTTTGCTTGTGTTCTTGCTTTGGGTAGAGCCGGGAGACAAGTACGTGTACGAGGAACCTGTTGAGAACACTTACGAGGACCAAGCTTTCGACAACTCTGAGAACCTTGCAGGCAAGATGACCATACCCTCGAAATCACTTCTATCTTTGCTCGCTAGTTGCTCGCTCTTTTGCTATGCCTATGATGCGATACCTACCACTTGCTTATCATGCCTCCCATATTGTTAAACCAAGCCTCTAACCCACCTTGTCCTAGCAAACCGTTGTTTGGCTATGTTACCGCTTTGCTCAGCCCCTCTTATAGCGTTGTTAGTTGCAGGTGAAGATGAAGTTTGTTCCTTGTTGGAACATGGAGATGTTGTTCCTTGATTGGAACATGTTTACTTGTTGGGATATCACAATATCTCTTATATTATTAATGCATCTATATAGTTGGTAAAGGGTGGAAGGCTCGGCCTTATGCCTGGTGTTTTGTTCCACTCTTGCCGCCCTAGTTTCCGTCATATCGGTATTATGTTCCCGGATTTTGCGTCCCTAACGCGATCGGGTGATTTATGGGACCCCCTTGACAGTTTGCTTTGAATAAGACTCTTCCAGCAAGGCCCAACATTGGTTTTACATTTGCCTCAGCCTATTTCCTTTTTCCCTTGGGAGTCGCTCTCTCGAGGGTCATCTTTATTTAGCCCCCCGGGCCAATGCTTGTCTAAGTGTTGGTCCAAACTAGAGCATCGTGCGGGACCGTCCCTTGCCAACTTGGGTTATGTTGGTACCTGTACGCTTAGCTTATCCGGTCGTGGCCTGAGACGAGATACGCACGGCTACTATCAGGGTGTCGGCACGCCAGGAGGTCTTGCTGGACTTGTTTTATTACTGTCGAAATGTCTTGTAGACAGGATTCCGAGACTGATCGGGTCTTCCCGGGGAGAAGGAATATCCTTCGTTGATCGCGAGAGCTTATAATGGGCTAAGTTGGGACACCCCTGCAGGGTTTGAACTTTCGAAAGCTGTGCCCGCGGTTATGTGGCAGATGGGAATTTGTTAATGTCCGGTTGTAGAAAACCCGAAGTTGATCTTAACTAAAATACATCAACCGCGTGTGTAACCGTGATGGTCTCTTCTCGGCGGAGTCCGGTAAGTGAACACGGTGTTGGAGTTATGCTTGACGTAGGTTGTTCTAGGATCACTTATTGATCATCGTTCATCGACCGTGCTTTTGCCTCCTCTTCTCGCTCTCTTTTCCGTATGTTAGCCACCATATATGCTAGTCGCTTGCTGCAGCTCCACCTCACTACCCTGTCCTACCTATAAGCTTAAATAGTCTTGATCTCGTGGGTGTGAGATTGCTGAGTCCTCGTGACTCACAGATACTTCCAAAACCAGCTTGCAGGTGCCGATGAAACCGTGCAGTTGACGCACCCGAGCTCAAGGAGGAGCTCGATGAAGATCTTGTTCATTTTGTTGTTTCATTTCATTTGATCAGTAGTGGAGCCCAGTTGGGGAGATCGGGGATCTGTGTAGCATTTGGGGTAGTCTTCTTTTATTTTGGTTCCGTAGTCGGACCTTGATTGTATCTGTATGATGTATTGCTTACTCATGTATTGTGTGAAGTGGCGATTGTAAGCCAACTATGTATCTCTTTCCCTTATGTATTACATGGGTTGTGTGAAGATTACCTCACTTGCGACATTGCTTTCAATGCGGTTATGCCTCTGAGTCGTGCTTCGACACGTGGGAGATATAGCCGCATCGAGGGCGTGACATTTATATAGGCCTACCCCCCGGGGGTACAATGGTAATCCGGCTGGGCGCGGGTCCCAGCCGTCTGTCTCTCAGGTCGCCGTCCTCTCCGCCGACTCCTGGGGCCCGCCGCTGGTGGGCCCCGTCGACTGACTTGGTCACTGTAGTCGCGCCTCTGATGACGTTGGCTTGGTCGTGGGGTCATGGCAACAGTGCCGCCACCTGGCGGGTGATCACTGTCGCCACTCCCCGTCTTATCTGGTTAATGGCGTGCGGGGCCCGTGGGAGGTACGGGCCGACTCTCGGAGGCCGACTCCCACGAGGTCGTCTTCGGGTGCTCTCGCCATCTTTCGTCCCCCCCCCCCCCGCTAACTAGCGGGACCCGCCGTCTCCGGGCCGTACGGGCGGGCCAACGTGGGAACAGGGTTTCGCCGCTGGGGCGAACGTCATGACCAGTATGGCAACAGTGCCGCGCCGGACGGAGATCTCCTCCGGTACGACGTACTGTAGCCATACCTGCCCTTGGTAATCAGGGTAGGGGAGGGCCGTACTCCGGCCATCCCCGATCTCGTCCTTCTTCTTGAAGGCAGAGGGTGGGAAGTCGCGGGCCAACTCCCCATAGTCGGCTTCCCTGGAGTCACCAACTGGGAGTCGGCTTATGTCGTAGCCGTCTCTGGGATTCGGCCGTGAGTGGGTAGTCGGTGATGCTGCAACCGACTCCCAGAGTCAGCCCTTCGTCTTGGGATTTTTGAGGGGCGAAGCCTTCCCCGATGTCTTGAAAGGTTCTGGGTCTCGGGTTAGCCTACCCGTGGCCCATTACTCCGACAGTAGTCCCCGGAGCTGGTGAGGCACCGAGGGAGACATGTCGAGGAGCCTCAACAGTTTCTTCCTTCGAGTGGATGGATCTGAGGCTTGCCTGTCGTCTTCCTCCGAGCCGACCATTGGGAGGTTATCTTGTTCAGGCCGTCTCCGAGAAGCCGACTATAGGAAGCCGGACTCGTCGAAGGTCGTCCTGCTCTTCAAAGAGTTTGAAAGTCTTGGCGGGATTCAGACGGCGTGCTTGATAAGCCACACGGCCGCCGCCCGCCGCGGACCTGCTGGGAGGGGCCACGTGGCCGGGCCAGTCTGCCAGCCCACGCGTGCGATGGGACAGGCCCGTGAGTGGGGCCCGCCATTACCGCGCTTCGGCCTTCGAACGGATCCGTTGTGGCCGCGCGGGCGGTTGAGTTTCCAGCGCAGTAAATGCGCATAGTAACTTGCGTGGTAAATCGTGGGGGTCGTGGGGGTCGTGGGGGTCGTGGGCGCAGTTAATCCCACGACGCCCCCTCAGCTTCTTAGCCCGCCAGCCTATAAGTAGGTGGAGGGAGCGGGGCGGCGAAGCACGCGCGCCCGCTCTCCTCTGCTTTCCTTGCTCTTTCTTCTTTCTTCTTTCTCCCACCGCTGCTGCGCCGAACTGCGCCCCGCTTGCAGCGATGAGCTCTTCCTCCGCCGCCGCGCCCGCCGCCGTGCGCTCTGACGTGTGGGACGGTTCCGAGATCGACGACGACATGATCGACAACGACCGCAAGACGCGTCGCCTCCCCAGCGCGCACCTCGTGCAGGCCCGTGCTCCGCCGCCGAAGGAGGTGACGCCGGCGCTGGGGGAGGGCGAGCAGCTTGTGTTCCGCTCCCACCTCATGCGCGGCCTGGGGCTGCCGGCGAGCGGGTTCTTCCGTTCGTTCTTGGAGTTCCATGGCCTCCAGCCGCACCACCTCACCCCAAACACGGTGGTGCTGCAGGCGGCCTTCACCGCTTTGTGCGAGGGCTTCCTCGGCGTTCTCCCCACCATCGAGCTGTGGGGAGAGTTCTTTCAGTCCAAGCTCGGCACGCACGTCGCCGGCGTGCCAGCCCAGTGCGGTGCCTTCATTGCGATACGGAGGACGACGGCCGACAACCCGTTCCCCGCCATCCAACTAATCAAGTCGGTGAAGATGTGGCAGCCCTCTTACTTCTATGTGAAGAATGTCGCCCCAGACGGCGACTGGGTTAATCTGCCGCCATACGAAGCCGACACGCCGGCTGGGAGGCAGCCCAGCTGGTCCTACCGCGCCAGGACGCTGACTCCGGCTGGAGCCGCCGCCGTGGCGCGACTTCGAGTGCTGACGTAGTCGGCCGGTCTGACTGGGGCCGACTTGCTAGCCGCCTTCGTGGCGCGCCGAGTCCTCCCGCTCCAAAGCCGGCCTCATCTGATCTGTCAGATGAGCGGCCACTGGGACCCCAGTCGGATGTGCACCAAGGACATGCCCCACGCGGAGGTGGTGAACACGGTGAACTACATCGCGAACTGCGGCCTCTCAGAGGATTGGCAGTTCGGCATGGAGCCGTACTCGCGCGCCAACCCTCCGCCAGTGGTAAGTTCTTCTTCTTCTTCTTCTTTACAGCCGAATCCGACTCTTGATATTTATTATTTTTATTTTTGGCTCTGAATTCTCTCATTCAGCCCTCGTCCGCCGCCGTGGGGCCGCCCCTCCAGTTCGCCCCTGATCGCGCGGAGAGCGACATCGACGACCCCGACCTGGGGGCGGCGGCGATGGAGGCCGACGCCGAAGGAGGCGGCGAAGGAGAGGAAGGCATCCTCAAGCCCTCGGCCACCTTCGCCGACTGGCATGCCGGCGAAGACGGGGAAGTCGCCCCGCGCCATCAATCAAGGCTAGACGGCGCGAGGAAGCGCCGGGCCGGGCCGAGTTCCCTCGGAGGCCGGGAGAAGAAGTTTAAGGGGGCGGCCGCCGCGACCAAGCGGGAAGAGGCGGTCGCGAGGGCCCAACGCTTCCGTAAGGAAGTGAAGAAGCCACCGCTATCCTCTGGGTAAGCGTTTCTGTTTCCTTGTCTTGCTTTTTGTCTTTTGGTGGATTTTGTCTGGGTCCTTACATGTCTTCCTTGTCCCAGAGCTCCTCTCACCCTTGGGAGGGTCGCCGCCGCCTCCATCAGGGGGTCGGTGGAGTCGTCTGCCATGACTCGGGGTATTGACCCTGCTGCCGACCTCCGGGAAGCGACGGAGCGGAACGCGCAGGAGAAGCGCGACGAGGACGAAGCCGCCCGCCAGGAGAAGGCGGAGGCCGAGAAGGCGGCCGCCTCCACCCAGAAGGAGCCGGAGAGAGCCGAAGCCGCCGCCGTGGCCAAACAGCGGGCCGAAGAAGCCGCGCGCCGCCAGTCGGCGCTGTTCGTCGTCCCATTGAACTCGGCGCAGCCTCCGGATTATACGGAGCAGTCTGGGGAAGTCGGCGGGGAGCACCCCATCGTGGAGAGGGAGAGCGGCGAGACTCCCGGTCTGGACACGGTGGTGCCGCCACCACCGCCCCCGCCGCCATCGGGAGGCGCGAGAGACGAACAGCTGGCGGACCCGCCGGTGCCGCTGACTACGGACGAAGCCATGGCGAATTTGCTTCTCCAAGTCGCCTCGCCGACGCGCCGCCGTCTGGAGAAGGCGACTTCAGCGCCGCGCCCTCTGGAGACCGGAGCAGGCAGCTCGGTCGTCCCAGATGTCGAGGTAATGAGCGCTGCGCCCATCGGGTGGGTGCGAGGAGGCGGCACAGGCCCGCTGAACCAGGCGCTCCTGGACGTCCAGGCGAAGCTGCGAGCCAAAGGCGACGCCCTCCAGAACTGCACCAAGGCGCATCTAGCGTCGCGAGCGGCCGTCCGGGTATGTTTCTTCTGACTTTGTTTTTTCTTGCTCTTCTCTGTGGGGGCGCGCCAGCGCACCCACTGGGTGTAGTCCCCGAGTTCCAGGCCGGCTGCTGAGCAGGCGAGTTGGAACTCTATTGGTGAGTTCCAAGTGCTTATTCTTTTTTTTAAATGCTTATCGTAGGACTACCACAACCTCCGAGTCACCATCTTCAACCGTAATGTTGAAGAGCTGGGCAAGCGGACTGCCGACTTGTCGGAGAGCCGGAGTGAGTTTCCTTCTTCGCGGGGCGCGCTGGCGCACCCGCGGGCTGTAGTCCCCGAGATTCGGGCCGACTGCTGCGCAGTCGAGCCGGATCTTCTTGGCGACCTTCTCTGACGACTTGCGTCCTTTTCTTCTTTCTTCAGAGGCCAACGCCGTTCTTTTGCAGCAGCTGGGCGAAGCCAACACCACCTTACGCGCCAAGGAGGCGGAATGCGGCAAGCTCGTCACAGAGCGCGACCTGCTGGCTGCGCAGCTGCCAGAGCAGAAGGAGCTGCTCAAGAAGGCGCAGGAGGAGGCGAAGGAGAGAGAGACTGGACTCCAAGCCGAGTTCGAGGCCGAACGCTCCTCCTGGACCGACGAGGAGGCGATGCTGACCTCCGGCTTCCACGAAATTGAGGATATCGTTGATGGTAAGTTTTCTTTACTCTCTTTCTTCGAGCCGCCGATCGCGGGTCGGGCCGACTCTTGCTTTTTCTGACTTGCTTCTTTTTTCGTCTCGGTAGACTTCTTCCCGGGCCATTCGCAAACTGTTGTTCAAGCCATCGAGGCCGATCGCGAGGCGCGGAGGGCGGCCGGCGAGGAGGTTGCCGCCAACGCCCCCCGGACTCTTGATGAACAGCTTTTGAGCATCGAGGCTCGCCTGCGGCCGGCTCACCGGATGCTGCGCCGGCTTCAACGCGCCGACGCCCAGGCGATTGCCGCCTTGTGGCCAGAGATGCCGATTCTGCGCACTCCCAGCCGGACTGCCGACTGGCTGGAGGTCGCAGCAGGCCGTCTGGAGGCTTGGAAAGGCTCCTCGGCACGTGCTGGAGCGCGTCGGGCCTTGGAGTTTGTCAAGGTGTGGTATCCAGACCTGAGCCTGGACCAGCTGGCCACGCTCCGTGCCGAGGCCCAGCCGGAGCTGGCAGCCATGGAGGACGACTTTGTGAAGCGCGCCGCAGCGATCGCCGAGTACGTCGACACCAATGTCTTCGTTCCTGAGCGAGCTGACAATGGCGAGGAGGCGCCGCCGGAGTGGTTTGGGATGAACCCGAACTACGGCGAGGACTCGACGGAGGTGATCGGCTCCAGTGCCGAGGAGGAAGACGAGGTGGAGGCCGGAGACGAGATGGAGGCGCCAGAAGCCGGAGCGGGCGATCAGCCTCAGCTCGACCGTGCCTCCAACAACGAGCCGTGCCCAACTGCACCGGCTGCCGCTGGAGGTGATCAAGCCGAGTCTGCCAAGCCGTCCGCCCCAACGTCCGACACCGCCATCTCCTCCGAGCCCCCAAACCCGTCTGCTGCTTCATAGGCCGCTGCCTTGTCTTATTTATCTGCTTAGTAGTTTCTCGAAGAACTTTGTTAATTCGCACAATTCCACCCACGGGGTGTATTTTGAACTACCGTTCGAGGATTCGGCCAATGGCCTTTGTGATGTAAATATTTATCTGGGTTCTATCATTTCTTGCTTATTGATTTTTTGGCTTTTTCCCTTTGCCGCCTTCCCTTAGATGCCATCTTTGCCAGTCGGACAGCCGCTCCGCGGACTGCCGCTGGATCAAATACTTGGCTACTTTTGGGAAGGCAAGTACTCAACCATTCTAGAGTTTCTTTAGCAAGTCAGATAGAAAACAGCAAGCCGACTGCTCGGAGTCGGTTTTGCGAGGAACGGCTGGAAAGCCAGCTCGAGCTATGTTTATGCTTTGAGTCCTTAGCCATTTTTCATGTGGGCGCCCATTCTTCCTTACTCCTGCCTGCCGGGCAGTCGCTCTGCGAGCTGCGACTTCTAACAGGAGACGGCTTAGGCACCACACACTACTTGTCCGACTGCAGGAAGCGTTTTCATAGCGCGAGACGGCGAGTCCCCGGGCCGACTAGTCGAGCCCGGTGCCAAGCGGCATAACAAAGAGTAGCATACTCGGAAGCATAATACTTATCATACAGATAATGAAAGGGGCAGTCTCCGAGTCCGTCTCGGGGGGCCTAGATTCTTGGTACTTCAATACAAAGGGGTAGCATGGTACATACTGCATTAACTGTTGATCTTCGACTGTTGCGACCTGCCGGCTACTGGAAGCCGGCTGTGGGGCCTTGCGCTTGTGATCGTTCTGCTGTTGCCGCCGACTGGCGTCTCCAGCCGGAGTTCTGGGAGCTTGAGGGGCCACCTTGCCGGCCATGCTGACTTGGATCTCCGTCTTCATAGAAGAGTCGGCTGTGGCGTACTTGTCTGCTATGATCAGCAGCTCGTCCAGGGTCTCTCGCTCGTCGCAGAGGAGCTTATGCTTGAGGAGGGTGCCTTCTCTGCACCCGGCGGTGAAGTACTCGATGGCCTGCACCTCGTGCACGCCCTCGCAGGAGTTTCGGAGCTCGGCCCAACGCGTGAGGTAGTCGCAAGTCGATTCGCTGGGGCCTTGCACGCACAAAGAGAGCTGGCGAGGCTTGGGAGGTCGCTTGTACGTGCTTGTGAAGTTGCGGACGAAAGCCTCGGTGAAGTTGACCCAGTTGTTGATGCTGCGGGGTTTCAGGCTGTTCAACCATGTCCGGGCCGTACCCTGGAGCATGAGTGGAACGTACTTCACGGCAACACGCTTGTTGCCGTTTGCTATGCTGACGGCAGTGGAGTAGTCAACCAGCCAGTCTTCCGGCTTCACGGAGCCGGTGTACTTGGGAGTGTCTCTAGGGAGAGTGAACCCTTTGGGGAAGGGCTCATCTCGAATGCGGGGGCCGAAGCACGGCGGTCCCAACTCGTCTTCTTCTTCCAGCGCCAGGGATTGGTGGAGTCGGTCGATCCGGTGGCGGGCATCATTCTCTCCGACTCCCTCTCGGCGGCCGAGGAGGCCTCCGAGAGTCGGATACTCAACGGGCGGCGGGGAGACTCGTCTTTCTCTGCGGGGTGGAGGAGGCACATAGTCGTTTCGCCGCTCCACTGCTCTCGGGCGGCCGTCTTGATCGCGCTCGATGGTGATGTGAGTCCGACTGCGGCTCGCAGCCGGCTCCTTGTCTTTTCTTCCGCGGACGCCGCCAGTCGGCGTCCGAGACGTCGCGCCTTGATCTCGGCGGGGTGGCAGGTCGTCGTTCTGTTGCCGCGGCCCCTCGGTTCGGCAGCCGGCCGTGTTCTGCGCGCCAGCCGCGTCGAGGAGTTGCTGGACTCGCTCCATCATCAGTCAGCGTTCTTCGCCCTTGAGGTTGTCCAACTCGTCCGCTGCCACCTGGGCAGCTCGAATGTTCTCTGCGGACGTGGCGTCTACGGGGCGATTGGCCCCGAACATGCTGGCGATGTCCGCGCCGCGTTGCCGGGCCGTGCCCAGGCGGCTAGGCCCTGTTGGGGCCGGCGAGCCGCCCACAGCGCGATCCATCTCATGCTGGTAGGCCTCTGACAAGCGTCTCATGCTTGCCAGCTTCTTTGCGCCTTCGACGAGCTGGAGGCGGCGTGCCTCCAGCGTTTCGGCGTCGGCGTCCTCTGGAATGGGCGCATCCAGGACTTGCATTGCCGCATCAAGCGGGTCGTGAGTTCTTCCGTCGGAGTGCTCGCCATGGCCGATGACGAGCACTTCTGTGACGGTGCTTCCGCCGCTCTCCGCGCGAGGGAGCGGCTCGTCGTAGACCACCACGTTGGTGGGAAAGGCGTCGAGCGACACGGTGTCGGAGTCGACCAGCATCGGGTCGGTGGAGCCTACGGACTCCAGGTCAGCGGCGGGCTCGCCGGCAACGTGGAGTTCGTCGAGGAGGCCGGCGAGAAGGCTCTCAGGGCCGCCGGTGCCTGCGTCGGATGCAGGCTCGTCGGAGAGGCGAACCTCGCCGACAAGATCGGCGAGGCAGCTGCCGCGCAGGTGGTCTCAGTACCGTGCAGCGCGTCGGCGCGAACTCCCTCCGACGTGCCGGGCTGGCTGCGCTCGCCAGGGAGGAAAAGGGTTCCCGTCCAGAACAGATCTCCGGACGACGGTGCACCTCGCCCCATGGTGGGCGCCAAATGTCGGGGGTTGGAAGCGACATATGCCAAAGGATGGCTTATCATGGTGGGGGCGAGTAGAACATCGCCGGTGGCCGGAAGCGGGATGAGGCGTAGACATGCACACCGGCGGATCTTACCCAGCTTCAGGGCTCTCCGAGGAGATAATACCCCTACTGCTGCTCTGCGGGGTCTCCGCATGATCACTATGGTAATATGTGTACAAAGTTGCTCCTCGAGCTGTGTTCTAGAGGTAGGAGAGGGCAAGGCTAGCTCCCTCCCTCTTATGCTTCTGGTCTAGTGGTAAAAGGATCGAACCCTTTGCATGGGTGCTCCGGGGGGTTTATATAGGCCTACCCCCCGGGGGTACAATGGTAATCCGGCTGGGCGCGGGTCCCAGCCGTCTGTCTCTCAGGTCACCGTCTTCTCCGCCGACAACTGGGGCCCACCGCTGGTGGGCCCCGTCGACTGACTTGGTCACTGTAGCCGCGCCTCTGATGACGTTGGCTTGGTCGTGGGGTTGTGGCAACAGTACCACCGCCTGGCGGGCGATCACTGTCGCCACTCCCCGTCTTATCTGGTTAATGGCGTGCGGGGCCCGTGGGAGGTACGGGCCGACTCCCACGAGGTCCGTCTTTGAGTGCTCTCGCCGTCTTTCGTCCCCCCTGCTGACTAGCGGGACCCGCCGTCTCCGGGCCATACGGGCGGGCCAATGTGGGAACAGGGTTTCGCCGCTGGGGCGAACGTCAGGACCAGTATGGCAACAGTGCCGCGCCAGACGGAGATCTCCTCCGGTATGACGTACTATAGCCATACCTTCCCTTGGTAATCAGGGGAGGGGAGGGCCATACTCCGGCCATCCCCGGTCTCGTCCTTCTTCTCGAAGGCAGAGGGTGGGAAGTCGCGGGCCGACTCCCCATAGTCAGCTTCCCTGGAGTCACCAACTGGGAGTCGGCTTATGTCGTAGCCGTCTCTGGGATTCGGTCATGAGTGGGTAGTCGGTGATGCTGCAGCCGACTCCCAGAGTCAGCCCTTCGTCTTGGGATCTTTGAGGGGCGAAGCCTGCCCCGATGTCTTGAAAGGTTCTGGGTCTCGGGTTAGCCTACCCGTGGCCCATTACTCTGACAACTGGCTCCATCGTGTATACGTCCCTTAGCGCACACTGATGAAGCTATGTACCTAGGGTAGGGGCACGGACCTGTCCTAAGAGCCCTACCCAAGGACATCCCTAGAAGAAGTCACCTTTCAATCGACTTGAAGGTACCCACTCGACGGGTTCAAGACACTCGACCAAGAAGCTACCACTCGACCACGAAGCCAACCACCCGACTGCAGGAGATCTAAAGTCACTCCACAGGCAAACGGTCGGTCATTAAGTAGCCTTTATGGTCATCATAGCACTTTATTAGAGGCGTTACCAGTAATGCCCAACCTTAATGTACCTTAAACCCTGCATTACTGAAGGCAGGAGAGGGCTAGCGAACTCTATATAAGCCACCCCCCTCCTCAGTATCAAGGGTTCGCACCCGTGTCATTCTCACACATATAATCCAGTCGACCGCCTCCGGGCACCGAGACGTAGGGCTTTTACTTCCTCTGAGAAGGGCCTGAACTCGTACATCTTTGTGTGCTTACAGCTCCTGCATAGTTAAGATCTAGCCTCTCCATACTTACCCCCCTACATCACTGTCAGACTTAGAACCACGACTGTTGGCGCCCACCATGGGGCAGGAATCTTAGCGCTTGATTGTAGGAGTTGCGATTTTTCCGATCTCCTTGATCATGGTTCCGTGCGGAGTTTTGGTGGAGGGCCGCGAGATCCGTCTCGGCTCGCTCACGTTCATCGCCGACGACTCCGCCTGGCTTCAGGAGGCTCCACTCGACATCGACGCGCTCCCTGTCCGCGGGGCGACGCACTTTCGCGCGTGTGTTCGTAGCGTCCTCCTACGGCAGCCGTCGACCCAGTATCGGTCGGCTCCCGTGTCATCTCCCCACCCCATCTCTCGCCAGCGCAAGCGCTCTGGTCGATCGAGACTTCATAGGTGGGTGAGGCATGCGGTGGCCCGCCAGTCGGCTACCCTACAAATCGCGGCAATCGAGCCCGACGAATCTCTCTACGGCCTGTTCGATCTATCGACTGGCTCCGCAGAGACCGCATCAGAGTGCGACAGCAGTGACCCTGCGGCGGAGATTCTGGCGATTGATGGGACACGCAGCCCTCCAGGTTTTGCTCGTACCGACGAAGGTGCAGGCGGGGGCGACCCGTCGCATCTCCACGAAGAGTATCTCCCCGAGCCACTCACGTCGGTGCAGCGAGAGGATCTTCGCCGCCGGAACATGGATGCACTTCACACTCCTATCGTTGAAGAAACCCCCGAGGCCCGGGCCCTGGAGGACGCGCGCTTGGCTAACCTGGCCGAGCGCACTCGACTGGAGAATCTCCAGCGAGCTCTCGAGGAGAAGGCGCGTCAGCGGGCTCCCGAGTCCAGTCGACGTCAGCTCTTCCCACCTACGCAGGTATATCGAACTCCATTTCAGAATTTGGCAGTCGCGGCGAGAATAGCAGAATCAATTCAGCCCTCCCAGTCAGAGGCTGGCAGGGGCTTGTTGCAGATTAGAGCCTTGCTCCGAGCAGCAGGAAACCAGAATTCCGCTATTTCTCAGTCGCGGAATAGGATTCACAGTCGGTCTGTTGCAGCGGATACAGTGCAGTCGGCTCACAGCCCAAGATCGCCTCCGAGGCGTGAGGGACGTGGAGACCGATCCGATCAGTACAGAAGAAACGAGCAGTATGATCACCGATTCGATCGTGATGATCGACGTCGAGTGCCAACCCCACCCCCGAGGAGTGGGTCATATGCGCCTCGACAGCAGGATGACAGACGCCCTCATAGTGTTGGGCGGAGGATTCCGATCGACCCCAGGGAACCAGGCTTTGGCGCGAGATCCATCCTCGTTCAAGGTTTGGTCGACAGGAACAGGGCTCACCGAGAAGGACATGACAGAGATGCGCCTACCAGCAGCAGAGTACATGTTTTGGGGCCAGAGTGTTTCAGTCGAGCCATCAGGGCCGCAGTGATTCCTCCCAACTTCAGGTTGGCGACTGGAGTCAGCAAGTTCATCGGCGAGTCTAAGCCTAACACTTGGCTCGAAGATTACCGAGTGGCTATCCAGATTGGCGGCAGCAATGATGAGGTGGCTATGAAGCATTTGCCTCTCCTGTTAGAGGGCTCAGCCAGAGCGTGGCTGAATCAGTTAGCACCCAGCAGCATCTACACTTGGGAGGACCTCTCCCGAGTGTTTGTCACGACCTTTGAAGGAACATGCAAGCGACCGGCAGGCCTTACGGAATTGCGGTCTTGTGTGCAGAAACCGAGTGAAACTCTGAGGGATTACATCCAAAGATGGATCACTTTGCAACACATAGTTGAGAATGTACCAGATCACCAAGCAGTTTGTGCCTTTAAAGAAGGCGTGAAGAACAGAGAGCTGAATCTGAAGTTCGGTCGGACCGGAGAAATGTCTCTGAATCGGATGATGGAAATTGCCACCAAATACGCTAATGGTGAAGATGAAGATCGACTCCGGAGTGGCAAGCAGAAAGCAGTCGCCCAGGAAACCGGAGGCAATTCTAGTCAGAAACAGAAGCGGAAGGCCGAGCCAACCGCTCCTGGGGAGGCCCTGGTCGTAACCCAGGGAAAATTCAAGGGAAAACCAAAGGGGCCCTGGAACCCCAAGAAAGTTAAAGATCAAGATGGAAATGATGTTTTGGATCTGCCATGCCACATTCACACCAAGAAAGATGAGGAGGGTAAACTCATTTACCCAAAACATACCACTCGACAGCGTCGGCTCCTGATCCAGCAATTTCAGGGTAAACAGTCCAAGGACAAGGAAAAAGAGTCGGACAAAGTTGAGGATAAAGAAGATAGTGACGACAGATACCCCCAAGTCAATTCCACCTTGATGATTTTTGCTGATGTTGAAAGCAAAAGTCGACTGAAAGTCATTAACCGTGAAGTGAATATGGTTGCCCCGGCAACGCCCAGTTACCTGAAGTGGTCTCAGACTGCCATCACATTCGACCAGTCTGATCACCCTACGCACATTGCCACCCCTGGGAGGCAAGCTCTGGTGGTCGATCCAGTGGTCGAAGGCACTCGACTGAGCAAAGTCCTGATGGATGGTGGCAGCGGCCTGAACATATTGTATGCAGAAACGTTGAAAGGGATGGGCATTCCAATGTCCAGGCTCAGTGCCAGCAACATGAGCTTCCATGGAGTCATTCCTGGAAAGAAAGCCGAGTCACTTGGTCAGATTGCTCTTGATGTGGTTTTCGGTGATTCAAAGAATTACCGCAAGGAAAAGTTGACATTTGAGGTTGTGGACTTCCAGAGTGCTTATCATGCTATTCTGGGCAGGCCAGCCTATGCACGCTTCATGGCTCGACCGTGCTATGTGTATCTCAAGTTGAAGATGCCCGGCCCAAGAGGTGTGATCACCGTTACAGGCAATCAGAAGAAAGCAGAAGAGTGTTTTCAGAAAGGCTCAAAGATTGCTGATGCTCATATGTTAGTAGTCGAGTTGCAAGAGTACCAGAAGACTGCTGATCCGAGTGAACTGCTGCGAGCCAAGAAGCCTGCTTCGGAATCAGCTTTTCAGTCGTCCGGTGAAACTAAGCCAATCCACATTCACCCGGCCGACCCCAATGCCGCTCCGACTCACATCTCAACGATGCTCGACTCCAAATAGGAAGAAGCGCTCATCCAGTTCCTCCGTGAGAACTGGGACATCGTCGCATGGAAGCCTCCTGACATGCCTGGAGTTCCTCGGGGACTAGCTGAGCACCGTCTACGAGTCGACCCATAGTTTAAGCCCATGAAAGAACATCTTCGACGGTCCGCCATCCAGAAGTGGAAAGCTATTGGTGAGGAGGTGGCTCGGCTCTTGGCAGCGGAGTTCATCAGAGAGATCTACCACTCCGAGTGGCTCGCCAATGTTGTCATGGTCCCCAAGAAGGACAAGTCACTTCGCATGTGCATCGACTTCAAACATATCAATCGGGCCTGCCCGAAAGATCATTTCCCTCTCCCCCGCATCGACCAGATAGTCGACTCGACCGCGGGGTGTGAGCATTTGTCTTTTCTAGACGCCTATTCAGGGTACCATCAGATCCGTCTGTATGGACCCGACGAGATCAAAACAGCTTTCATCACTCCATTCGGATGCTTCTGCTATGTCACCATGCCCTTCGGCCTCAAGAATGCTGGAGCCACGTTCATGAGGATGATTCAGAAGTGTTTGCTCACTCAGATCAGTCGGAACGTGGAAGCATACATGGATGATATTGTGGTCAAGTCACGGAAAGGTTCCGACCTACTGACTGACCTCGCTGAAACCTTTGCCAACCTCAGGAGGTATGATATCAAGATCGATCCATCAAAGTGCACATTTGGAGTCCGAGGCGGAAAGTTGCTCGGTTTTCTCGTTTCCGAACGAGGAATCGACGCCAATCCCGAAAAAGTTGGCACCATACTCCGGATGAAGCGTCCTGTGCGTGTGCACGATGTCCAGAAGCTTACAGGTTGCTTGGCCGCTCTAAGTCGATTCATTTCCCGTCTCGGTGAAAAGGCGTTGCCTCTTTACCGACTGATGAAGAAGTCTGACAAGTTCGAGTGGACTCCGGAAGCTGATGCAGCATTTGCAGACCTCAAAGCTCTACTCTCCACCCAGCCGGTGCTTGCTGCCCCAATCATTAAAGAGCCTGTGCTGCTTTACATTGCAGCCACGGGACAAGTTGTCAGTACAGTACTAACGGTCGAGCGGGAAGAAGAAGGAAATGCCTTTAGAGTTCAACGCCCAGTATATTATGTGTCAGAAGTTTTGACCCCATCAAAGCAAAGATATCCTCATTACCAGAAGCTTGTGTATGGGATTTACATGACCACGAAGAAGGTTATACACTACTTCTCTGATCACTCCATTACAGTCGTCAGCGACGCTCCACTGTCAGAGATTTTGCACAACAGAGATGCAACTGGTCGAGTGGCGAAGTGGGCGATTGAACTCCTTCCCCTAGATATCAAGTTCGAAGCAAAGAAGGCTATCAAGTCCCAAGCTATTACAGATTTCGTCGCCGAGTGGATTGAACAGCAACTTCTGACTCAAGTACACTCGGAGCACTGGACCATGTTCTTCGATGGATCTAAGATGCTGAATGGTTCCGGTGCTGGGGTAGTTTTGGTTTCCCCCCGAGGAGATAAACTCAGATACGTTCTCCAGATTCACTTCGATTCCTCCAATAATGAAGCAGAATATTAAGCACTCTTGTATGGGTTGCGCATGGCCATTTCACTCGGCGTCCGTCGCCTCATGGTCTACGGCGAATCAGATTTGGTGGTTAATCAGGTGATGAAGGAGTGGGTAGTCAGAAGCCCAGCTATGACTGGCTACTGCAACGCAGTAAGAAAGCTGGAAAAGAAATTCGAGGGGTTAGAGCTTCATCACATCCCCCGAGTGAAAAATCAAGCAGCTGATGATTTGGCAAAGATAGGCTCCAAGAGAGAAGCCATTCCCAGCAATGTGTTTTTGGAGCATATCCACTCACCATCAGTCCAGGAGGATCCTTTTACAGAGGAACCCCCACAGCCGAAAAGTGCCACAGATCCGACTGAAGTCGAAATCCCTGCTGTGGTCGACCTAATCATGGAAGTCTTGGCAATCACTCCCGACTGGACAGTACCGTACATTGCGTACATCTTGAGGAAAGAACTCCCATAAGACGAGGAGGAGGCTCGACAGATCGTCCGTCGATCCAAAGCCTTCACAGTCATAATGGGACAGTTGTACAGAGAAAGCGCAACTGGAATCGGCCAGAAGTGCATAACGCCAGAAGAGGGTCAGATAATCCTTGATGATATCCACTCGGGGACTTGTGGTCACCATGCGTCCTCTCGGACCATTGTGGCTAAAGCATACCGAGCGGGTTTTTACTAGCCCAGAGCAAATGAAATGGCGAAAGAGATAGTTGACAAGTGTGAAGGCTGCCAGTTCTACTCCAACATGTCGCACAAGCCAGCATCAGTCCTGAAGACCATTCCACTCGTCTGGCCCTTCTCTGTTTGGGGACTGGACATGGTTGGACCACTAAGAACAGGCAGGAGCGGATTCACACATGTGCTAGTGGCAGTCGACAAGTTTACCAAATGGATTGAAGCCAAACCTATCAAGAATCTTGATGCTTGCACTGCAATCAGTTTCATCAGGGAGTTAATATTCAGATATGGAGTCCCGCATAGCATCATCACTGACAACGGGTCAAACTTCGATTCAGACAAGTTCAGAGCCTTTTGCGCCTCTCAAGGCACACGAGTCGACTACGCGTCGGTCGCGCATCCCCAGTCGAATGGACAAGCTGAAAGAGCAAATGGTCTGATTCTCAAAGGACTGAAGCCTCGACTGATGCGTGATCTCAAGCACGCAGCAGGCGCTTGGGTCGACGAGATTCCGTCAGTTTTGTGGGGATTGAGGACCACCCCGAACCGGTCGACTGGAAGAACGCCATTCTTTCTGGTTTACGGAGCCGAAGCCGTCCTGCCGAGTGATCTACTTCACAATGCACCCAGAGTCGAGCTTTATAACGAAGACGAAGCAGAGCAAGCCCGGCAAGATGCAGTCGACCTCCTAGAGGAGGAGAGGGAAATGGATATGATCAGATCGACCATCTATCAGCAAGACTTGTGTCGATTCCATGCCAGAAATGTGAAGAGTCGAGCCTTCCAAGAAGGAGATTTGGTCCTCCGAGTGGATCAACAGAAACCACACAAACTTGCTCCTACTTGGGAATGTCCCTTCATCGTCACTAGAGTCCTCCACAATGGAGCATATCATCTCTCCAACGTTGATCGCCGGATCGACGATCCACGAGCTTGGTATGCGGAACTACTCCGCCCATTTTACACTTGAATTCTCACTCGGATGAGATGTAATCAGAAAAACTTCTGTAGTTTATTTTTATCAAAGACAAGAGCATTCCAGTTTCTCCTGTAATTGCTGTCACTTCTGTTTACGTATGAAATCCCCCAGTGGGTGGCTTAGCTGCGAATCCGTTTCGCCTAAGTTTGCAAAAAAAATCCTACCGAGTGGTGAGCCTGACTCCCACTCGGAGGCTTAGCTGCAGCTCAGTGCTTGCCTAAGTGTTTGAAAATCCTACCGAGTGGTGATCCTGACTCCCACTCGGGGACTTAGCTGCAGTCCAAGTACTCGCCTAAGTGTTTGAAAATCCTACCGAGTGGTGAGCCAGACTCCCACTCGGGGGCTTAGCTGCAGCCCAGTGCTCGCCTAAGTTTGAAAAAATCCTACCGAGTGGAGAGAAAACCTCCCACTCGGGGGCTTAGCTGGAGCCCAGTGCTTGCCTAAGTTTGAAAAAATCCTACCGAGTGGTGAGCCAGACTCCCACTCGGGGGCTTAGCTGCAGCCCAGTGCTTGCCTAAGTGTTTAAAAATCCTACCGGGTGGTGAGCCAGACTCCCACTCGGGGGCTTAGCTGCAGCCCAGTGCTCGCCTAAGTTTGAAAAAATCCTACCGAGTGGAGAGAAAACCTCCCACTCGGGGGCTTAGCTGCAGCCCAGTGCTTGCCTAAGTGTTTAAAAATCCTACCGGGTGGTGAGCCAGACTCCCACTCGGGGGCTTAGCTGCAGCCCAGTGCTCCCCTAAGTTTGAAAAAATCCTACCGAGTGGAGAGCAAACCTCCCACTCGGGGGCTTAGCTGCAGCCCAGTGCTTGCCTAAGTGTTTAAAAATCCTACCGAGTGGAGAGCAAACCTCCCACTTGGGGGCTTAGCTGCAGCCCAGTGCTTGCCTAAGTGTTTAAAAATCCTACCGAGTGGAGAGCAAACCTCCCACTCGGGGGCTTAGCTGCAGCCCAGTGCTCGCCTAAGTTTGAAAAATCCTACCGAGTGGAGAGCAAACCTCCCACTCGGGGGCTTAGCTACAGCCCAGCGCTCGCCTAAGTGTATAAAATCCTACCGAGTGGAGAGCAAACCTCCCACTCGAGGGCTTAGCTGCAGCCCAGCGCTCGCCTAAGTTTATAAAATCCTACCGAGTGGAGAGCAAACCTCCCACTCGGGGGCTTAGCTGCAGCCCAGTGCTCGCCTAAGTGTATAAAAAATCCTACCGAGTGGAGAGTGAACCTCCCACACGACTGTTACCTTTTCCTTCGGTGCTGCACCACAAATGCGAAGTTATTTCGAGTGAAGATCAAGTTCCACTCGACAGATAATTCATGAAGATATTCGACGATAAATCAAGTACGGATAAGGACCAAAGGTCCCAGGCCCTAGATCAAAGTACTCGAGCCCTCGGCTCGACGGAGTTTAACGGTTACAAAATCCACTCGGCATTCCGAGGCAAATTCAAAGTGAAGCATTAAAGTTTTTCATTCCTTAGGCGGAGGACTGGAAGGAGCGACGAACTCATCCAAGTCGATCCCGTCCGCAATACGAGTGGCAGCGGCAATGAAAGTCTCCATGAAGTCCTGAAAGCTGAGCTTCCTGGTGTTGGCAACTTGGATGGCAGCCAGCTTCTCCTCTCGCACCTCTTTGCAATGGACGCGGACCAGAGACAGAGCGACATCAGCACCACACCTTGCGGAGGATTTCTTCCATTCCATCACTCGACCAGGGACGTCATTCAGTCGAGTCATCAGAGACTCAAGATCATTCAAAAGCGTCGCCCTGGGCCAGAGAGACGTGTCGATCCGCGACACCGCAACCTTCAGTCGAGCCAGATAGTCAACCACGCTGGCGACGCGAGACTCCAGACGGAGCACATTCATTGCAGCCTCGTCCTTCACGAGGCAATTGGCGGGGTCCAAGCCTGGCTCCACTCGACTGGTCTCCTCTTCAAAGTTCTGGCAGAATTCTGCAAACATGATTCAAGAATAAGACAATGGCTTTACTCGAGTTTGGTTACTGGAAGCGAGTCAAATGAAGATTATTACCCTCAAGCATGACGAACAACTTCTTGGCGAGTCCCCCAAGATAAGCTTCAAGATCGTTCTTCTTCCCCACCAACTCGCTGGCCTTGTCATTCAGAGCAATCTTGTCGTTCTTCAGACGACTGACCTCCTGATTAGCTGCGTCGAGAGCGACCTTCAGTCTGGAGTTCTCCTGTTCAAGAGTACCGACTGAAGCCAGCTTCTCTTCTGCAAGCTTCGTTTTGTTCAAAGCCTCCTTCTGTGCCTCGGCATGATCATGGTCCTTCTTCTTCAGAGCCTCTTCCAGCTTATCTGTGACACGTCGAGTGAGATCAACGTTAAGAATGGATAAGAAAGAAAAGTCACTCGTCAAGAATGGAGAACCTCACCAGCCATACCTTTTGCTTCTTCTCGCGCCTTCTGCAAGTTCTCTTGAGCAAGCTTCAAGTCGAGGTTAAGCTGGATCTGCTTATTCTGAAACTCGGCATAGTGAGATACAAGTTCGCAGGATTTCTGCAAAAAATCAGTCGACAGACATCCAAGATAAGTTGCTTCCGAGTAACTAACAGACAATGATGGCGTTTCTAAGACTACAGCCAAATCAAAAACATTCGACAGTAGTCTCGGGGACTACACCCGGTGGGTGCACTCGGCGTGCCCCCACTGGTTCGACCAAAAAAAAGTCGACTGCCCGCAGTCGACCGGATAGAGTCCCATTCGACATGGCATGACCAGACCGAGTGAAGAAGTACAACTGCAGCAACAAAATATAAAGACTACAGTCGACTGCCAGCAGTCCACCGTAGTCTCGGGGACTACACCCAGTGGGTGCACTTAGCGTAACCCCACTCGTCCAAGAATTGGCAGACACACCCAGTGGGTGTACAGACGTAAAGATCTTCAGAAAAGAGATTCTTCTAACAGCATATCATAACAGACCAAGTGTTGAGTCGACTGACCTGGACGTTGCTCTGAAGAGCCGAACTTGCGTCATAGGCTGCTTGGCTGGCCTCCCGAGCCACTTTCACTTGCTCCATCATGATCCCTGCCTGACGTATAGCTTCTTTCGCGGCACTCGCTTGGTCCTCAGGGGCGGGGTACGTGGTAAACAGTGAAGGAGGATTTACGGTCGACGTCGAAGGCCGCACGCTCGTCAGCGGAACGGCGAAAGTCACAGAAGCCCGAGTGGTGTCACCACCATCCCGAGCTACGACTTCAGACGCCGGAGCAGACTGGGGGGTCTTGCCAGCCAACGCCCTCTTGTTCCTTCTCATTCTTAGCGGCACGTCGTCATCGTCATCCGGGAGGTTAATAACATGAGGAGGAGCTACAAGGAAAAGTTCAATCGACCAGAGTTGCTATAAATATCCAGTCGACTCAAAGCAGAACATCGGTAATCATACCAAGGTTGGAGGTAACAGCATCCTCCATCTCTTGATCATCGTCCTTGGCGGAGAGCTCAGAAGTAGCAGCGCTGCAAATCTCAAAAATCAGTCGGTTGACTCAATGAATCGACCAAGGATCTGTCCACGGTCGACAAAGGAGAACAAGTTCTATTATTACCCATAAATGGTGGGGACAGTCATCTTCATCTTGGGCAGAGCCTTAGGCGGCTTGGACGGCGTCGCGCGTGGGTGCTTGGGAGCCTTTTCGGTCGGCGTAGGAGAAGAGGTCCGAGGGCGTTTCGACGACTGCCCAACAGGAGCAGTCGACTTACCACGTTCTCGCGCCGGATCGTGTGTAAGCTTGGATCGCCTCTCCGAGCGAGGGGGTTCAACTTCCTCCTCCTCCTCTTCGCTGGAGTGGATGTCGTCGTCTCCCTCTCCTTCACCATCGGATTCCCACTCGGCTTGTTCATCCCCACTCTCACCGCCGCTCGCCTCCCCTTCCACAGTCGGCTCCTGCGCCCCGTTGGGTGTCGAGTACATCTTAGTAGTTGCCTGGAAAACAACAGACAAGATAAAATTCAATCGGCCAATTCAAAGAAGACCAATGAAGAAAACAAGATCCCAATCAGGAGCATAAGGTCAGACCTGGTCAACTTCGTATGTATTGTCGAGTGGAGGAACCCTCCTGGCTCCTCGGGGGTTGTCTTTGTTCCCTGTGATGCTCGACAGCCATCCTTCTAGCATCTCATCAGTGACCTCCTCCGGGTGGATCCGATGGTCACGAGCCTGGAGCGGTTGGATGAGCCTCCGAAGGAAGACCTCCAGCAAGTCCATGCCAGTCACGCCGTCGCGGACAAGCTGAACCACTCAACCATCCAGCACTTTGACTTGGGCTTTTTCCTCCGGCGTCACTTTTAGAGAAGCGGGTTTTTGAGCTCGTTCCAGAGAAAAAGGGGGAAGTCCAGTCGACTGTCTTGGAGTCGCCTGGTCTTTGCAGTAAAACCAGATCGCCTGCCAACCACGGACCGACTCAGGGAAAGTGATGGATGGAAAGGAACTTTTTCCCCTCGTCTGGATCGCTAGGCCCCCGCACAGCTGGATCACCTGTGTCTTTTCGTCACTCGACTTGGCCTTTTTGACCGATTGGGAACGGCAAGTGAAGATGTGCTTAAAGAGTCCCCAATGGGGGCGGCAACCCAAGAAACCCTCACACAAGGAAATGAAAGCGACCAGATACACGATAGAATTGGGAGTGAAGTGATGGAGCTGCGCTCCAAAGAAGTTCAGAAAGCTCCGGAAAAAAGGATGAGGAGGCAGAGAAAACCCGCGATCGATATGGGTGGCGAGGAGCACACACTCACCGTCAAGAGGTTGGGGCTCGACTTCTCTCCCCGGGAGACGCGCGGCTTCATGAGGGATGACTCCTCCTTCAACCATATCGTCAAGATCTTCATGCCGAATCTCCGTCGGCATCCAGTCGCCCTGGATCCAGCCTCTGGGCAGAGAAGTCCTTGAGGAAGATCCGCCCCGAGCGGACTTCTTCCCTTTCCCCTGCGCCGCCGCCTTCTTCGCGCGCTCCAGAGCGGACGTCTTGTCCTTCACCATCGTCGCCGGCAAAGCTCGAACGGGCCTACGGCGCTAGGGTGAGAGCGGAGGTGGCGGAGAACTTTGCGAAGGGAGAAGGAAAGAGGAGAGCACACTGTTTGGAAACCCCGAGCCGGCGGCTTATAAGAGGCCACTTCCGAGTGGCTGACCGGTAGGCCCAGGCTATCCCGTCAAATCCCGCAGCAGACGCGCGTGCGGTATGTGGCGAAAAAGGTGGTGCGGAGATCGAGGAGCTTCCGCCTTATCACATCCGATTACTGCGGCCGCTCCCGTCCCGCGCGCTTCCCAAAAAACAAATCCCGTGAAATCCGCGGGTTGCAGAACAATTCGTCAGACAGAAGATCCCTTTCACATCGTCATTCGGAACTCCACAAGCAAAGAAATTCACTCGACGAAAGACTTGGAATGGATCAAGGCGACTGAAAGAGGTTGATGACGTCATCCGTGACGATTGATCTAAAACAAGACACTCATGTAGCACAAAGAACCAGTCGGAAAGATCCCCAACTCTTTCCCCACTCTAACCTCGATCCATTCGGGGGCTAATGATGAAGCTATGTACCTAGGGTAGGGGCACGGACCTGTCCTAAGAGCCCTACCCAAGGACATCCCTAGAAGAAGTCACCTTTCAATCGACTTGAAGGTACCCACTCGACGGGTTCAAGACACTCGACCAAGAAGCTACCACTCGACCACGAAGCCAACAACCCGACTGCCAGGAGATCTAAAGTCACTCCACAGGCAAACGGTCGGTCATTAAGTAGCCTTTATGGTCATCATAGCACTTTATTAGAGGCGTTACCAGTAACGCCCAACCTTAATGTACCTTAAACCCTGCATTACTGAGGGCAGGAGAGGGCTGGCGAACTCTATATAAGCCACCCCCCCTCCTCAGTATCAAGGGTTCGCACCCCTATCATTCTCACACATATAATCCAGTCGACCGCCTCCGGACACCGAGACTTAGGGCTTTTACTTCCTCTGAAAAGGGCCTGAACTCATACATCTTTGTGTGCTTACAGCTCCTGCATAGCTAAGATCTAGCCTCTCCATACTTACCCCCCCCCCCCCTACATCACTGTCAGACTTAGAACCACGACACACGCTTCCGCTCCCTCTGGGGATGTGGGTTACGTATATCATGTTCACCGTCCGCACTTGTGGGGGGGAAGCCCTTCTGTCCACTATTGTTCGGCGGCCGGGGCTCCTCCTCGTCGTCGCTATGTATCCCCTTGTCTATGTTTTCGGCATTTAACTTGCCAGCCTGCTTGAACACCCAACAATCCCTGTTGGTGTGATTGGCTGGCTTTTCGAGGGTGCCATGTATCTGGCACGAGCGATCAAGTATTCGGTCCAAATTGGACGGGCCCGAAGTATTTCTTTTGAATGGTTTTTTTTCGCTGACCGGGTTTAGAGCCTCTGAATCCGGCATTAACTGTCGTATCCTCAGCGTTGTCGCTGTTAATGCGGCGCTTTTGCTTGCTGCGACGCGACCTGCCACTGTTGTCCTTGGTATCCGAATTATCAGGGCTCTTGGTCATGTTATTGCTACGAGCCAGCCAGTTGTCTTCTCCCACACAAAAGCGGGTCATGAGTGTCGTGAGGGCTGCCATAGATTTCGGCTTTTCCTGTCCTAGGTGCCGGGCAAGCCACTCGTCACGGATGTTATGCTTGAAGGCTGCTAGGGCCTCTGCATCCGGACAGTCGACGATTTGATTTTTCTTGGTTAGGAACCGTGTCCAGAATTGTGTGGCCGATTCCTCTGGCTGCTGAATTATGTGGCTTAGGTCATCGGCGTCTGGTGGTCACATATAGGTGCCCTGGAAATTGTCGAGGAATGCGGCTTCCAGGTCCTCCCAACAACCAATTGATTTTGCTGGCAAGCTGTTAAGCCAATGCCGAGCTGGTCCTTTAAGTTTGAGTGGGAGGTATTTGATGGCGTGTAGATCATCGCCGCGGGCCATGTGGATATGAAGGAGATAATCCTCGATCCATACCACAGGATATGTTGTGCCATCGTATGACTCAATGTTTACGGGTTTGAAACCCTCGGAGATTTGATGATCCATTACTTCATCTGTGAAGCATAGTGGGTGTGCGGCACCTCTGTACTGGGCTATATCACGATGTAGCTCAAATGAGCTTTGTCTATTGTGTTCGGCCCGGCCGGATTTACTGTATCCGGCATGACGATCATCGTCTCGTGTCGTGGGGCGCCCACGCGGTCCATAGATCGATCTTGTTTGCCTTGCCTTGTCCACCAATATATCTCGCAGGTCTGGCGCATTTTCCCATGCCTTGGCATTTTTTGAGCGGCGTCGGGGTGCGGCTTGGTTGGAGGGCCGAGAGGCCTCTCTGTCGCGGCCACGAGGTGGCCGGTCGGCCGCGTCATGCGTTGGTGATGTAGGTGCTTCCTCCTCTAATCGGGCTAGCAACATGCGCTTTGGGTAGCTCTTGGAGGGGCGTTCGAGTTCATACTCTTCGGCCGCGAGGACTTCAGTCCATCTGTCGGCTAGCAAGTCTTGATCACCTCTAAGTTGTTGCTGTTTTTTCTTGAGGCTGCTCGCCGTGGCCATAAGCCTGCGCTTGAAGCGCTCCTGCTCGACGGGATCCTCAGGCACGACAAATTCGTCGTTGTCAAGGCTTGCCTTGTCTTCGAAGGGAGGCATGTAATTATCGTCCTCGACCTCTTTGTCTGCCGCTCTCTCATGAGGGCTCGCTTCTCCATCCTCCTGTGTTGAATCTTGCTGGAGGGGGTTTTCTTCGGCATTGTCCGAGTGTTGTTATCTCCCGTGCCGGAATCACCGTTTTTGCTTTGGCGGGATTTAGAGCGGCGCCGCTGACGCCGGCGCTTAGGCTGTTTCTTGGAGGGGTCATCCTCCGCTGTTCCATCGCCATCGCCTTCTTTTGGGGTGTTCACCATGTATATCTCATATGACGAGGTGGCTTTCCAGTGCCCTATAGGCGCTGGTTCTTGGTCGTCTCCTGCATCGGCGTCCATACCGTCGATGTCTTCGGAGTCGAAGTCTAGCATGTCGGTTAAATCATCGACAGTGGCTACGAAGTGGGTGGTGGGTGGGCTTTGAATTTGTTCATCATCCGCATCCCAACCTTGCTAACCATAGTCCGGCCAGGGCTCTCCTGATAAAGAGAGAGACTTTAGTGAATTCAGAATATAGCCGAAGGGCGAGTGCTGAAAGATGTCCGCGGCAGTGAACTCCATGATCGGCGCCCAATCGGATTCGATTGGTAGGGGCGCGGAGGGCTCGGAGTCCGGAAAGGAGTCCGACACCTTGGAGTCACAGGCTTCGCGGAGGATTGGGCTGGTGTTCTGCTCGATCCCGTAGAGATTGCAGCCCCCGAGGCGGCGTCTAACCACCCGTCCTCGATCGGCGCTGTTGGCTCCGAACTAAGGGTCGGAGCTGATGCGGGTGCGGCCTCCAGGGCATTGTTCGGCAGCAGAGCTAACTCATGCCCCTCGTGACAGTGCGGCGTGCTCGGCTGTGGCTCGAATCCGTCGAAGATCAAGTCCCCGCGGATGTCAGCCGTGTAGCTCAGACTTCCAAATCTGACCTGATGGCCAGGGACGTAGCTTTCGATCTGCTCCAGATGGCCAAGCGAATTGGCCCGCAGTGCGAAGCCGCCGAATACGAAGATCTGTCCGGGGAGAAAAATCTCACCCTGGACCGCGTCGTTGTTGATGATCGGAGGAGCCATAGGGCCTAAAACTGACGACACAGAGGAACTCTCAATGAAGGCACCAATGTCGGTGTCAAAACCGGCGGATCTCGGGTAGGGGGTCCCGAACTGTGCGTCTAGGCGAATGGTAACAGGAGACAAGGGACACGATGTTTTTACCCAGGTTCGGGCCCTCTCGATGGAGGTAAAACCCTACTCCTGCTTGATTAATATTGATGATATGGGTAGTACAAGAGTAGATCTACCACGAGATCAGAGAGGCTAAACCCTAGAAGCTATCCTATGGTATGATTGTTATTCATCCTACGGACTAAAACCCCTCCAGTTTATATAGACACCGGAGAGGGCTAGGTTTACACAGAGTCGGTTACAATGGTAGGAGATCTACATATCCGTATCGCCAAGCTTGCCTTCCATGCCAAGGAAAGTCCCTTCCGAACACGGGACGAAGTCTTCAATCTTGTATCTTCATAGTCCAGCAGTCCTGCCGAAGGTATTGTCCGGCTATCCGGACATCACCTAATCCAGGACTCCCTCACCCTCGTACCCGATAAAGCAAGGGGACACCTAAGTGATGCATTAAATGCATCTTCTCTTGTAATACGAGGGATAACCTCGCCACACTGTACACCTTTCCACCTCCTGTGTGCCACTATGGCAACCCCTTTTTCCTATAAAAGGAGGCCCAAGGTGACCAGGAGAAGGATTCGGCTTTTTGGAGCTCGTTACGCCCCGTAGCTAGTTCCAGAACTCAGAATACATCCACCAAAGCAGAACTAGGGTTTTACGCATCCTCGCGGCCCAAACCTGGATAAACGAACCGCGTGCTCTCTGTTAGACCCGCTCCTCTCTCAACCCCGCGCCCCGCAACCGCAGTAGGGATTCTTGTGATCCCATAGGTGTCATTTTCCACCGACATCTTTGGCGTGCCAGGTAGGGGGCGCAATTGTGAGAATCAGTTTTAGCAGTTAAGTGAGCGTTTCTTCATGGCTATGGCTCGAAGAGAAGCAGGAGAGGGGGTTGAAAGATCAACACCGGGACGACTACAAGTAGAAGCTAAGTCACACCGGACCCTGACTACTTTCTTTCCTTTTTATATGAGGTTATTTACCTCGGAGATGTTGTGCCTTTGTATGGAAAACCTGCACGCCAGGGGGCTCTCCCGCTGTCGGCAATGCCCTTGACCTGTTTTGAGTCCGCTCAATAGCTCAAGCGGCTGCGTTGATAGCGGCAGGGTAGCCTTCCGCGATTGACAACGCTATCGATTCTGACTCGAGTCAAGCTCGACAGTTCGAGCGGCCGCGTTAATAACGGTAAGGTGGCTTGCCCGGCAGCACGCATACCCGGCAGGCCAATGGGGATCTGTCCCCAAGACGCCGCCTTGGGCTTCCACGCCGGCAAGCCTGCCTAGTTGGCATAGGGTGCGTATACAAAGGGAAATTGAACAGGGAAATAACATGCTTAGTACTAAAAGTGCTGCAGAGTTATGTTACATCAAATTTGTTGCCGCGGTTCTAATTAGAGATAGCAATTGTCTTGGTTGTGAACCCGCAGCAGCAGTAAGGGACGGGATGCCTAATCCCGGCGCTGGCCCTCCACCCTCAGAATTCCGCCGACACAACTGATGATGGGCTTGATGCGCTCCCTGAGCGGCGTGAGGTCGACACCCTCCAGCAAGCTCTCCAGCGCGGCGTCGAAGTCGAGGTCGGGGTACCAGTGTGCCACCTTGGTGAGAACCTTGGTCATGGCTCCCTGACAAAGCATCCGGGACTCCGCGGCCAGTGATGCCGCCCGGTTGGCATGGAGCCGCTACAGAGCATGGACGACCTTCTCAAAGAACAAGGTCAGGCTGCAATTGGCGCTCACGCTCCGCTCCGGGACATACCTCACGTCCGGCATCCCCATGGTGGCAAGCTGCACGGTGGCCTAGTTGGCGATGGTGGCAAGGCGTTCGAGCCAACGGTTCTCGTCCGCCACATGATCAGCGAAGTTGAGGCCTTCATTCACCCGCAACTACTTCTCGTCCTCCAACGCCTTGGCCAGGGTTTCCTCTCGAGTCTTGGCCTCCTCCAGCGCCTCCTCGAGATCCTTCAGCTTCAGCCTGAGATCCCCGATGGAGTTGTTGGCCTCGGCAAGCTCCCCAGCCTTGCTGACGACCGCGCCCTGTGCCTCCGTCAGAGCACCGTTAAGCATGTCCTTCTCCCGGGACAGCTTCAATGCCTGCTCCTTCAGCCCGTCGCGCTCCTCCTCCAGCTCCTTCACCTTGCCGGTGTGAACCTGGGCCTGGGCATTGAGTGCCTCCTTGTGCCTCTGCTCCAGCTCATTGGTCCGCTGCAGGACAAGCTTCTCCACCTCGGCATCTTTGCCGTGAAGTATGGCGGCGAGCTTCTCCTCGCATGCGGCAAGGTCCTCCTCCTGGGAGTTCAGCGCGGCTTCGCGCTAGGTCCGAACGGCCTCGGCGGCCTCGGCCGATTTCTTCACCGCCTCCTGAGCTCTCTCGACGTCGGCAAGCTTCATGGCAAGCTCCACGTCACGCTTGGCCTGCTCATCCTGTGCCGCCTTGAGCCCCTTGTGGACCTCGCGGTACCAATCCCGCACCTCGGCGACGCGCTCCTGGAGGTCCGCCTCCGCCTTCTCCGCCACCGCCGTCCTGGACTTAACCTTGTCCAGGCGGGCGCGGTGGAGCGCCTGGACCTTCCGGAAGCTGGCGCCCATGGCGTGGAGGAGCCGCTCTTCCTGCGAATCACCGCCACCAACGATTGGCTCGTCGACGACTTCGAGCCCGGCGGCGGCAAGTACCTCGTCGTCGAACACCTCTCCTTCAATAGGCGTCCTGGTTCTCGACACGCCTGGAAGCTAGACGAACAAGTCGTCACTCACCCTTAGGTACTTGCCGGAGCCGGAAGCAGCAGAGGAGGAAGGCTGGTCATCGGCCTCCTCCTCCGTCTCCCCGGCAAGCCCCTTGTCGGCCTCCTCGGTGGCAGCCTTGTCGGCCTCCCCGGTAGGCCCCTCGGCGGCCTCCTCGGCAGCGTCCCTGGCGGCCTCCTCGGCAGCGTCCCTGGCGGCCTCCTCGGCGACGACCTTCTCGGCGTCCGCCTCGGCGTCCTTGGTGACGCCCTCGATGACGGCATCCATGTCCTCTGGGTCCACCAAGGAGGAATCTGGGCACCGAAGACAGGGGTGAGGCCAAGCTAAGACCAAGAACCAGAAAGAAGAAGAAGTAGGGACGAACGGCGAACGACTTACCGGTGTCAGCACCCGGCTGGGAAGCGGAAGCCCCCTCCCCGCCAACATTTGGCGACGAGGCAAGGCCACCGGCGCCCAAGTTCTCTTCCTCCTCCTCCATGTGTGTGGGCTCGATGCTTGGCGCCCTTGCCGATGACGTCCCTCGGGGCGGCATGGTCGATGGGGGCGGCGTGTTGGGAGTAGCCCCCTGTGGCTCCTCCTGCTGCTTCTCCCCTCCTACACACCTGGCGAGGTCAGCACCAAAGTGTCGCGCCTCTGACACATGTCGAAGAGAGAGGAATGATGAACTTACGATGGGGGTCTTGCCGGGGGCTGCTGTCCGGGCTGCTCAATACCCCCAAGGGCGCCCCCGGAGTACCAGCCGGGGGCTGGCCACCCGCCGAGACCTTGGCCCTTTTTGCTCTTTGGGCCAGCATCTCCGTGTCCCTGCAAAGATGAAAACAAGTCGAGATCAGTGACGCGGGTTGGGGAGGCAAAGATAGCGGAGAGGAACCGGATGCTTACTCATCGTCCACCTCCTCCTCTGATGTCTTCCTCTTCTTCCTCGGACTAAGGGATCCATAATCAAAGGCGATCCTCGCGCCGACGTTCGCCGGAGGAGGGGAAGGAGGCGGCGTCTGGGCACGCTTGGGTGGGGAATGAGCGACCGTCTTCTTCTTCACCGCGACCTTCGCCGGCTTCTTCGCCGCTGCGGCCCTCGTTTGCGGCCGGGAACCCTCCAAGGTCAGTTGCGGCTGCGCAGCCCTGCAGGGCTGAACCGGCTCACCGGAACTGGCCCGCCGCAGGACTCGCCCCCTCCCCGCGGGTGGCGTCGGGTCTGCGGGCTCGTCCTCCTCCTCTGACGACTCGCCGATCACATCCTCAACCAGTGGAGCCTCGGTGCCGGCACTGCTGGCTCCCCCGGCGGCCACCGCCCACCGGGAAAGCTCCTCCTCCGCGGCTGTTGCGGCCTTGTCCTCCACGTCGCTATCGCTGCCGACCTCCCTGGCGAGTTGTGCCTCCCTCGCCCTGGTGGCTATGTAGTCCATCTCCGCCTGGGTGGTGTCCATGACAAGCAGTCGCTCGGCGTCGGCGTTGACGTACCCCTCGTGCAAGGAGTCAAAGAACCGCGCACTTCAACGTCCTCCGGCTCCTCCCAGCTCGGGTCGGGGTCGTGCGCATTGCAGTCCGGCATCATGGCAATGATATCGGACCTGTCGGCGTTCTGGGAACGGGGGTCCCCAGACTTGCCTGCCTGCGGCCTGCGGCGTGGCTTAAAGGGGGCCCAGCACGGCCCATCTTCATCAACACAAGACCCAAGACCCTCACGAGGGGCCAAGCCTCGCGGGGCGGACGACGCAGAGCTTCCTCAGGCACGGCCTCATCAGGCTGGCTCACGAGGAGGCGGAGAGATCAAGGTGGGGCACCTCACGAGGTGCCCATGACGCAAGCCATGATGACCAAGGGCGCCAGGCGGGCGCCAGCCCGCGCAGTGTCCTCCTTTACTCTTTGGTACAAAGGGGGCAAGCGCAAGCGAGAGGATCAAGCAAAGGCATCCATTTCGGTGCAACGAGACCAAGACCAGTCCAACGGTGGGAAGGAGGTCATCATTGAGCCCAGGACGGCGTCACCACAGAGCCTTTGGCAGGCGAGGACCAACTTTAGTCAAGATAAGTGTGGCAGATGTTCCCCTTCAAAACAGCCAATTGCTGGCGCCCTTCCCGCTCAATATTTGGGAAGAGGCCCGGGGCCTTTGCCTATAAGTAGGAATAGCCACCCCCAGGGTAGAGGCAATCAATATCTAGAACAAGAGATGTCCAGAACCTGGGCAAGCAGAGAATCAGAAAGAGAGAGAGTGAAGGGCGGCTGAACTCCTCCTAGCAATTTATCGCCCCAGCCAAGAGCAGACCCTCGCGAGGCTGTTCTTCCTTGTATTGTTCATCATCATCAGCCCAAGAGGCAATCCACCCACCACAAACTAGAGTAGGGTATTACACCACAATGGTGGCCCGAACTAGTATAAACCATGTGTCTCTTGTGCTGTTCTTTCAGTAGTTTAGATCTTTGCGAGACGGAGAGGTAGAGGGCGTAATCTCCGCGCGCACCCCAGAGTTCGAACCTCAAGGGTCTGCCGGAACCCGAAATCCGACATTTGGCGCGCCAGGTAGGGATGCGCTGGAATCCACCCTTCTGCCACTTCGCGTCCCGTCGCATCGTCATCACCATGTCCGGCAACCAGGCGGGCAACCAAGATCCATGGGCGGCGTGGCCCGCCCGTGCGGAGCCGCTCGCCTCGGGCGACCCCGCGCCCTAGGCAGCTCGTGGCCCGCAGGGCGCTGCGGGCCACGGGCAGCACGGACAGGCTTCAACAACCCTAACACCACGGCAAGCGCGGTCGGCAGCAAGGGCCTCCAATCACGCCGCGACCACGACATCGTACACCCTCCGGGAGCAGGCGAACTCGAGGGCCGCGCTCACGGTGGCCCGAGAGCTACTGCAGTGTAGGCTGCTGGAAGGCGGCCACGACGTGCTGCTAGAGCGGGTTGCCGAGCTCCTGGGCTTTGCCACTTCGGGGGCTCACCCCTTTAGCATCTAGCTCCCGTCTCAAGCATCCGTTATACGAGTCATGGAAATACTCCCGCACTCTCCTCAGTACTGGGCTATCAGGGTTATCTCACTAACAACTGTACAAAAGAGATTTTCAATGTCGGCGTACTAAACTCAGGTATTCCAGAACCGCAACGATAAAATTATGACGACAACACCTCGGAGCTCAACTCCCCGGGACACCTCCACTAAACCCAGCTAACAGGAGGCACCAAGACAATGTTGTCATCACAAAACCATCGGAACAATTCTAAGATACCCGCGTGATCCTAAAAAAAAATTTAGTGAAATTTGAGAAGAGAAGAGTCAAAACTCTACGTCAGGATGCCTTACCGGAGCGATGAGGATACTGGGAAGTAAAAAAGAATTCCTAAACTCTCCGATAAATATAATCCTAAGACTCAAAACATTTTTCTAGACACAACTCGGCCGCTACAAACGATCAATCAGTGGGGGCTCCTAAGGTCGGGGAAGGCTCTGATTACCAACTTGTAACGCCCTCGATGCGGCTATATCTCCCACTTGTCGAAGCACGACTTGGAGGCATAACCGCATTGAAAGCAATGTCGCAAGTGAGGTAATCTTCACATAACCCATGTAATACATAAGGGAAAGGGATAAATAGTTGGCTTACAATCGCCACTTCACACAATTACATGAATAAAGCATTACATCAACCAGATACAATCAAGGTCCAACTATGGAACCAAAAAATAAAAGAAGACTACCCCAAATGCTACACAGATCCCCGATCGTCCCGACTGGGCTCCACTACTGAACAACTGAAACGAAACAACACAAAGAACAAGATCTTCATCGAGCTCCTCCTTGAGCTGGGTTGCGTCACCTGCACGATTTCATCGGCACCTGCAAACTGGGTTTGGAAGTATCTGGTGAGTCACGAGGACTCAGCAATCTCACACCCGCGAGATCAAGACTATTTAAGCTTATAGGTAGGATAAAAGGTATGAGGTGGAGCTGCAGCAAGCGACTAGCATATGTGGTGGCTAACATACGCAAATGAGAGCGAGAAGAGAAGGCAAAAGCACGGTCGAACAACTATGATCAAGAAGTGATCCTGAACCCCTACTTACGTCAGACATAACCCAGAAACCGTGTTCTCCTCCCGATCAACCCCGAAAAGAGACACTCACGGTTACGCACACGGTTGGTGTATTTTAATTAAGATCAACTTCGGGTTTTCTGAAACCGGACATTAACAAATTCCCATCTGCCACATAACCGCGGGCACGGCTTTCGAAAGTTCAAACCCTGCAGGGGTGTCCCAACTTAGCCCATTATAAGCTCTCGCGATCAACGAAGGATATTCCTTCTCCCCGGGAAGACCCGATCAGTCTCGGAATCCCGGCTACAAGACATTTCGACAGTAATAAAACAAATCCAGCAAAGCCGCCCGATGCACCGACAATCCTGATAGGAGCTGCACATATCTCGGTCTCAGGGCAACACCGGATGAGACATCCTACGAGTAAAACCAGACCTCAAGTTTCCCCGAGGTGGCCCGGCAGTCTACTCGTTTCGGGCCAACACTTAGACAAGCATTGGCCCGGGGGGGCTAAATAAAGATGACCCTCGGGCTGATCAAACCCAAGGGAAAGGGATAGGTGGTAGGCAAATGGTAAAACCAAGGTTGGGCCTTGCTGGAAGAGTCTTATTCAAAGCGAACTGTCAAGGGGGTCCCATAAATCACCCGACCGCGTTAGGGACGCAAAATCCAGGAACATAACACCGATATGACGGAAACTAGGGCGGCAAGAGTGGAACAAAACACCAGGCATAAGGCCGAGCCTTCCACCCTTTACCAAGTATATAGATGCATTAATTAAATAAGACATATTGCGATATCCCAACAAGTAAACATGTTCCAACAAGGAACAACATCTCCATGTTCCAACAAGGAACAAACTTCATCTTCACCTGCAACTAACAACGCTATAAGAGGGGCTGAGCAAAGCAGTAACATAGCCAAACAACGGTTTGCTAGGACAAGGTGGGTTAGAGGCTTGGTTTAACAATATGGGAGGCATGATAAGCAAGTGGTAGGTATCACAGCATAGGCATAGCAAAAGAGCGAGCATCTAGCAAGCAAAGATAGAAGTGATTTCGAGGGTATGGTCATCTTGCCTGAGATCCCGCAAGGAAGAAGAACGAGTCCATGAAGAAGACAAACGGACGTAGTCGAACGAATCCTCACAACTCCGGAATGAGACCGAAGCTAACGGGAGAAAAAACCCGAAAAGAAACAAACAACATAGTAAACGAACAAGCACAAACAAAATGATGCAAACATGGCATGATATGCGAGATGCGATATGCAATGCGTACGCGTGCTCCGGAAGGGAAAGATGAACCAGGCATGATCTTGGCAAACCAAGTATGCCACTGTAAAGATGAGATGATTTCGGTTGAAATCGATATAAAGATCACCGGAATCGGATGCACGGTTTGCAAATGACAAGCAAAACAAGAATGGCAAGATTCTGCCATTAACAGCATGATGCTACTTAGCAAGCAACAAGAAATCAAGCTACTGCACTCCAACATAACAACAAAGCATATGACAGTGAACTACTCAAGATTATTTACAAAATATGAACACTGAGCTACGGCTAAATCACACCACAACAGGTTCAAACAAGCATGGCAAAAATGCAAAAGATAACAGGTTCACAGAGTTGGTGAAAATAACATGCCAGAAATTAACATTAGGATGACATGTTTAGAGCAAGAAAACAAAATTCTACAGGAACGTAATACAGCAAAATATGGCATGGTATGAATCTAATCAAAGCACTTAACAAAAGTCCCTTACTGACCATAAGCCAAAAAGGATCATAAAATATAATAACACCCATGTCAATTAAGCAAGTTTCGTTACAGATTTCAGACTTAGCAGAAAACTGGACATGCCAAAAACAGATAACAAGTAGGCATGTTTACGAGCTCGATGCACTCACTACAGGGCATTGCATGATAAACTAAGCACACATACATCAAGAAGACATGGCATAGAAGCTAAACATGGCAAGAACAACATCATAGCATGCAAGGATCAACTACAACAAGCTTGCCAAAATTAAATAACATGTAAACAATCTGCCTGGAATATTTTGTAGCAAAAGTAGAGCTCGATTGACTCAAGCTATGGCACTCCATAAATACAAACAAAGAAATGGATGGATAGAGCACATCCATATGCTCAAAACACCCTTACTGATCATGCTCAAAATATGCATGGAACTCTCTGAAACAACATGAACACATGGCATAAAAATAATAGCAGGGCATGACTTGGTGAAAATACTAAGTCCCTGAAATCAGTAACATTATGATCCCTATTTTGCATGCTTGTGCTAGTCACCACAGAGGTCACAAAAATACATGTCATACACCTCTGGAAAGATATCATGGCATATTACAAAACACATGTAGGACTCAACTTCATAGGGTGCACACATCAATCATGGCAAAAATGACAATAGTGCATGTACTGATAAGAATCAGAAACTAACATCACATAGCCCTCTTATAACAGCATTTCGGGCATCAAGATGAGCTCAAATGAAAATGATGCAGTGAGATGAAATGATGTACTCATCGAGTCGAACAATTTGATATGCTATACGCACGAAACGGAGCAGTATGCAGCAAGTTATGGCATGGTGAATATGCGACAAAATAATCACAGAAAAAGGACTGTGGAATTCTACCTCCGGATCTAGGGTTTACCCGGCGCGGAAAACGAGGCGGCGGCGCGAGCTCGACGGAGAACGGCCGGAGACGGAGGAGACGGGCGGATCCGCGGCGAGGGGCGCCGTATCCGGCCGCGGGACGGCGAGGCGACGCCGGCGGGGAGCTGCGGGGGCGGCGGCGCTCGGCGCGGGGCGCGGAGGCGGCGGCGGCCGGCGGGAGCGGCGAGCCGGCGGAGCGGGAGGCGGCGGCGGAGGCGGCGGCCGGCGGAGGCGCCGGGCGGCGGCGCGGGCGACCGGAGGCGAGGCGGCGCGGAGGCGGGGAGCGGGCGACGGGGCGGCGGCGGACGGGCTCCGCAGGCCCGACCCGGGCCGCGTGGGGCGGCGGCGGCGCGCGATGGCCCGGGGGCCACGTGGCGCGACGGGAGAGGCTGGGAGCGGCGGCGCGATGACGTGTCGCCTCCGGATTGGCCGGAGCGACGTGGCAGCGGGGTGGACGCATCCGCCGGCGAGCGGACATGTCCGGCGGCGTAGAGGGAAGTTAGGGTAGGGTTTGATCTGCGCGAATTTCGGGAGGGGAAGGTGTTTATATAGGTAGAGGGGGCTAGGAAGCTCCAAATGGAGTGCGGTTTTCGCCCACACGATCGTGATCGAACGACCGAGAGGATAGAAGGGGTTTAGGTGGGTTTTGGGCCACTTTGAAAGGGTGTTCGGCTGCATTACAAAAGAGGCTTTTGCGGTTACCCGGTTAACCGTTGGAGTATCAAACGAAGTCCAAATGATACGAAACTTGACAGGCGGTCTACCGGTAGTAAACCAAGGCCGCTTGACAAACCTCGGTCCATTCCGAGACCGTTTAATACGCGCACAAGAAAGAAAGGTAGAAATGACCACCGGAGGAGAACGAAGCGTCGGAATGCAAAACGGACAACAGGGAAAATGCTCGGATGCATGAGACGAACACGTATGCAAATGCGATGCACATGATGACATGATATGCAATGCATGACACGCAAGAAATGACAACGCAACAACAGCGAATAATTGAACGGCACCTGGCACATCGGTCTCGGGGCGTTACAACACTCCACCACTACGAGAGGATCTCGTCCCGAGATCTAGGATGGCACCGGAGGGAAAACGGAGGAGGAAAAGAAGAGGTAAAACTAAGTTGCTTCTTTGACAAACGAGTGAAACCAAAGAACCTTGAGAGGTTGAACAAAATGAAAGAAAGAAAACAACGAAGATGAACAAAGCTGAAAACACTCCGTTAGAAAAGAGGAACAATTGATACGACGGGAACCAAGAGGTTTAGTGATAAGATAGATATTGAAACCACTCCGGTTAAAACAAGATAGGAAGGAATAAGAATGATATAATTTGGACAGCACTCCGACTGAAAATGGAAGGAATTAGAATCATGAACTTGGCAAAATGAAAACACCTGGATGAGACTCCGGTTAAGAGAGGAACGATAGACACAACACTCCAGTTAAATCGATAAGCAAGCAAAAGGACATGATCTTGAAAAAACAAGATGATGGGCCGAAGAAAGCAACATCACAATGGCTCCGGGAGAAATAATAGAAGCTAGATGATTGGAAGAAAAGAACGGAGAAGATAATGACAACTACAACCACAATTGAATTTAGAAAGCATCCTTCCAAGAAGGTTAGAACGGAGTTGTTGGAAAAACAACAACGAGACGAATAAGCTTGTAGTGGGCTTATGGCAAACATCTCAAAATGATGAGGTGACAACCGGCCACTAATGGAAAACATTGATTTGATTGAGAGCACCAACGAGATGAAAAACTTCTTCACCGAGATGATAGAGAGATAACTTGGAACATTGATAAGCACCACAAATAGTAACATTCCCAATGGAAGGCTTTAGGTGAAATATAACCCAAGATAACTCCTATGAAGAGATTGATGGATTTAAAATACCTCATTCTTGACAATCATGTGAAACATGAAGCATGAAGGGAAATTGTCAAGAATGACATAACACCACCTCAAAAGATAAGGTCGAAAGAATTGCACTTCGGAATGCAAAATGAACAAATGCTTGACTCCACAAAACAAAACATGTATTGAGCACCATGTTTATTTTAGAGTATAGCTTGGCGGATCTTAGCTCCGAGAAAAATCTTGAAGAACAATTGAAGGATGAAAAGAATCTTTGACGACCCACCATGTAGAGCCTCCATGAAGAACTCCCGTAAATAATAAGATGATAAAAAGGAAGAGAAATTGAAAACACAAAGTGAAGCCTTGCAATGATTTAGATGGAGCTTAGAAATGATGTAATTGAAATAACTTGGAGCTCCGGAAAGAAAAGATGAACAAATGAAATCAGTAATTTTGATAAACCTCCGGAATAAGGAATTGAGTTAACTCGATGAAACAAGAATAAGAATTATGTTATGCTTATCCTTCACCAATATAAATTGATGACAAGCAACAGATTTGGCATACTACTTATTTCCGTATAAAGGATTTAGAGATATATAGCGCAAACTTGGGAAGGTCTTCAACGAACCACCGGTAGGATTGAAACTACGAATAGATTGATCTGATAACAAGGAAGAGAACTCTTGAACGAACCACCATAAGAAATGGAAATGAACGAAGAAAAGATAAAGAAACACCGGGAAGAATTAAAAAATGAACGAAGATACTTGAGAGAATTTAGATACCAATGAACGAATAGATCACGAGCTGATTAGAGAATACTTGAGCGATGCACCGGTAAGATTTGGAGAACGATAGAGGAAGCTGAGAATGAATAATTCTAAGATGAAAGGTTCCGGAGAATCAAACTGAAAGACTCCTGAATTGCTCCGGATGGGTGAAAATTATTCCCACAATCGAAAACAATTATGAGAGGATGGCATCAGGTTAGAGCCATGAATCTTGAAGAGAATGGAGCAAGATTTAAGGAAAACTCTTCTTCGGTCTTCAAATGTTGAGAATGACGACGAAAAACACCACCATGAATTATTGAAGCACTCCGGAATAAAGAATAGAAAGGTTGAACCAACGATGAAAGAATATGAAAGATCTTGGAGGAAGACATATGACTGATGAAAATTCATTCTTACGTCACACTTTGAAAAGAATTTGAGAATCGCGTCGGGAAAATTAGGAGAGTCAGGTAAGATCCTGGGAAAAGACCTGTGGGTTAGGGACCACTCAAAAGAAACACCGTTGAAGTGATTTAAAAGAGAGATAGCACCGGTTGAATTAAATGGCTTGAATGAGATAGCATCCTCAAAAGAACTTGAGTGAATTGAGAATGGAAACTTGAATCTTCTGAGATATCTTCAGCACTCCAGAACAATTGAATAGCTAGAGGTGAATGATTAAGAGGTGCACCGGCATAAGAAAGCACTTGAAATGATAAAAGGAATATGATCAACACCGAAAGCTTGAATTAAATCCACCGGAGAAGAAAAAAGAATGAAGAATGATAAACTTGAAGCTCCGTTAGTATCTTCATGGGAAATCACCGGATAAGAACATTGAAAGAAAAGAATGGAGAGACTTCACATCTATAAGATGGATACTAGATTAAGAAATCTGAGTCCTTGAAGAAAAAGGGGTGGGAGGGCGGGAAAAACAAAGACAACTTGGAACGGATGAAGCAAACACCGTTGCAAAGAACTAATAAATGATCTGGCAGAAATTGAACGAATATGATGAACTTGAAGGAAGCACACCGGTTGAAAAAGGATTGACATGACAACATCAATGATCAAGAAGGATTAGCATCCACATAGAAATATGAGAACACCGCTTAGGAAAGGTATGGATTCAACATTTGACTTCGAAGCAACTCGAATACCACAAATAAAACAAAACAAAAGATTGGGCTTGCAGAATAAGCCGGAAACAAACATATGATAGATCCCATATCGTATCATGTGTCTGTTAGAAAGATATTCTAGGAGCTACTTGAATTCCCACCTATAAACTCCCGAAACTTTCTGGTTATGCAATCAGGTGTTGGGGATACAGGGGACACAAAATATATCACCCAAACTAACAATACCTAGATCCAGTTGTATCCATCCTTCAACACATAACCAAGAAACCTTCGGAAATCGTCTACCTCAACCTTCAAAAAGCATCCGTTATACGAGTCATGGCAATACTCCCGCACTCGCCTCAGTACTGGGCTATCAGGGTTATCTCACCAACAATTGTACAAAAGAGATTTTCGATGTCGGCGTACTAAACTCAGGTATTCCAGAACCGCAACGATAAAATTATGACGACAACACCTCGGAGCTCAACTCCCCGGGACACCTCCACTAAACCCCTGCTGACAGGAGGCACCAAGACAATATTGTCATCACAAAACCATCGGAACAATTCTAAGATACCCGCCTGATCCTAAAAAAAATTTAGTGAAATTTGAGAAGAGAAGAGTCAAAACTCTACGTCAGGATGCCTTACCAGAGCGATGAGGAGACTGGGAAGTGAAAATAATTCCTAAACTCTCCGATATATATAATCCTAAGACTCAAAACATTTTTCTAGACACAACTCGGCCGCTACAAACGATCAATCAATGGGGGCTCCTAAGGTCGGGGAAGGCTCTGATTACCAACTTGTAACGCCCTTGATGCGACTATATCTCCCACGTGTCGAAGCACGACTTGGAGGCATAACCGCATTGAAAGCAATGTCGCAAGTGAGGTAATCTTCACATAACCCATGTAATACATAAGGGAAAGAGATACATAGTTGGCTTACAATCGCCACTTCACACAATTACATGAATAAAGCATTACATCAACCAGATACAATCAAGGTCCGACTACGGAACCAAAAAATAAAAGAAGACTACCCTAAATGCTACACAGATCCCCGATCGTCCCGACTGGGCTCCACTACTGAACAACTGAAACGAAACAACACAAAGAACAAGATCTTCATCGAGCTCCTCCTTGAGCTGGGTTGCGTCACCTGCACGGTTTCATCGGCACCTGCAAACTGGGTTTGGAAGTATCTGGTGAGTCACGAGGACTCAGCAATCTCACACCCGCGAGATCAAGACTATTTAAGCTTATAGGTAGGATAAAAGGTATGAGGTGGAGCTGCAGCAAGCGACTAGCATATGTGGTGGCTAACATACGCAAATGAGAGCGAGAAGAGAAGGCAAAAGCATGGTCGAACAACTATGATCAAGAAGTGATCCTGAACCCCTACTTACGTCAGACATAACCCAGAAACCGTGTTCTCCTCTCGATCAACCCCGAAAAGAGACACTCACGGTTACGCACATGGTTGGTGTATTTTAATTAAGATCAACTTCGGGTTTTCTACAACCGGACATTAACAAATTCCCATCTGCCACATAACCGCGGGCACGGCTTTCGAAAGTTCAAACCCTGCAGGGGTGTCCCAACTTAGCCCATTATAAGCTCTCGCGATCAGTGAAGGATATTCCTTCTCCCTAGGAAGACCCGATCAGTCTCGGAATCCTGGCTACAAGACATTTCGAAAGTAATAAAACAAATCCAGCAAAGCCGCCCGATGCGCCGACAATCCTAATAGGAGCTGCACATATCTCGGTCTCAGGGCAACACTGGATGAGACATCCTACGAGTAAAACCAGACCTCAAGTTTCCCCGAGGTGGCCCGGCAGTCTACTCGTTTCGGGCCAACACTTAGACAAGCATTGGCCCGGGGAGGCTAAATAAAGATGACCCTCGGGCTGATCAAACCCAAGGGAAAGGGATAGGTGGTAGGCAAATGGTAAAACCAAGGTTGGGCCTTGCTGGAAGAGTCTTATTCAAAGCGAACTGTCAAGGGGGTCCCATAAATCACCCGACCGCGTTAGGGACGCAAAATCCGGGAACATAACACCGATATGACGGAAACTAGGGCGGCAAGAGTGGAACAAAACACCAGGCATAAGGCCGAGCCTTCCACCCTTTACCAAATATATAGATGCATTAATTAAATAAGACATATTGTGATATCCCAACAAGTAAACATGTTCCAACAAGGAACAACATCTCCATGTTCCAACAAGGAACAACTTCATCTTCACCTGCAACTAACAACGCTATAAGAGGGGTTGAGCAAAGCGGTAACATAGCCAAACAACGGTTTGCTAGGACAAGGTGGGTAAGAGGCTTGGTTTAACAATATGGGAGGCATGATAAGCAAGTGGTAGGTATCGCAGCATAGGCATAGAAAAAGAGCGAGCATCTAGCAACCAAAGATAGAAGTGATTTCGAGGGTATGGTCATCTTGCCTGAGATCCCGCAAGGAAGAAGAACGAGTCCATGAAGAAGACAAACGAACGTAGTCGAATGAATCCTCACAAATCCGGAACGAGACCGAAGCTAACGGGAGAAACAACCCAAAAAGAAACAAACAACATAGTAAACCAACAAGCACAAACAAAATGATGCAAACATGGCATGATATGCGAGATGCGATATGCAATGCGTATGCGTGCTCCGGAAGGGAAAGATGAACCAGGCATGACTTGGCAAACCAAGTATGCCACTGGAAAGATGAGATGATTTCGGTTGAAATCGATATAAAGATCACCGGAATCGGATGCACGGTTTGCAAATGACAAGCAAAACAAGAATGGCAAGATTCTGCCATTAACAGCATGATGCTACTTAGCAAGCAACAAGAAATCAAGCTACTGCACTCCAACATAACAACAAAGCATATGACAGTGAACTACTCAAGATGCTTTACAAAAGATGAACACTGAGCTACGGCTAAATCACACCACAACAGGTTCAAACAAGCATAGCAAAAATGCAAAAGATAACAGGTTCACAGACTTACTGAAAATAACATGCCAGAAATTAACATCAGGATGACATGTTTAGAGCAAGAAAACAACATGCTACAGGAACATAATATAGCAAAATATGGCACGGCACGAATCCACTCAAAGCACTTAACAAAAGTCCCTTACTGACCATAAGCCAAAAAGGATCATAAAATATAATAACACCCATGTCAATTAAGCAAGTTTCGTTACAGATTTCAGACTTAGCAGAAAACTGGACATGTCAAAAACAGATAACAAGTAGGCATATTTACGAGCTCGATGCACTCACTACAGGGCATTGCATGATAAACTAAGCATACATACATCAAGAAGACATGGCATAGAAGCTAAACATGGCAAGAACAACATCATAGCATGCAAGGATCAACTACAACAAGCTTGGCAAAACTGAATAACATGTAAACAATCTGCCAGGAATATTTATAGCAAAAGTAGAGCTCGATTGACTCACGCTATGGCACTCCATAAATACAAACAAAGGCATGGATGGATAGATCACATCCATATGCTCAAAACGCCCTTACTGATCATGCTCAAAATATGCATGGAACTCTCTGAAACAACATGAACACATGGCATAAAAATAACAGCAGGGCATGACTCACTACAGGGCGTCGAAGTGGGGATCCATGTTCCGGAGATGGCTGAAGCCACGGGAAAAGGCGCGCCCGAGCAGGGCGCGGCTCCTCTCCTCCACCAACCTGTCGGACCTGACCGACCGCGCCTCCAGCTGCGTCACCACGTCGGTGAAAAACTGAAGGTTGCCGGCATAATTGATTGTGTGCGGCTCGCCAACAGACGCCTCGCAGATGTTGCCCAAGGCTGTGTTAGCTCTCTCCCGGAGCATGGCGAGCATGGGGCCGTGCACGTTCTCCAGGACCTGCCGCTGGCGTATCTCATCGGGGTTCTGGCGCGCGACGGCCTCAGCCTCCTCCACCCGCTGGCGAAGACGGAGCATCTCGGCCTGGGAGGCGGCTAACTCCCCTTGCACTGCCTCAAGGGCGGCCCGAGAAGCGTCGGCCTACCGCGTCGCCTCCTCCCGCTTGGCCCTGGAGGCTACGGTCCTTCCCTCAACCTCGACCCGGATCAACTCCAGCCTCCCCTCGAACTCGCACTCGAGGTCTTGGCACGCCATCGCCACCCGACGTCCAACCTCCTCCAGGACGCGGGCTTCCCGTGCAGCGACATCGTCTTCCGCCTGCGTCACCAAGCGCTCCCTCGTCTCCAGCAGCTCGTACTCACGGGAGCGTTCGGCGGCTTCCAGTGTCAACGCCTCCTCACGCTTCTGGACCTCAGCTGGGTCGCCGGAGGCCACCTTCATCGACGCGAGGGCCGCCTCGCGCAGCTCCACTTGCTCCTCCAGTGAGTGGCACCAGGCCAGGAGCTCCCGAGCCCGCTCCTCTGCCGCCTCTTGCCGTCGGTCAGCTCCCCGGGCCTCCTCGGCAGCCTGGGATCGGGCCACCCGAGAGGCCTCTAGCGACGCCTTCGCCTCTTCATCATCAAGATCACGCTGATGGCGCACGAGGGCGATGGCGGCCTCCAGCTCGCGCCTCCCTGCAGCCAGGCACAGGCCCTCGGCCTCCAGGCGCGCGTCTTGATTAGCAAGCTCCTCCCCAAGCAGGTTCACCGCGTCAGTCGCCCTTCGAAGGAACCCTTGGCGGCGAGCGCGGCGCTCCCGGGCGCGCTCGAGCACGTCTTCCACACCATCATCTGCCCCAAGCAAGCGTCGGGGGCCACGAATCATCGTTCCCCCTCCGGGCAGGGGCCTGGGGTCTAGCACCCTCGCGACGGCCGGGCGCGCCGCACCAGAAGCCCGGCCTGGAGCCAGCCCGTCTCCAGATGAAGGGCGCAGGGGGCGCCTCAGCTAGTCGCAGTCCGCGACCAGATGAGAAGCCCACGGCGGGCTGGCTATGCCCCGAGAGGGCCCGTGAAGGAAAATCGCGGGGAGTGAAGGGCCGCAGTGCGCCTCGGGACGGTTCGCTCCTTCAGTCACCCTCACCACAAGAGCAGTGCTGCTCGGAGCACTTGGGGACGATGGAGGAGGCGAAGCCAAAGGAGGCGGCACCCCAGCTACTTCCGCGAGCTCGGCCGGAAGGGGCCTGCGGAGCAAGGATGAGTAAAAGCAACAAGAGGATCAGAAGCTAGAAAAGGAGAAGACTTACTCGTCAGTGGCGAAGTACTTCCTGCGCTTCAGCAAGCGACAAGGGAAGTCATCACCCAGGGCCTCCCTTTTCCTCCAGAGGGCCTCAAAGTCCACACGGAAGCGGCCCAAGAGAAGAGTGCAAGGATCAACCTGCGACGAAGACGGAGCATCAAAGCGATCCGCGTCAGGGGCGCCTTCCTGACGCGTGCAGCCAATCGCCTCGCCAGAAGACGCGGCTGGGGCCTCAGGGGCCTCAGCCCCAGGCGCTGGGAGCGGCTGCTTGCCACCCTCAGCCTCAGCGGCACGGGTCCCAGGAGTTGCCCCCTCGAGAGCATCACCCAGCGTTGTCACCTCGTCGGGAGCCCCCTCGGCCTCCGGCGCCTCATGCCTCCCTGCTCCGCCACTTGAAGAGGAGTCGCCTTGGCCAACCGGAAGGGCGGTCACCACCACAGGGTTCTCGCGAGGCCCTTGGAGGCCAGCAGGGCGCAGCCCCCATTCATCAAAGATAGGCATCTGCTTCACGAAATCGTCCCTGTTCTGGCAGAGGTACAGCAGGGCCCCTCCCCGCTGGATGCTACCCGGGTTGGGGTCACCAGTCAGGATCAAGAGCACTGTCCTCAGCACCTCAGGCGTCAGGTCCTCTTCCTGGAGCCTCATGCGATCACCACGCCCACTGAAGGCCCACATCCGGCGGGAGTGGCATGCGAGAGGGGCAATGCGACGCAACAGGTACTCCTTCACCACCTTGGGCGCTGTCACACCGGTCGATTTCAAGAACGCGAAGCGGCGCCAGACGAAGGCGAGCCGGGGGCTCTCGAGTGTCTCCTGGCCCCAGCCCGAATTAGGGACAGCAGGCGAGGTTGGCTTTGACACCAGGGGGCTGGGCACCCCGACATCAACGTACAACCACCGCTCGCGGAACCCAGTCGAAGGCGAAGGAAGCCCGAAGTCGATCCCTGAGGCCGCAGTCTCACGCGCGGCGATGAAGTTCACACACGCCGAGCATTAGGTAGGGTCGGCAAGGCGCAGAGAGAAGAAGTGGCGCAGCAAGGCAACGGAAGGAGAGATGCCCATCATTGCCTCGCAAACAAAAGCGAAGACCGAAATAAGGGTGATGGATTCAGGACCCAGATGCATCATATGGATCTGGTAATGGGAGAGGACGGCCTTGAAGAAATCGGAAAAGGGGGGAACCAGAGCCGCCCACAAGGCATCAGCAAAATAATGGACCTCAGTGATTATCCTGTCAGTGGGGAAGTGAGACGTAGGCTAGGCCGTCGTCCTCCCGCACTCGTTGAAGATGGTAGCCAGAGCCGAGCTGACCTTGCCCAGGCACTCTTGATTGAGTATGATCGACCGGCCGACGGAGGGCGCCACCGATGGCGGCGGGCAAGACGGAGGCATGGGTTTCTTCCCTCTCTCCTTCTTCGTCGGAGCCATGGCGATAGGGAGGAGGGGGAAGACTCGAGATTGGATTGGAAGCAGGAGTTGGCGTTCGAAGGGAGAAAGAACAGAGGACGCTCAAGCAACAGGAAGGGGAGCGGCTGTGTGCAACTACGAGTCCACCTAGCAGGGCGCAAAATAAGGGAGCATGGGGGAACAGTGCCGCCCACGTCCGATCAACCGCCACGCGACGCCCGAGGCCGCAGGCTGTTAGGGCCCGCGGCGCTTTGCCCTTGCCCTTTCGCCTTTCTGCACGGCCAAGTCCGGACGCACCTTGGGCCCAGGGGCTACTGTCGGCATTCTGGGAACGGGGGTCCCCAGACTTGCCTGTCTGCGGCCTGCGGCGTGGCTTAAAGGGGGCCCAGCATGGCCCATCTTCATCAACACAAGACCCAAGACCCTCGCGAGGGGCCAAGCCTCGCGGGGCGGACGACGCGGAGCTTCCTCAGGCACGGCCTCATCAGGCTGGATCACGAGGAGGCGGAGAGATCAAGGCGGGGCACCTCACGAGGTGCCCATGACGCAAGCCATGACGACCAAGGGCGCTAGGCGGGCGCCAGCCCGCGCAGTGTCCTCCTTTCCTCTTTGGTGCAAAGGGGGCAAGCGTAGGCGAGAGGATCAAGCAAAGGCATCCATTTCGGTGCAACGAGACCAAGACCAGTCCAACGGTGGGAAGGAGGTCATCGTGGAGCCCGGGACGGCGTCACCACAGAGCCTTTGGCGGGCGAGGACCAACTTTAGTCAGGATAAGTGTACCAGATGTTCCCCTTCAAAACGGCCAATTGTTGGCGCCCTTCCTGCTCAATATTTGGGAAGAGGCCCAGGGCCTTTGCCTATAAATAGGACTAGCCACCCCCAGGGTAGAGGCAATCAGTATCTAGAACAAGAGAGGTCCAGAACCTGGGCAAGCAGAGAATCAGAAAGAGAGAGAGTGAAGGGCGGCTGAACTCCTCCTAGCAGTTCATCGCCCCACCCAAGAGCAGACCCTCGCGAGGCTGTTCTTCCTTGTATTGTTCATCATCATCAGCCCAAGAGGCAATCCACCCACCACAAACTAGAGTAGGGTATTACACCACAATGGTGGCCCGAACTAGTATAAACCATGTGTCTCTTGTGCTGTTCTTTCAGTAGTTTAGATCTTTGCAAGACGGAGAGGTAGAGGGCGTAATCTCCGCGCGCACCCCAGAGTTCGAACCTCAAGGGTCTGCCGGAACCCGAAATCCGACAGGACCGACGCGAGTTGTTACACAACGGGACCACCCCCGTTGGCAGCTTGAACAACGACCCCTTGAGGACCTTGCCGGCCTTCGCGGTAGCCCTCGCCACCCTGCCGGTCCGCTCGACCTCGCCGTCGCGGCCCACGTCAAGCTGGAAGAGCCACTGGCAGAAATGAGCGTGCGCCATCACCGTAAAGTTGTGGTCGAGGCCGGGGCTTAGTCGCATGATGTCGGCGGGGTTCGTGAAGAGCCAGGTCGGCCTCCCTTGTTATGCAACGGAGAAATCTGGCGGCGGATAAAGTCCGCCCCGATCATTTCAAGGGTGAGCCCGGCCTGGGTAAGCCGGAGAATCCTGGTGGTGGCAACCGTGAGATTTCCGTCGGTGGCATCAACATCGCTCCAATCGCTGCCGTGAACCGGTGGCACCCGGCGGACTTTGCAGAACGCCGGCGGGTCCTCCTCTTCAATCCAGCACCACCAGCCCCGCCATTCCTCCCAACTCTCCTTCATGGCGCCTTCCGGGTATGCCCCCTTGGATCTTGGGATCCAAGTGACGCAACCAGAGATGGCACCCCCCGACTGGATCCGAGGGAAGAAATAGTGGCGGAAGAGCGCAGTGCTGGGGTGCACCCCGACAAAGCCTTCGCAAAGGTGCGCGAAAAGGACCATGCACGCCACCGCATTCAGAGTAAAATCCAAGAGACGGAAGCCGAAGGTGTGCATGATGTCGCTGAAGAAATCAGAGAAGGGAGGGCGGAGCCCGCAAGAAAAGTAATCATCGAAGAAGGGGTACCGATTTGGGGCAGGCTCGATGCAGGCGGCGGGGATGACGCGCGTGGCCGGGTGCCCCGAATTCTCGCCCCGTCTTCACTCCCCACAGGGGCTTGAAGGAGTCCCGAAGCTCAAACACACCGACCGTCCAGGGGAAGAAGAAGGCGGACTGCGTCCATTGCCCCGACAGCATGCTCTCCGGCAGCTCCATAGCCCCGTCAACCTTGGCCACCCCCTTGCCCTTGGTGGATTTCGGCGCCATGGTGGCTGAAGGAGGAGGGAGGAGCGGAGGGCGGTAGAAGCACAACGGCGGCGAGCGGAAACGAAGCTTGGAGAAGAGGAGGGAGACAGGCGTAGGTTTCCGATATTGGGGTTGCGCAAGGGGTAAAAGGAACAGTGTGCCCGCGATTATCCTTTTTTATGGAGAAACCGCAGGTCGCACCGCCCAATTACTACGATGTGACGCATGCGTGTGGAAACCACCCCACACATACCGCCCACGTCACGCACGCCCCTCCATGCCGTGCCGCGCGCACGGGTCGTGGGAAGCACAGCGCGCGAAAAATCTTACCGCGGAAAAAATTGCCCCGCCTGCCCGCGCACCGTTTTGGGCCTGACCCAACAACGTGTCGCGCTTATGTGTGGCCCATGCCCGGGGGCTCCTGTCGGTGTACAAAACTAGGGGCACATTTTTATACCCCTTTACCTGTGCACGGGCAGTCAGAGTCGCGCCTGTGGCCGCACCAAGCAATGCGAGGAAGGTGAGCCAAGGTAAGACCGAAGCCCAAGATGGCCAGAGCAACGCCAAGACCAAGACCACAAAGAGAAGAGGGACAAAGCAGGTTCCCCCGGCAAGACCCTTGCCGGGGCAACCTCAGCGGCCCCAGCAAGAAGATCCTTGCCGGGGCAGCTCGCCTCACACCAACAGAGCGAGCTACCGTTGAGCCCATGGCCTCCCGCGTCGCCATCAACGTGGGGCCAGGGCTCAGGAAGGCACCTCTGTGGTGGTATGCAGATCTTTGTGAAGACATATTCAAGGTCAGATGAGGATTAGAAGACAAACAATCCTCGGTGAGATCCTTGCCGAGGGAGGCTACCAAGGCCCCCGACATGACCCTTGCCGGGGACGACGGCACGCCACGGCGAGACCCTTGACGGGCCACCCGGCAAGGCCCTCGCCAAAGACACCGACGAGGCCACCGCCAGGCCCACGTCGCCCAAGTCTCCGCCACCATTCGCATGCAGCTGCCGACCCAACCAATTGGGCAGGCACCTGTGTGGCAACATGCGGCCCTTCGTGGAGGCTCCACCACCGCGCCACCTCAACTGCCAGCCTGCCTACATGGCACCGCACGCACCACTGGCCAGGGCGCATGTCGAAGCGAGGAGGAGCGGCGACGGACGGATCGGGCCTCGCCCCCGTCCCCGATAAAGCAAGGGGACACCTAAGCGATGCATTGAATGCATTTTGTCCTGTAATACGAGGGATAAACTCGCCACACTGTACACCATTCCACCTCCTGTGTGCCATTGTGGCAACCCCTTTTTCCTATAAAAGGAGGCCAAAGGCGAGCAGTAGAATGATTCGGCTTTTTGGAGCTCGTTACGCCCCATAGCTAGTTCCAGAACTCAGAATACATCCACCAAAGCAGGACTAGGGTTTTACGCATCCTCGCGGCCCGAACCTGGATAAACGAACCGCGTGCTCTCTATTAGACCCGCTCTTCTCTCAACCCTGCGCCCCGCAACCGCAGTAGGGATTCTTGTGATCCCATAGGTGTCATTTTCCACCGACACACGGCGGCGCCCAGGGTCACCAGCATGGCGACGCGGCTTGTCGCGCACAACCTGGGAAGAGCGCGCCATGGGCGCTGGTGTAGGCGTCCCAGAGGCCGCCGCACTGCCCGTGGGTGGCACGGCGCAGCCCTTGGCAGGCCCCACGCCACCTGCGGGGGGCCCGGCTCCATCTTTGGATTTGGCGGCGTGCGGCCCATCGTCTCGCGCACGAACGTCGCTGCTCGCCAGGCTCCGACTGCCAGAGCGATGTGGGTGCTCGCGGGCTGCGCCTCGGCTTCCGCCCGTGATCGCCCCACTGCTCGCCCGCATCGGTACGGGCCGTCCAGCTCCAGACGAACCGACCGCGGCGATCGCTTCTTCTTGGGAGCCATGGCAACGAAGAACCGTTAGGCTAACAGCTAGACCGGATTCTTACAACTACGCGCCCCCTACCTGGCGCGCCAAAGATGTCGGGGGAATCGACACCTATGGAATCACTGGGATCCCTTCTATGGTTGGCGGGCGCGGTGTCGTGGGAAGAGCGGGACTGGCAGGAAGCACATAGATCATTTACCCAGGTTCGGGCCGCGAGGATGCGTAATACCCTAGTCCTGCTTTGGTGTATCTATTTCAGCATTCTTGCATTCTTGAGCTCGCTACAATATGTGTGAGTGGCTCAAGAGATCCAAAATCCGAACCCCCTTCATGTATGCCGCGGGCCTCCTTTTATAGGAAAAGGGGCTGCCAAAGTGGCATACATGAGGTGGAAAGGTGTACAGTGCGCAAGCTTATCGCTTGTCATTACGGGACAAAATGCATTAAATGCGCTCCCTTAGATGTCCCGTTGCTTTACGGGGGATGGCAACGAGGCCCGTCCCGTCCGTCGCCGCTCCGTCTTGTTCCGACGCGCGTCTAGACCAACGAGGCATGCAGCGCCATGTAGGTTGGCAGGCTGCTGAGATGGCATGGTGGAAGGGTCTTCACGAAGGTTTGCATGTCGTCACGCAGGTGTTTGCTAAACTGGCCTAGAAGCTGCATGTCGCCACGTAGGTGCCTGCCCAGCTGGTCGGGCTTGCAGCTGCATGGGAACGGTGGTGGAGTCTTGGCAGACATGGGCCTGGCTGTGTCCCCGCTGGTGTCCCCGGCAAGGGTCTTCCTGGGGCCCCGGCAAGAGTCTTGCCGGGCGGTGTGGTCGTCCCCGGCAAGGATCTTGCCGGGGGTCTTCTAGGGTTTCATCGTCTTCTAGTCCTCATCTGATCTTATATGTTTATGATCTTAACGAAGATCTGCATGCCACCACGGAGGTGCCTCCCGAGCCCTTTTTCCAATGTGGTTGGTGGCATTGGAAGCCTGGGGCTCAAAGGTGGCACGCTCTGCTTGGTGTTGGGCAAGTTGCCTCGGCAAGGTTCTTACCAGGGTCGCAGGGTGGTGCCCCGGCAAGGGTCTTTCCGGGGGAGCCCACCTCGCCCTCTTGCTCTCTGTGTTTCTGGTCTTGACATTGTCTTGTGCTTCGGTTTCCCTCCTCTGCCTCGTCAAGTGTGGTCGTGGGCGCGGCTTTGACTGCCCGTGCACAAGTAAAGGGGTCAAAAGGAGAGCCCCTACTTTTGTACACCAACAACGGACTTCCTCCAGCTTCCACCTGCTAGTGTTCATCCATCGTGCCGCGACCGGATTTTTGGGATAATTTCTCAGAAAATGGCCCTTGTGCTCACCAGCCCCAGGATTACTGTTAGCTGATGAGGCACCAACTTTATATAGAAATTCCAAGCAAAATACAAAATATGTAGTACAAGACCATTCTGGCCTATGAGTACAACAAGTGGATTCTAGTGGTTGATGGCGGAAGCTATTTGTGGTTCATCATTGGCTGTGGGGCTCCATTTCCCACAGGAACAGCTGACCAGGATAACTCCTATCTTCGCGAGGCTGCTATCATCATTGCGTAGGTTCCGGGGCTGTCATCGCAATGCTCCTCTCCACGCAAGAAATCTGGCCAAGACAATAGCCAGGGACAAGCCAGTGAGTACTTTGAATGTACTCGCAAACATTATGAACACGGGTATAATATAACAAAAGATAATCATGCCCAAAAATATTCTATGATCACATCATTAGTCACGAAGTAAAAATCCATGATGCACGCAAGCAGGTTGCTCATACAAAACATGAATATGCAATCAGAGAGTAGAATTAGAATGCACCGATCAGGTGTATGAGAGACGCCTCGAAAGGACAATAATATAAAGCATGCCTCAGTCGGGCGTCTGAGCGACACCACATAAAGGGCTTGTAAAGTAAATAAATAACAAGCATGCCACAGTCGGGCGTCTCAGCGACACCACATAAAGGGCTTATAAATTAAATAAATAACAAGCAGGCCACAGTCGGGCGTCTCAGCGACACCACATAAAGGGCTTATAAAGTAAATAAATAACAAGCAGGCCACAGTCGGGCGTCTCAGCGACACCACATAAAGGGCTTAAAAGTAAATAAATAACAAACAGGCCACAGTCGGGCGTCTCAGCGACACCACATAAAGGGCTTATAAAGTAAATAAATAACAAGCAGGCCACAGTTGGGCGTCTCAGCGACACCACATAAAGGGCTTATAAAGTAAATAAATAACAAGCAGGCCACAGTCGGGCGTCTCAGCGACACCACATAAAGGGCTTATAAAAGGATAACCACAGTGAATATCCAGGAGGTAGGACCGTCCCAGGCATACTCAATAATTCGAATAATATAAATGGTTAGTCCATAATAATAGTAATCACAATCATCACAAGTCACAAGTCATGATCAATATTCTAGTTTGAAGTTTCTCCTCCGAAGACCGACGCTAAGACCGACACTCGACCCATCCCAGACTGTAGTCCTTAACCATGGACATGGCTATTCGTATAGATATAATCTCTACAGAGGGTGTACTCTTTACCCACGAGTAACGGATTTCTTTAGTCCACCAGGACTAATTCTGCTTACGGTCTTTTGATTGAAAACACGCCTGACCCACACACACCAGCTTAACTCACCGATGTCTGGAATCACCCACGACACGTGTTAAGCAAAACTCTAAGTGGGGAGGCTACAACCTCGATTAGCACGGGATCAAATTTATACCGCGCGCTTCTAAGGGGTGCCCCCCTCTCGGTCCCAACCGGAAACACCCATGCCCCCGGACCAGGTGGCATGCCTACCTGATGCAGCCGGTATCTTCCACCATGGCCTCTCTGTATAGTGTGTGCTAGGAAGGGGTTGACAACTTACTAAACCGTACCCTACCTATGGCAGGGACGAGTGGTAGCACGAAAGAAGTATGGGGGTTACTGGAACAAGACTCAATCTATGGTCGACTCAGGAGGTTTAAGTATTCCCTGCATGATTAGTATAACAAATATATTTCAACCAACAGACAGAATCACCCCTCATCATACCTCATCATGCCATACCGGACACAAACGTCTCGACGAGGAACTAGAGATAAGCTCGTGTCTACCCAAGACAGAGACTTTCCCGGCTTCCTTCCGGGAGGCATGAAAGGCATACCAGGGTGATTACTATCACAAGCATATCCATTTCCAATAGCAAAGAATATTCATTATGCACTCATACGAATGATATCAACGCATAAAGTTAACGAATGCTCCATGTCAAGGTGGTGTTTAACCGTATCAAACAACACACAAAATATTATGCCAGGGTTCAGAATGCTTGCCTTCAAGAGTATGCAAATGGGGTGCATTTTTTGAAACTTGCCTTCTTCTTCAAAAATCCTATTTAAAAAAATTTGAATTAACACATAGTTTCAAAACAGTACAAACAAGTTGTTTGGAAAAATTTCAAATAAATATGAAAATAAACTAGACCAAAGTTGAGAAACAACAGAAAAAGAATCATATCAATTGGACTTATATTTTAAAAGTTATAGCCAGTCAAAGTTCAATCAAAACTCTGTTTTAAAATAAAACAAAAAAAGAGAACGGTTCGATTAAGAATACGTTTTTGGGACGGTGGTGACGTACTTCTGTGTTTACGCTTTCACTTAAACCACGCGGGCCGGCTCGGGTCACTGACAGTGGGTCCCTTGGGCCCACTGGTCAAGTTTGACTAGTCGCCCGTGCCTCCTTCCTCCTCTGTCCGAACAGTGGCGGGGCTCCGGCGATCGTCGTCGACGAACCGCGGCTCCCCACGGGGTCCCGAGGGCAGGGATGGATCCGCTAGTCCCGGGCGGTCCTCCCTGTGGTTGTTAGGTTGGCGGGGGTGGAGGGAATCGCCGGCGGCGAGCTCCGCGACGGAGGTGGCTTCGGGAGGATTTGGGGGTTTGGGCTACGGTGGTTCCCGGTCGAGGCTGAGGCGTTGGGTGGCTCCGCACGGTCGATGGGAGTCGGACGGTGGCGTTGGAAGGGCAGGGGAGGCTCTACTTGCGACGCACGGCACCGGAGCGTGGCGGCGGCCGAACTGACCGAAGATGGGGAAGACGGCCTTCCTCCATCGATTGCCGGCTAAGGGAGCTCTAGGGGGATGGCTTGAGATTCCTGAGGGCGTAGACGAGCTCGGGGCACTACTAGAAAAACCGCTACTAATGGCGCACCTAATTTGGCCATTAATGGCGCATCACTGGTGCGCCATTACTAGCACGCCATTAGTAATTTTTACTAATGGCGCACCACTGGTGCGCCATTAGTATCTGGTATACTAATGGCGCACCGTGGCCTATACTAATGGCGCACCAGTGGTGCGCCATTAGTATGCCTCCCAGGGGCCATGTATACCCAGGTGCTTTGGCATACTAATGGCGCACGACAACGGGATGCGCCATTAGTAACTTCGGCATACTAATGGCGCACTGTTTAGTGATGCGCCATTAGTGATGCGCCATTTTGAATCTAGATCTGGATCGTGATTTTTTGCCCATTTTTTGCTTGTTTTTTTTGCTCGTTTTTTGGCACGACATTATTTCAAATTTTGTTCCTGTTTTTGGATCTTGTACGTTCTTTTGTCGTGTTCTTTTGCCGGAGAGGAGTTCGCCGGAGAGGAGTTCACCTACATCGCCGGAGAGGAGGAGGAGAAGGTCGCTGGAGAGGAGTTCACCGGAGCATCGGAGAGGAGGAAGGAGAAACCATGAGAGGATGGGAGGAGAGGAGGGAGGAGGAGCTCACCGGAGAGGAGGGAGGAGGAGCTCACCGGAGAGAAGGGAGGAGGAGCTCACCGGAGAGGAGGGAGGAGGAGCTCACCGGAGAGGAGAGAGGAGGAGCTCACCGGAGAGGAGGGAGAAGAGACCGTGAGGAGAGGGGAGGGGAGGGGAGGAGAGGAGGGAGGAGGAGGTCGCCGGAGAGGAGGAGGGTAGTATGGTGGAGGAGAGAAGGGAAGATGGAGTGGAGAAATTAGCAAAGATAACCTACAGTTTTTCTTTCACCTAGTGTACTTCTCACTCCCACATAGTACAGAAATTAACGAAGCTTAGCAGAGATAAACAATATGTGACTACTGTCCAGAAATTAGCATAGATAAGCTACATTTTTTGCAGAAAATTGAAGAGCAATAGTAAGCAATATTGCCATCCTTCCATACAACACACCTTTCTTCAGATGTCTTAACAGATAACAAGCCACTTGTCATTGAAATTCATAAGATCTTGTACAATTTCGGAACCAAGTGGTACCACTGAAACAATGATCCAAGGGTAGAAATTGGCCATTTCACTTGTACAATTAGGCCACAAAATACTATGGTTAGCCCCAAAATAATATAGTTAACCATGTCCGAACTTGCATGCTAGAACATATCAGCATCATCACAAGGTGTAGCTGACAAGACCTGCTGGGTGAAACTGATGATACCATTCCATTCTTGAAGCTCCAAATCTGTTCCTTTGTTGTTTTCATACCTCTTCACTTGTACTTGAGGCTGCACACCATCCTTTTTATTTGGAGCTTCTCCTTCCTTTTTCTTTTGTTGGACACCATCAAGTGCACTTTCCAGTAGCACACAACATTCCGGAGAGTTGGCTGATTTATGTGCCATATTGTGAAACTTATAAGACAGGTCCTTGTATCGAAGTTGAGCTTCCAATTTTGGATTTTCTATCACGTTCCTTCCTTGCCTATCATGTATACTTCCATTGCGCGCTTCTCTAGTCCATCTCTTTAGAATATAATGCTTTGGCAACGTCTTTATATTCATCAAGTCAAGAACTTTTAGACCATGTCCACACAATATCCCTGTCCTATTGAACATTGCACAACTACAAGAAACCGTTTGAGTCAAAGGATCACCTACAACTATGCGCTCCTCCTCAAACTCTAAATCACCGTGCAAACTCCCAATGGCAACAGCAAATTTGTTATTTCCATCCAATACTCTACAACATGCAGCCATGGATCTTTCATACTCACCTTGGAAAGCTTCAAAAATTGGAGTGTACACTTTGCTTGCTTGCACCAACATAGGGGTGCACATCTTAATTCTTGGCAACTTCATAATTTTCTACAGCTCGATCCAATCTAATAACCATCTGAACTCTACAGTTAGTTCTTGTTTCAGCTCTGAAACGTTTTGGCTCACGATCAGTTTGCCCTTTCCGTCTAATGCCCTCATTGGAACAAACAAATCTGCATGAAGTCGCCTTTCCATCAAATTTGCTTTTGTTGGTGCATCTTTTCCTCACATCAAAACCTATGTGACCCCCATATTCTAGCCAAAACACCCAAGCCTCATGTGAATCTCTAAATCTCATACCAACTTGAGGTGTCCTTTTGCTAATTTCTGTCATTGCACAAACCAAATTCTGCCAAAATTCAAGAATACATGTACAATTAGTGGCGGACCGATCTGGTGACTAAACAATGCAGAAGACAACCACATATGCAAAAAAACAAGTTGTTATTCACAGTACATATACAGGATTTGGTTGTTATGCACAGTACATGTCAATTTCCATCAGAGAAATTTAAAAGCTACTTCACATTGCTACTTGTAAATTTCCATCAATACATACTTTAGATTTGCTACTTGCCAATGTCAATTTCCATGCTTTCACGGTACTTGTCATTGAAATTCAAAACAATACACAGTACATGTCAATTTCCATCAGTATAGTTCAAAAACTACTTGTCATTGCAGAGAAGCATCAAACAATATTTACATGCTTTCACTATACAGTTTTCTTCAGATCTTATATTAAGAGATAACAAGCACAGTACTGAATTTCAATGGAAAAATTCTTAGTACAGTTCAATTTAAGGGAATCCACTCAAATCCACTATCTGCACAATCGGTGGCGCTCCAGAAGAACCACGCCGTCGGGGAATTGCTGGTGGGAGGAGATGGGATTGGGGTAGGGTCGCCTCACTCACCTGGTAGCTAGAGGGCCGGCGTCGGGGAGGGGCGGGCGGGTCTGAGCGATGTGAGCAAGGAGGTCGGCCGGCGCAGCTGATCTACGGCGGCGCTCCTCCCTGGCCTGCGCGGGCGGCGCTCCTCCTCAATCTGCGGCGGCGCTCCTCCTCCCCGGCCCGCGCGGCGCTTGCAGCAGCAGCTTCCCGGCCCGTCGGGGCACTCCTCCCTGGCCCTCACGGCTGCGCGGCGCTGCCTACCCTCCGCGGCGACGGCGCTCGGCTGCTCCGAGCCGGCTCTTCGCGTCAAATCCGTCCTTGTCCTCCTTTTCCCCGCCACAAACCCGTGCTGGATGGGTGCCTGGACATAAGTGTGAGCCTTTTTTGCTTTCATTCATTGCTATCCCTTGGATGTGGTTTCAACGGCAGATGATTGGGGGCCAGTTACAACGTGACTTGCTGAAGACAAGTCACTGGATCTCAGTCCGGTACAGACTATTCGATTGGACGACCGATGCCTCTGTCAATTTTTTTTTGCAGCCCAACCGCTATTAAGTAAGTTTATGCACGGGCCACGGGCTGTGTGTTGTGTGTTGAGCTTTCGCGGGTGCTGGAACCTCGTTGTCGCTTCTCAGCTCTCAGCTCTTTGCTTGAGAAGTTGAGATGATGTGATCTCGGACTTCTATGTAGGCTTTTATTTAACGACGGTTCGACCTCTCTTTCCGTTTCTGTTAATTCAACGACGTTACCAACCACCATGAAATGTGAATGGCATTGGGGTTTTTCAAATGAAACCTGCGATCAAAAAGGTCACCAACGTAGCCATAGAATCCATCTATTACTATCTCCTATACTATACGCGGATCGGATCAAAGGGCATTAAGAAGCCCCGCTTTTTTTCTGTTAGGTTTTTGAGGATTTTGAAAATGTTTAACGGGGTTCCCCCAGTTAAATTTGGATGTAACTTTTCGAGTAGATGATTTTTCATATAAAAAACTTTTTCATCCGAGTTAGTATGCAAAAGTTATGCCCATTTTTACAAATTCTCGCGAGATTTTGCAAATGAAGTCGAAATTCATATTTGCAAATTTTCCCAACAACTAGACCACATATCACATGGGAAACTTATTTTCTTTTATTTTTTTGACATTTTCATCATTTTCTTTTATTTTTTTTGAAACTGAAAAGGCGATCCAAGGGGGGGTGCATTCGGTGGAAGTGGTGGCCAAGTTACTAATGGCGCACCGTGGCATGGTGCGCCATTACTAGTTTGAACTAGTAATGGCGCACCACCCCACGGTGCGCCATTAGTAGTTTTGAAAAAAATCAAAAAAAAAGTTTTACAAATTTTTTTTTACTAATGGCGCACCGTGGATGTGGTGCGCCATTACTAGTTCAACTAGTAATGGCGCACCATGCCACGGTGTGCCATTAGTAATTTTGAAAAAAAAAATAAAAAAAAATTTTTACTAATGGCGCAGTGGATGTGGTGCGCCATTAGTATTTGGACACTAATGGCGTACCAACACATGGTGCGCCATTAGTATATAGTAATGGCGCACCACATGTCTGGTGCGCCATTAGTGTCAATTCCATCTATAGCCCTTTTCCTAGTAGTGGGGTTTCCTTTTATAGGTGGTCAAGGTCGGTTCCGCGGCGTCCGGAGATAAGATCGGCGAACCGCCTCGCTGTAGCTTGCAGTGCGACGTGTCGAGGCTAGGGATGGCGGTAGAGGCTAGCTGACGAGCGGGCACTGCTCCAGGGGGCGAGCTGGCGAGCGGCTGTGGCTCGGGCGGTGCCGTCCACAGCAGGGGCGTGCTGTGGACTCCGGCGTGCCGCCAAGGGGGCTCTGACAGCGGCACTGTAGGGCGCCAGGGTGGCCTGGAGGGTTCTGGTGAGTGGACGGGAACGAGGCGTGGCCCTGCGGGCGAGCGAAGGCCAGGGGCAAGACGCGGCGGCTCGGTGCACGCGCATGCAAAACGTGCGCTCTGGGCGCCCAGAGCACCCACGCCAGGTGCTCGATGCTATGCCAACACGTCCTAGGCCTCTCTGATGCCTCTGCAGCTAAACAGAACTAGGCTAATGATCATGAGGGAGCTAATAGACATGCTGGTAAGGTCATTAGAGCAACTTCCTAATGCAAGTCTAAAAGCATGCCAAAATTGGCCATGCTCCTAACCTGCTCGATGAAATGCCAAGGGCACCTAGACATCTCTTGGGGTGGCCAAAAGCTCCAGATCATAGTCTCTCTAGATGATAAAGGGGGTGGCAAGGTTATTAGGGCAAAACCAGAAACTTGTTAGTGCAAGTTCTTGAGAAAACCAAATCTGGACAGAAACAAAAGGGCATTATTGCATGGACTAAAAATACTCCAATGGGTCCATTCTCCTGGACTTAAGGGTTAGATAGGGAGGATTATAAGCAGGAAAAAGCTCATGGGCACTAGAGCAAAATAAATTAGTGTTGCAGTAGAAAACACCCAACTGGACCAAAGACCAAAAGAGGATGATTTGCTCAAATTTTCCAAAGAACACCAGTGGGTTTTTGCATAAAGTTGAATTATATGTATCCACTGACATCTCCAAATATTTGGTGAAATATTTATAGGAATATTTAAATAGGTTGTAGTGCAAAATTACCAACTGGACCAGTTTTGAAAATTTGGGGTAGAGCTCAAAATCTCCAATGAATAAAAGATATTTTTGCATAAAAGTGATTTAGGAACATCACATGACATCCCCAGTTTTTGGTGAAAATTTTAAATGCATTTATCAAATGGTTGTAGTCCAAAAGAGGCTCTAAAACTTATGAAAACCCATTTTAAAAGAAATAAAGTTCAGAAAGAAATAATTTGTAGAAATAATATTCCACTGATAAAAAGAAAAGATCTTGGGAAGATATGCAAGTCCAACAATTTTTTTTGAAAAGTTTCCACTTGGAGGGAAAACTCCACAATTCAGAATAAAAAGAGTGGTTCTGAATCCAAAGAAAAATCCAGACAATAAAAATTTAATTTACCATGGAAAAATTTTAATTAATAAATCATGGTTAAATTTTTGGGGTGTTACAACACTACCCCCCTTAAGAAAAATCTCGTCCTCGAGATTTGCTAAGGGCTGCTCTGAAAAGAATTACTCCTATTATCTCAAAGTAATATCACAAAAATAACCATCCTACTTAAGCAATAAAAAAATGGCTACAGTGGGAGGGCAAAAAGTGGGGGGAAACTACAGTGTGGAACACTGGCGCTGCGTGGAAAAATCCATGATTGGGGAAAACGAGAAATTTCTACTTTTGGTTACAGTGAATTTAGAATAAATTTCTAAATTCTAAAATACGTTGGTCGTACCCGAGAGCACAGTGCTCTCTCTGGCTGACAGGTGGACCCAGGGCCCACTGTCAGTCTCTTCTTCTACCTCTCGCTCTCTCTTCTTCCTCTTTCTCGCGCCCTTTCCCGCGCTTTCTCCACCGGTGACGTTTAGTGCGTAGGGCATCTAGGTCGTACTGCGGTAGTGCGCGGCGCGCTAGCTGCCGGTGCAGCGTGCACTCACCTCACGGGCCAGTGCGCTGTTGGCACTGCTCGTGGATTCGCCTCCGAACACCGGCGATCGAGCGACAAGCGGCACTGGTGGACTTCGCCCACTGTACACCGATCTCGAGCTATAAAATGACCGAGGTGCTCCGTTCTTCTTCCTAGCCTCGCTTCTCCTTCTCCTTCCTTCTCCTCCATTTCTATTTGCAGGAGCTCGAGACGAGGCTCTAATGGCGGAGGCGATGCCGGACTGGTACGTGATCCTGGTGTGCGGTGGGTTAGCGACATTGCTGGGGTTCTCCGTGCTCTTGTGCGCGATGATCCTCAAAGATCGTCGTGATGATGCTGCTCGAGTGTTAGCCCTACGCGGCGGCTGCAATCATGAGGATTAGGTGCAGGTGTCGGGTGCCAACTGCTGTCAGTGTGTTGTAGGCAACTTGCACCCGAATAATTACCCACAAATTTCTCCTTCAGAGACTGTGGTGTGTTAGGGAGGTGATCAGTTAGGTGTAACATGGGCACGTGGATTTGCAATTTGTGCACGAGGTCGAGTGGTTGTGAGTCTGCTGTTGTGGTGCTGCGTGAATAAAAATCTATGTCGTGAAGAGACATATGCTGCAACAACTCAGGGAAAAAATCTCACTTCAGACTTTACCGAGAGCGAAATTTGTTAATCAAAATTAACAGCAGCAAAAACTACTCACATTAATTGAAACCAAATATTTAAATCGTCGTACAAATTTAGGATACAACGCATAAGTTGCAACACATAAATAAATGTCGGGGCAACAAACATAGCAGTGACGTCTACATTGGAAACGGTAAATTGACTGGGTCCTGAGAAAACGTCTCTGGTATTGGGTGAAGGAAATATGCCCTAGAGGCAATAATAAAGTTATTATTTATTTCCTTATATCATGATAAATTTTTATAATTCATGCTAGAATTGTATTAACCGGAAACATAATACTTGTGTGAATACATAGACAAACAGAATTTCACTAGTATGCCTCTACTTGACTAGCTCATTAATCAAAGATGGCTATGTTTCCTAACCATAGACATGAGTTGTCATTTGATTAACGGGATCACGTCATTAGACAATGATGTGATTGACTTGACCCATTCCGTTAGCTTAACACCCGATCGTTTAGTATGTTGCTATTGCTTTCTTCATGACTTATACATGTTCCTATGACTATGAGATTATGCAACTCCCGTTTACCGGAGGAACACTTTGTGTGCTACCAAACGTCACAACATAACTGGGTGATTATAAAGGTGCTCTACAGGTGTCTCCAAAGGTACATGTTGGGTTGGCGTATTTCGAGATTAGGATTTGTCACTCCGATTGTCGGAGAGGTATCTCTGGGCCCTCTCGGTAATGCACATCACTTAAGCCTTGCAAGCAATGCAACTAATGAGTTAGTTGTGAGATGATGTATTACGGAACGAGTAAAGAGACTTGCTAGTAACGAGATTGAACTAGGTATTGAGATACCGACGATCGAATCTCGGGCAAGTAACATACCGAGGACAAAGGGAACAACGTATGTTGTTATGCGGTCTGACCGATAAAGATCTTCGTAGAATATGTAGGAGCCAATATGAGCATCCAGGTTCCTCTATTGGTTATTGACCGGAGACGTGTCTCGGTCATGTCTACATTGTTCTCGAACCCGTAGGGTCCGCGCGCTTAAAGTTACGATGACAGTTTTATTATGAGCTTATATATTTGATGTACCGAAGGTTGTTCGGAATCCCGGATGTGATCACGGACTTGACGAGGAGTCTCGAAATGGTCGAGACATAAAGATCGATATATTGTACGACTATATTTGGACACCGAAAAGGTTTCGGGTGAGATTGGGACAATACCAGATCACCAGGAGGTTATCGGAACCCCCCGGGAGGTATATGGGGCCTTATTGGGCCTTAGTGGAAAGGAGGGGAAAGGAGCAAGGGAGGGGGCGCCCCCCCCCCCCCAAGCCCAATCCGAATTGGGAGGCCCCCCCTTTCCTTCCTCCCTCCTTCCTCTTCCTTCCCTCTCCTACTCCTAATAGGAAAAAAGGGGAGTCCTACTCCCAGTGGGAGTTGGACTCCCCCCCTTGGGCGCGCCACCCTCCTTGGCCGGCCCCTCCTCCATTCCTTTATATACGGAGGAGGGGGGGCACCCCATGGACAACAATTGATCATTGATCTCTTAGCCATGTGCGGTGCCCCCCTCCACCATAATCCTCGATAATATTGTAGTGGTGCTTAGGCGAAGCCCTGCGACGGTAGAACATCAAGATCGTCACCACGCCGTCGTGCTGACGGAACTCATCCCCGACACTTTGCTGGATCGGAGTCCGGGGATCGTGATCGAGTTGAACGTGTGCAAGAACTCGGAGGTGTCGTAGTTTTGGTGCTTGATCGGTCAGGCCGTGAAGACGTACGACTACATCAACCGCGTTGTTATAATGCTTCCGCTTTCGGTCTACGAGGGTATGTGGACAACACTCTCCCCTCTCGTTGCTATGCCTCACCATGATCTAGCGTGTGCGTAGGAATTTTTTTGAAATTACTACGTTCCCCATCAGTGGCATCCGAGCCTAGGTTTTATGTGTTGATGTTATATGCACGAGTAGAACACAAGTGAGTTGTGGGCGATATAAGTCATATTGCTTACCAGCATGTCATACTTTGGTTCGGTGGTATTGTTGGATGAAGCGGCCCGGACCGACATTACGCGACGCTTACGCGAGACTGGTTCTACCGACGTGCTTTGCACACAGGTGGCTGGCGGGTGTCAGTTTCTCCAACTTTAGTTGAACCGAGTGTGGCTACGCCCGGTCCATGCGAAGGTTAAAACAGCACCAACTTGACAAACTATGGTTGTGGTTTTGATGCGTAGGTAAGATTGGTTCTTGCTAAGCCCGTAGCATCCACGTAAAACTTGCAACAACAAAAGTAGAGGACGTCTAACTTGTTTTTGCAGGGCATGTTGTGATGTGATATGGTCAAGACATGATGCTAAATTTTATTGTATGAGATGATCATGTTTTGTAACCGAGTTATCGGCAACTGGCAGGAGCCATATGGTTGTCGCTTTATTGTATGCAATGCAATCGCCCTGTAATGCTTTACTTTATCACTAAGCGGTAGCGATAGTCGTAGAAGCATAAGTTTGGCGAGAGGACAACAATGCTACGATGGAGATCAAGGTGTCGCACCGGTGACGATGGTGATCATGACGATGCTTCGGAGATGGAGATCACAAGCACAAGATGATGATGGACATATCATATCACTTATATTGATTGCATGTGATGTTTATCTTTTATGCATCTTATCTTGCTTTGATTGACGGTAGCATTATAAGATGATCTCTCACTAAATTTCAAGATAAAAGTGTTCTCCCTGAGTATGCACCATTGCCAAAGTTCGTCGTGCCCAGACACCACGTGATGATCGGGTGTGATAAGCTCTACGTCCATCTACAACGGGTGCAAGCCAGTTTTGCACACGCAGAATACTCAGGTTAAACTTGACGAGCCTAGAATATGCAGATATGGCCTCGGAACACTGAGACCGAAAGGTCGAGCGTGAATCATATAGTAGATATGATCAACATCGTGATGTTCACCATTGAAAACTACTCCATTTCACGTGATGATCGGTTATGGTTTAGTTGATTTGGATCACGTGATCACTTAGAGGATTAGAGGGATGTCTTTCTAAGTGGGAGTTCATAAGTAATATGATTAATTGAACTCAAATTTATCATGAACTTAGTACCTGATAGTATCTTGCTTGTTTATGTTTGATTGTAGATAGATGGCCCGTGCTGTTGTTCCGTTGAATTTTAATGCGTTCCTTGAGAAAGCAAAGTTGAAAGATGATGGTAGCAATTACACGAACTGGGTCTGTAACTTGAGGATTATCCTCATTGCTGCACAGAAGAATTACATCCTGGAAGCACCGCTGGGTGCCAGGCCTGCTGCTGATGCAACTGACGACGTTAAGAACGTCTGGCAGAGCAAAGCTGATGACTACTCGATAGTTCAATGTGCCATGCTTTACGGCTTAGAACCGGGTCTTCAACGACGTTTTGAACGTCATGGAGCATCTGAGATGTTCCAGGAGTTGAAGTTAATATTTCAAGCAAATGCCCGGAATGAGAGATATGAAGTCTCCAATAAGTTCTATAGCTGCAAGATGGAGGAGAACAGTTCTGTCAGTGAGCATATACTCAAAATGTCAGGGTATAATAATCACTTGATTCAACTGGGAGTTAATCTTCCGGATGATAGCGTCATTGACAGAATTCTCCAATCACTTCCACCTAGCTACAAGAGCTTCGTGATGAACTATAATATGCAAGGGATGGATAAGACAATTCCCGAGCTCTTCGCAATGCTAAAAGCTACGGAGGTAGAAATCAAGAAGGAGCATCAAGTGTTGATGGTTAACAAGACCACTAGTTTCAAGAAAAAGGGAAAAGGGAAGAAGAAGGGGAACTTCAAGAAGAACAGCAAGCAAGTTGCTGCTCAAGAGAAGAAACCCAAGTCTGGACCTAAGCCTGAAACTGAGTGCTTCTACTGCAAGCAGACTGGTCACTGGAAGCGGAACTGCCCCAAGTATTTGGCGGATAAGAAGGATGGAAAGGTGAACAAAGGTATATGTGATATACATGTTATTGATGCGTACCTTACTAGAGCTCGCAGTAGCACCTGGGTATTTGATACTGGTTCTGTTGCTAATATTTGCAACTCGAAACAGGGACTACGGATTAAGCGAACACTGGCGAAGGACGAGGTGACGATGCGTGTGGGAAATGGTTCCAAAGTCGATGTGATCGTGGTCGGCACGCTACCTCTACATCTACCATCGGGATTAGTATTAGACCTAAATAATTGTTATTTGGTGCCAGCGTTGAGCATGAACATTATATCTGGATCTTGTTTGATGCGAGACGGTTATTCATTTAAATCAGATAATAATGGTTGTTCTATTTATATGAGTAATATCTTTTATGGTCATGCACCCTTGAAGAGTGGTCTATTTTTGATGAATATCGATAGTAGTGATACACATATTCATAATGTTGAAGCCAAAAGATGCAGAGTTGATAATGATAGTGCAACTTATTTGTGGCACTGCCGTTTAGGTCATATCAGTGTAAAGCGCATGAAGAAACTCCATACTGATGGACTTTTGGAACCACTTGATTATGAATCACTTGGTACTTGCGAACCGTGCCTCATGGGCAAGATGACTAAAATGTCGTTCTCCGGTACTATGGAGAGAGCAATAGATTTGTTGGAAATCATACATACAGATGTTTGTGGTCCAATGAATGTTGAAGCTTGTGGCGGATATCGTTATTTTCTCACCTTCACAGATGATTTAAGAAGATATGGGTATATCTACTTAATGAAACGTAAGTCTGAAACATTTGAAAAGTTCAAAGAATTTCAGAGTGAAGTTGAAAATCATCGTAACAAGAAAATAAAGTTTCTATGATCGGATCGTGGAGGAGAATATTTGAGTCACGAGTTTGGTCTACATTTGAAACAATGCGGAATAGTTTCGCAACTCACGCCACCCGGAACACCACAACGTAATGGTGTGTCCGAACATCGTAATCGTACTTTACTTGATATGGTGCGATCTATGATGTCTCTTACAGATTTACCGCTATCGTTTTGGGGTTATGCTTTAGAGACGGCCGCATTCACGTTAAATAGGGAACCTTTGAAATCCGTTGAGACAACGCCTTATGAACTATGGTTTGGCAAGAAACCAAAGTTGTCGTTTCTCAAAGTTTGGGTCTGTGATGCTTATGTGAAAAAGCTTCAACCTGATAAGCTCGAACCCAAATCGGAGAAATGTGTCTTCATAGGATACCCAAAAGAGACAGTTGGGTACACCTTCTATCATAGATCCGAAGGCAAAACATTTGTTGCTAAAAATGGATCCTTTCTAGAGAAGGAGTTTCTCTCGAAAGAAGTGAGTGGGAGGAAAGTAGAACTTGATGAGGTAACTGTACCTGCTCCATTATTGGAAAGTAGTACATCACAGGAACCGGTTTCTGTGACACCTACACCAATTAGTGAGGAAGCTAATGATGATGATCATGAAACTTCAGATCAAGTTACTACTGAACCTCGTAGATCAACCAGAGTAAGATTCGCACCAGAGTGGTACGGTAATCCTGTTCTGGAAGTCATGCTACTAGATCTTGATGAATGTTTATTATTCATGCTAGAATTGTATTAACCGGAAACATAATACTTGTGTGAATACATAGACAAACAGAGTGTCACTAGTATGCCTCTACTTGACTAGCTCATTAATCAAAGATGGCTATGTTTCCTAACCATAGACATGAGTTGTCATTTGATTAACGGGATCACATCATTAGGAGAATGATGTGATTGACATGACCCATTCCATTAGCTTAACACCCGATCGTTTAGTATGTTGCTATTGCTTTCTTCATGACTTATACATGTTCCTATGACTATGAGATTATGCAACTCCCGTTTACTGGACGAACACTTTGTGTGCTACCAAACGTCACAACGTAACTGGGTGATTATAAAGGTGCTCCACAGGTGTCTCCAAAGGTACATGTTGGGTTGGCGTATTTCGAGATTAGGATTTGTCAATCTGATTGTCGGAGAGGTATCTCTGGGCCCTCTCGTTAATGCACATCACTTAAGCCTTGCAAGCAATGCAACTAATGAGTTAGTTGCGAGATGATGTATGATGGAACGAGTAAAGAGACTTGCTAGTAACGAGAAGCGAGGGTACAGTGGGACTCGATACGACTCGGGTGACTTAGTCTACCTCGTTTACATCCAGGCGGGCGTGCCTGGTGGATGTCGAGGCTTCTCCATGGGTCTCGCCATTGGAATTAGCTGGAGTGGGTTGAGGGGCTGCAGGCTCGGGGTAGCGATGATGACCATCTCGGGGATTGTTGGCCACAACCCCGTTAGAGTGTGCTCCCAATATGCGACGAAGCACTTCTGGGGTTATCGCAGCACCTTGGCCGATGGCTGGGGCAGACCTCAGGGACTCGATCGGGTGTCCAAACAGCATGACTGGGTTGTCGGCGTTGGGATCGTCCTCTTCTCTCGCCGGGGCTCGACGAACCAGCTCTCCACGAGCTGCGATAAGATCAATAGTGATTTGATCGCACAGTTCCTCTAGTGCACTTACGTAGCGCACTAGGTGCAATAATGCAGGATCTGTCTCGTGATCTCCATTGGCAACTTGGGGTGGTCTACCATACCCTTCACGTCTGGGGTAGTAGTGGAACGAGCGATAGTTAACTCTGGGCGACAAATGCCGGAGATGAACTATAGCTTCTCGAGCAGCTAGTTGTATGGCTTGTGGCTCAAAGGAAGTTGTCCTTCCGGTGATCCTGTAGGGGCGTTCGGGTGCTAGACCCCTACCGTAGATGTGTACAGTGGCCCAGAATTGACGGCTCTCACCGCTCATGGGTCCTTGATACACAACATATTCTGGGGGCTCTTCTAACGCATAGGCACGACGGGTGAGGTTTGCGAATATGGTCACAAAACCTCCAAGGTTGGTTGCTGTGGTCTCATTGTGCACGACAGGACCAGGAATTGTGGCTTGGTTTGGGGTAGCGGTTGTGCTGTGCTGGGTTGAGGCTAGCGTGCCCTTTTTATAGAAAAAAGGGACGGATTCTTCCTTCGCACACTTGCGATAAAGGACTATTTAGGGGGCCGGTCACTGGCGCGTGTTCAGCGGCTAGGTTGGTAGGTTGGGCACCGACTGCCAAAAGGTGTCGGGTCACTGTGGGGCTATCTTGCATGAGAAGCTTGACTGGGGTTTGGTTATGGCTTGGTGGGTTGGCCTGCCTAAGATTATTGACCTGGCTGAGATAGGATTAGCCAATGGTCAGCCTGGCTCTGATACCAAGTCTGTGGCGACCGGTTTTTCCGGACATTGATTTCCAGAAAATGGCCGTCGAGCTTATCAGCCCCAGGATAACTGTTAGCTGATGAGGCACCAACTTGATACAGAAATTCCAAGCAAAAATATATTATATGAAGTACAAGACCATTGTGGCCTATGAGTACAACAAAAGGTTTCTGGGAGTTGATGGTGGAAGCGGTTTGTGGATCGTCTGTGTATGGGACTCCATTTCCCACAGGAACAGCTGACCAGGCTAACTCCTGTCTTCGCGAGGCTGCTATCACCGTTGCTTAGTTTCCGGGGCTGTCATCGCAACGCTCCTCTCCAAGCAGAAATCTGGCCAAGACAATAGCCAGGGACAAGCCTGTGAGTACTTTGAATGTACTCGCAAACATTATGAACACTGGGATAAATTATTTGATAAACATGCACTAAAATATGCTATAATCACATTGTCAGTCATAAATAAAACACCTCTTATGCATGCAAGCAAGTTATTTATATGCAACATGAATAAGTAATAAAGGGCAGGAATGAAATGCTGCAGTCGGGCGTCTGTGCGACACCACATAAAGGGCTTATGAAATAAATAAATAACAGCAATGCCACACTCGGGCGTCTCAGCGACACCACATAAAGGGCTTATAAGTGAATGAAATAACATGCATGCCACAGTCGGGCGTCTGAGCGACACCACAGAAAGGGCTTATAAGTGAATGAAATAACAAGCATGCCACAGTCGGGCGTCTGAGGGACGCCACATAAAGGGCTTAGAAGTGAACGAAGTAATAAACAGGCCACAGTCGGGCGTCTGAGCGACGCCATATAAAGGGCTGATAAAATAATCACAGTGAATATCCAGGAGGTAGAACCATCCCAGGGATATCCGATAATGCCAAAAATATAACGGGTTAGTCCACAACAAAATAATAATCATAATCATCACAAGTCTCAAATCGTGATCCCAGTTCTGGCTTAACAGTTTCTCCTCCGAAGACCGACACTAAGACCGACACTTGACCCATCCCAGACTGTAATCCTTAACCATGGACACGGCTATTCGAATAGGTTTAATCTCTCTGCAGAGGGTGTACTCTTTACCCACGAGTAACGGATTCCTTTAGTCCATCGGGACTAATTCCGTCTACGGCCTTTTAGTTGAAAACGCACCTAACTTGCACACACCAGCTTAACTCATCGGTGTCTGGAATCACCCACGACACTTGTTAAGCAAAACTCTAAGTGGGGAGGCTACAACCTCGCGTAGCATGGGATCAAATTTATATCGCGCGCTCTAAGGGGTGGCCTCCCCTCTCGGTCCCAACCGGAAACACCCATGCCCCCGGACCAGGTGGCCAGCCTACCGGTTACCACCGGTACCTTCCACCATGGCCTCTCTGTACGGTGTGAGCTTGAAAGGGGTTGACGACTTACTGAACCGTACCCTACCGGTGGCAGGGACAAGTGGTAGTACAAGGCAAGTATGGGGGTTACTGGAACAAGACTCGATCTGTGGTCGACTCAGGAGGTTTACAAGCATGACATGTGTAACAAAAAATATTTCAACCAACAGATCAACACTCATTATACCTTACCATGCCATACCGGATACAACCGTCCCGACGGAGACCGGCGACAAGCTCACGCCTACCCAAGGCAGAGGCTTTTCCCGGATTCCTTTCCGGCATGCATGCAAGGCACATGAGGATGATTACCATCACAAGTGTGTCCATTTCCAACAGCAAGGAAATCACAAAGATGCATCCATGCAATGATCATATCACATGAAATAACGATACTCCGAAATAAGGTGGTGTTATAAATGTGTCAACTATCACATTGAAATATTATTCCGGGTTCAGAATGCTTGCCTTCATGGTGTGGAAAGGCAGGGTGCACTCCAAAGCCTTTGAAAGATTTCCTTCCTCTCTCCAAAAATCCTATTTTAAAATAAATTTAAATTAACATACAATTCAAAGCAACACAAAAAAGTTGTTTGAAAATTTTTGAAATAAATCTTAAAATAAACTAGACCATATTTGAGAGAGTTAGGAAAAAGAATTAATTCATTTGGAGTTTTATTTAAAAAGATATAGCCAGTCAAAGTTGTGGTCAAAATCTGTTTAAACAAATAAATCAGAAAAGAAAAACGATTCGAATATATACGTACACGTCGAAAGCGTATTCTGGAAATACGCCTCCACTTATCCAGCATGGACTGCGCGTGGGTCACCGACAGTGGGCCCGCCTGGCCCACTGGTCAGGTTTGACTGGTCCACGCGCGCGTCGTCTCCCCCTGACCGAACAGAGGCGGAGCTCCGGCGAGGCTCGCCGGCGAATGGCGGCGTCCCTCGGTGATCTGAGCGCATGGGCGTGCTCAGGAGGTCGAGACGAACTCGGGGGTACCCGCCATGGTCGTCGACGTGGACGGAGTCGCCGGCGACGAGCTTCGCTGCGGAGATGGCTTCGGGGGCAAAGTGAGTTTGGGGCTGCGGTGGTTCCCGATCAAAATCGAGCAGGGGAACGGGTTCACGGGAGGATGAGAAGGTTCCTGGTGAAGAGAAATGGGAGGGGGAGGCCCTGGTGGCGCTGGAATGGCCGGGGCAGTGGCGGCGGCTGCGGTTGCCGGAGATGGGGAAGGAGACCTCCCCGGGTCAATTGGCTGCCAATGGGGGCTTCCTGGAGACCGGTTGAGACTACCTGTGTGCGGGGATGAGCTCGGGGTCCCCTATATAGGCGAGTCAAGGCGGTTCCGCGGCGGCCATGGATAAGATCGCCGGCGACCGCCATTCTGTAGCCAGGGCGACGTGGCGGCGACGAGGGCTAGCAGACACGCTTGTGGATGAGCTCGTGCTGCTCCAGGGGCCAGGTGGCGAGCGGGAGAGGCTTCGGCGGCGCTGAACGGAGCAAGGGCTGTCGGCGGCCGTGGCGGCTAGCTCCTGGCCTGTCGGGGACGTGGCGAGGGCTCTTGGCGCGTTGTGGTGAGAAGGGGAGTGAGTGGCGTGGCTCTGCAGGGCGGGCAAAGCCCAGGGGTGCGACGCGTCGGCTCGGGCGCGGCACGTGCAAAACGCGTGCTCTGCTCGCGCCCAGAGCACGCACGGAACGTGCTCAATGAAATGCCAGTGCATGCCATCGGGCTTGGGTGAGGCTGGCACTTAGCAGACCTAGGTTAGGAGCACCTGGGAGTCTAGTGGACATGTTAGTTTGATCAGAGGTGCAAACTCATAGTGCAATGACAAAAGTCATGTCAAAACAGATCATGCCCATAAGGTGTGTGACAAAATGCCAAGGGCACTTAGGCATTTCTTGGAGTGGCCAAATTCTCCAGATCAGTGTCTCCTTAGATGCAAGAGAGAGTGGTGAGGTCATTTGGACAAAAGGAGAAACTTGCTAGTGCAAGTTTTGCTGAACTTCAATTCAGGTCAGGAGATAAAAGGCATCATTACATGAACCAAAAATGATCCAATAGGTGCATGCTCCTGGACTTAGTGGTCTTGCAGGGAGGACTACAAGCAGGAGAAAGCACAAGGTCATTGGAGCAAAAATAAATAGGGTTGCAGTAGAAATCACAAGGCTGGACCATAATGGAAAAGAGGTTGATTCACTCAAAATTTTCAAAGAACAACACTAGGTTTTTGCATAAAGTTGAATCATAGGCTATCACTAACATCCCATAATTTTGGTGGAGGCTAGAAAGAAATACTTAAAAGGGTTGTAGTGCAAAATTGCACTCTGGACCAGAGAAGAAAATTGGTTGTAGAGCTCAAAATAATTCAAAAATAAAAGATATTTTTGTATAAAAGTGATTTAAATACATCACATGACATCTCCAAATTTTGGTGGGAATTTTAAGTGAATTTATCAAATGGTTGTAATGCAAATGTGGCCATAAAACCTTAATAAATCCATTTTTCAAGAAAAGAAGATCAAGTAAATTAATTATGTAATTAGTCCTGTTGATTAAAGAAAAGTTTTTCTTGAGAGGTTAAACAAGTCCAATAACATATTTGAAAGGTTTTCACTTTGGGATAAACTCCATCAAAGTTTTAACTTCCTCGCAAAATTTTAATCCATTAAAACAAGGTCAAAATTTTGGGGTGTCACAGCAGAGTGCCGGAACAGGGTCCCGATTGGTTTTTGGTGGCTACAGAGGCTTGCGGCAGCGGAACTTCCGATCTATTCTGTTCCCCGAAGGTTTTAGGGTATATTGGTATATATAGGAGGAAGAAATACGTCAGGGGAGCAACGAGGGGCCCACTAGGGTGGAGGGTGCGCCCAGGGGGTGTGGGCGCGCCCCCTGCCCCGTGCCTTCCTCGTTGATCCCCTGACGTGCGCTCCAAGTCTCCTGGATTGCTTTCTTTCCAAAAATAACTTTCCCCAAGGTTTCTGTTTGGACTCCGTTTGATATTCCTTTTCTTCGAAACACTGAAACAAGGGAAAAAACAGAAACTGGCACTGGGCTCTGGGTCAATAGGTTAGTCCCAAAAATAATATAAAAGTGCATAGTAAAGCCCATTAAACATCCAAGATGGATAATATAATAGAATGAATACTTCATAAATTATAGATACGTTGGAGACGTATCAGGGACCAGCAGCGTGATGATGATCATGAGGACCACGACGACCACCACAACAGGCAGGGTGACCGCGGCCAGTCCTGGGCTGGCAGGATCTTCCGGAGCAGATCACGCGCGGATGGCAACATGAGAGAAGACGGAGGGCGGCGCGATGAGCAGCGACGCCGTGATGATCGCCGTGGGGATCGGCATGATGGGTGAGGGAGTCCTGGATTAGGGGGTGTTCGGATAGCCGGACTATACCTTCAACCGGACTCCAGGACTATGAAGATACAAGATTGAAGACTCCGTCCCGTGTCCGGAAGGGACTTTCCTTGGCGTGGAAGGCAAGCTTGGCGATGCGGATATTTAGATCTCCTACCGTTGTAACCGACTTTGTGTAACCCTAACCCTCTCCGATGTCTATATAAACTGGAGGGTTTTAGTCCATAGAACAACTCCAACATACAACAATCATACCATAGGCTAGCTTCTAGGGTTTAGCCTCCTTGATCTCGTGGTAGATCTACTCTTGTACTACCCATATCATCAATATTAATCAAGCAGGACGTAGGGTTTTACCTCCATCGAGAGGGCCCGAACCTGGGTAAAACATTGTGTCCCTTGTCTCATGTTACCATCCGCCCAGACGCACAGTTCGGGACCCCCTACCCGAGATCCGCCGATTTTGACACCGACATTGGTGCTTTCATTGAGAGTTCCTCTGTGTCGTCGCAATCAGGAAGGATGTCTCCTCCCATCTTTAAAGACGGCGCCGTCGTTAAGGGAGCTTTGGTTGTCGGCCAAACTCTCCGGCTAGGTGGTTTTCTTATGACTGCCTGTTCGGCTGTTGCACCGACGGTGACCTCTCGGGTCATCAAAAGCAATCTTCACGTCAGCTCGGAACTCGTCGAGCAGCTAGATCCAATGGAGATCTCTTCCGTAAACGAGCTCGTGGATCGCATCGCCGCCTTGGGGGTCGCTACGGATTACGACCAGGTTGGGCTTAAACCCGATCTAAGAGAAATTAACTCTCCCCAAGTCACCCATCACGTTGTCGTGGTAGAGGCGCAGTGCGGCGACCCTTCATCTATCTTGAGGACTAGCTACGTCCGGATTCCCGATCCCTCCAAGCCGGATACCCGCGGAGGGGAGGATGTAACTCAAGACCTAAACTTAGAATCAGGCAACAGGCTAGATTCATTGGACAGCATCCAAGAATCCAAACTTCAGAGTTGGGAAACTCCTTGGCCTCTGAGTCTCAGATTGGGTAAGGTTTCAGATTTAATTCCACCCACCCACCCGAACATAAGCGATCTATCCCAAATCAGGCAAAAGCCCGAAGAATCAGTACATCATTACTGGGCGAGGTTCCTCCTGGTTATGAACAGGATAAAGGACTGCCACGAGGAAGACACAATTTCAATCTTCTGCAATAATTGCACGGACAAGGGAATCCTCAACGCCATAAGTCGTCGTGATATTACACGCTTCGCTGACTTGGCGTCCATAGTACAAAAGTATTGTGTGATGGAAAGCGCCTGGAAAACGGAAATAAAATTTTAGGACAATCCGGCCCTGAATAGAAACCTCGTCCGAAATAAAAGGGTGCATCATCGTCAGACACCCGGGTTAAAAACCAAAAAACCAAAACCCTCTACAGGGCATGGAACCATACTGGAAAGATGGCTCAATGGACCCTGTAAAATTCATAGTACAGAGGACGCCATACCAACTCACAGCCTTAGAGCATGTTGGATACTTCGGCGGGTGGCCAAAATTGGCGAAGAACTCTTAATTTTGGAGGCCGCAGAAAGCCACCCCAAGGACACCAGTACAGTCTTCACAGTCTTCGAGACCTTGCCGAAGACTCTGTGTAACCCTAACCCTCTCCGGTTTATATAGACTCCGCGGCCTTGCCGAAGTCTACCAAGTAGCAACAATAAACCCATGGAGTGACACGGCTATTACTTTTAATGCCAGTGATGAACCTAAATTCCGAACAGCCTGAGCACCAGCCGCATTGGTCCTCAGTCCAATAGTGGACGGCTTTCGCCTCACCAAGGTACTCATGGATGGAGGCAGCGGATTGAACCTCATTTATGAGGAAACCCTTCAAAAAATGGAAATAGACTGGAACCGCATCGAGCGAAGCAGCACAACCTTTAGAGGAATAATCCCCAGTCGGGAAGCGCGCTGTACAGGAAAAATCACACTAGATGTGGTGTTCGGCATGCCGGATAATTACAGGTCCGAAGAGGTCACGTTCCAGGTGGCCCCGTTCAGTAGCGGATACCACGCTCTGCTAGGGCGGGAAGCGTTTACAATCTTCCAAGCAATACCCCATTACGGGTACATGAAGCTCAAGATGCCCGGGCCGAACGGAATTATCACTCTCGCTAGTGATCTGGACATAGCACTCCGCGCCGAAAACAAGACAGCCGCATTGGCCCTTGAGGCACTGTCCGAAGCCCTAGCGGCTGAGGAACTGACTGCGCTGCGCTCCACGGTCAACAGGGACGATGTGATACTCGACAAAAGATCCAAGTCCACCTCCTTCAAACCAGCGGACGAAATAGTCAAATTCCAGGTCCATCCAACGGACCCCAATAAAACAGCTTCCATTGGGGCACGATTAAAGCCTGATGTAGACGCCGCACTGCGAGAGTTCCTACGTGAGAACTGGGACATTTTCGCCTGGCACCCTTCAGACATGCCAGGAATCCCATGCAGGCTGGCTAAACACAGCTTAAATATCCTAAAAGGATTCAAACCTGTCAAACAACCTCTTCGTCGTTTTTCCGAACCCAAGAGACATGTCATGGGAGAGGAGCTAGCCAAGCTATTGGAGGCCAGATTCATCAGAGATATAAAACATCCGGACTGGCTAGCAAACCTGGTGATGGTACCAAAGAAGGACAAATCCTGGCGCCCGTGCGTTGATTTTAAAGACCTTAACAAGGTTTGTCCAAAGGATCCCTTCCCCCTCCCCCGCATCGATCAAATTATCGATGCTACCGCAGGACATGATTCGTTGTGCTTCCTTGACGCATATTCCGGCTACCATCAAATCGCAGAGTCAGACCAAGCCGCAACGGCATTCATCACACCATACGGCCCATTCTGCTTCAACACAATGCCCTTCGGGCTCAAAAACGCCGGTGCAACATATCAGCGCATGATTCAGACATGTCTGGCAAACCAGATTGGCAAAACAGTGGAGGCATAAGTGGATGACGTGGTCGTAAAAACAAGACATGTCGAATCTCTAGTAGACGACTTGAGGCTTACATTTGATAACCTCCGAACATATGACATCAAGCTCAACCCGGAAAATTGTGTTTTCGGCGTTCCAGCCGGAAAGCTCTTGGGCTTTCATTGTATCCGGTAGAGGAATCGAAGCAAATCCGGCCAAGATCCGAGCTTTGTCACAATTGGATATCCCAAAGGACCTTAAACAAATACAAAAATTAACCGAATGCGTGGCGGCTCTAAGCCGCTTCATCTCCCGCTTGGGAGAAAAGGCACTACCCCTCTATCGCCTCCTTCGGCGCACCGAACACTTCGAGTGGACGGATGCAGCCACGGCCGGACTCGACGAAATAAAAGCCATATTGGCAACAAACCCGGTCCTGGCCGCGCCAAACATTGGCGAACCTATGCTATTATACATTGCAGCAACCCATCAGGTTGTGAGCGCAGTGCTCGTCGTCGAACGAGAAACGGACGGACACAAATTCCCCCTTCAAAAGCCGGTCTACGATGTGTCCACTGTCCTCACTCCGTGCAAATCAAGGTACCCGCATTATCAAAAGATTGCGTACGCGGTATTCATGGCATCCCGGAAGCTGCGACACTACTCCCTAAAGAGTACGACACATATTCAAACTGGATCATGCACTTCGATGGCTCCAAAATGTTGGCTGGTCTAGGGGCCGGCGTCGTTCTGACGTCCCCCACAGGAGACACGGTTCAATACGTACTCCAGATTATGTACACAGACTCCAACAATGCAGCCGAATATGAGGCCCTTTTGCATGGTCTCCGGATGGTAGTATCCATGGGCATTCAACACCTAGAGGTACGCGGGGATTCGAACCACGCGATATCCCAAATAAATGGAGACTTCGATGCCAAGGATCCAAAAATGGCTGCTTATCTCAACGCCGTCTTAAAAATGTCAGTTCGGTTCGAAGGGCTCGAATTTCACCATATAGCCCGAGAAAACAATCAGGCGGCAGACGTCCTGGCACGCATCGGCGCAAAACGCGATGCAGTCCCTCCCAATGTCTTCTTGGAAAGGCTATTCAAGCCATCCATAGTATGGGAAGGGGAATCTAACAATAAAAGCCCGAACCCAGTCGCACTGCTCGACACTGAACAATCTGACATAATTGGAGGTTCTGCCAATGAAATTACAACTTCAGCCCACGCAATAATGTCCGTCATCGCCCCATGGACAGAACCATTCCTAGCCTATCTTACTAGGCAGGAACTCCCAGAGGACCAAAACGAGGCACGCTGCATAGTGCGGCGATCTAAGGCCTATGAAGTCCATGAGGGAGAACTTTATAAGAAAAACACTACCGGAGTCCTTCAAAGGTGCATCTCCGAAGAGGAAGGGCAGAACTTGCTGGCTGAAATTCATGCCGGACTCGGTGGTCATCACGCTGCAGCTAGGTCCCTTGTAAGCAAGGCTTTCCGTACAGGCTTTTATTGGTCGACGGCCCGGGCAGACGCTCAGGACTTGGTCCAACGATGCGTCGGTTGCCAGCTTTTTGCAAACCAAAGCCATATGCCACCCACCGCCCTCCAAACTATCCCCATCACTTGGCCTTTCGCGGTCCGGGGGCTTGACATGGTTGGACCCCTTAAAGGCGGAACCCACAACAAAAAATACTTAATGGTCATGGTAGATAAATTCACCAAATGGATAGAAGCCAAGCCTGTTAAGACGGCTGAATCCGGACCGGTGATAGACTTTACATCCGGGGTTGTATACTGTTACGGCATCCCCCACAGCATCATCACTAATAACGGCACGAACTTCACGGCCGATGAGGTAAAACTCTGGTGCAAAAACATGGGCATCAAGCTCGATTATGCTTCCGTCTATCACCCACAAACTAACGGTCAGGTCGAACGCGCAAACGGTCTTATAATGAGCGGCATCAAACCCAGATTAGTGCGGTCCCTTAAGGAATCTAACACGCACTGGGTAGAGGAGCTAGACTCCATACTCTGGGGGCTGCGGACCACGCCGAATCGCACCACCGGATACACACCATTTTTTATGGTGTACGGCGAAGAGGCAGTCTTGCCTTGCGACATAATTCATGACTCACCTTGAGTGTGCATGTACGAAGAAAGAGAAGCCGAGCTCGATCGGCAGGACAGTTTGGACGCTTTGGAGGAGGAGCGTGACGTGGCAAAAGCCCGTTTCGCTTTTTATCAACAGCAGGCTCGAAGATATCAAAGCAGAGAAATGTTGGCCAAAAATTACAACGTTGGCTAACTAGTTCTACGCCTGCCGGACAAGAAAAAGGACAAACTGAAGCCCAAGTGGGAAGGTCCCTTCATAATCGACCAAGTCCTGACTGGTGGAGCGTACCGCCTGCGAGATGCATCGGATAACCGACTCGAGCCGAACCCATGGAACGCAGCCCGTCTCCAAAGATTCTACGCCTAGCGCCGGACTCTGTGTTCGTCTCCTTCCTCTGTCCATATTTTGCATTTTCTGTCTTATATTTCTCTCCTTCCCTTTTTTCTATTATAGCCCTTAAAGGCTCATCAAGTGACGCGCTACCCGCGCTCACTAAACCTGGGGGATTCTTTAAACAGAAGCTTATTTATACGGGCTTCATGCCCAACACATGTGTCAAACTTCCGCATGTACCTTTTATTCACCATTATATGCATCGATATGACTTAAATTTTGGCCAAGCTAGGTTGCCTGTCTCCTGTGCTTACCCCTACGTTCCCGATTGTTTGGCTAGGTGCTAAAGGGAGCACCTCTGCGATTGTTACTGTCGGGTCAGCCGGATGTGTACCTCAGACTGAGTGAAGCCGAAAGCTAGCGTTCTTAAGGGAATATTCGGTCGGTGAACTAAAGATGACCTTTTTTACTTATTTATTTATGCGCCCCCAGATGTTTTTTCTGCATTCGCAGTCCGGACATGCACTTTAGGGCATGCCTCCCAGAGAAAGGAACCCCTAACGGAACTATTCTCTCGGGAAGATGTTTCTTACTAACCATGTAATATAACATAACTAGTTGGGCACTTGTCTGATAAAGCACTAATGACCCCTACGCCTGGTCTCCATGCATACCTCGGTTCTTATATAACCGCAAGGGTATTCGGACACACTCCGGACCGTCAGGTCCCGAGGTCGAAGCGAAAAGGTCGGCAACGACAAACGATCTACAATCCGGCTAGAAGACATTACACATGTCAATTAAAATTACATAGTCATTATGACTGCTCGTATTCCTCTTCAATACCATCCAACAGGCTGTCTAGCTTCCAGTCCTGCTGGGAATACTTTGCGGCCAATTCTACTTGGACGTACACTAAGCTTACAGGGACCTCCTTCCCATCGGGCCCTACAGGTCCGACCTCGGCCATGTGGTTTGGGTCAGACTTTGTGTACCGCGTCTTCACCATGGCCCAGGCCTCCCTAGCACCTTGACGGCAGGCCGATATCTTCCACAGCCGGAAGCGCCGCCGAGCTCCCTTCAGCTTCTCTGCAAGCTCTCCAAGACCCTCGGGCATGGAGTGGGAAGGCCATAAGGCTTGGGCAACGCCTCGCATCGCCTGCCAAACTCGCTCGTGCAGTTGCGAAAGTTTCGTAACCGACTCTGTGTAACCCTAACCCTCTCCGGTGTCTATATAAACCGGAGGGTTTTAGTCCGTAGGACAGAAGAACAACAATCATACCATAGGCTAGCTTCTAGGGTTTAGCCTCCTTGATCTCGTGGTAGATCTACTCTTGTACTACCCATATCATCAATATTAATCAAGCAGGACGTAGGGTTTTACCTCCATCGAGAGGGCCCGAACCTGGGTAAAGCATTGTGTCCCTTGTCTCCTGTTACCATCCGCCTAGACGCACAGTTCGGGACCCCCTACCCGAGATCCGCCGATTTTGACACCGACAATGGGTGAGACGGGAGGCGCAGGCAGGGCGTGTCGAAGCTGGCGTCGGCGCTCCTGGCCGGCTCAGGTACTGCCAGCAACGTCTCGGTGCGGGCGACCGAGGGCGTGCGATCGTGGACGCTGCGGTGCCTTCGCCTGTGCGTGGCCGTTCCCGCGTCCTTCACCACTCGCCATGCTCCGAACGGAACCGCTCCAACGATAACCTGACGTCGCAGGCTTCTCCCCCGTTGTCTCCTATGTCGGTGTTGCCGTCCTCGTCAAGTTCAAGGTGTGCTGATGCCCACTCTACTGCCAGGGACGTGGCAGTGGCGGTCAGGGTGGAGGGGGCTAGTGCGCTGGCGGCTGATTTGTGCTCTCTTCTGCGGCTGTCGCTCCCAACACCATCGATGCCACGCGCTGCTGGGTTCTCACCATCGCCAACTCCACCAATCTTCCCAGGCAGGACCCCTCCTAGAACCCCTCTCGCTGCTGGCGAGGTGGCTGCGGTGCCCGCACCAATGGAGGCTCTTTTTCGGGAGCAGGAACGGGCTCTACTTCTGACTCCTCAGCCCTCCTCGGTCAAGGCACCAACAAGGAGACGCAAAACGCTGGCTGGGGTAGCTATCACGTCCCAGGGTGGGGGATTCTCGCTTCGTCGTACCAGTGCTCGCGTTCAGGCGTGCAAGGTGGGCTTTGCCACTTCCATGGCAAAGGAAGCGCAGGGGCTGGTCTGCCGCACGATTGGCATCATCCGCAACGGCGAAGACGTCACCGCCCGGGCTCTCGACCAATTTGAGCGCCAGTTCAAGGACCAGCTACCTGAGAATGTCATGACTGCTGTCCGTGGCCTGTTCAAGATCGATGACGCGCATGCTGCTGTGGTGGAGGAGGCCCTCATTGGTCATGGGGGTGCAGCAGCGCTGGACCATGAGGAGGAGGTGCAATCCAGCACCTAGGTTGTGCTCGTTTGCTTTGTTGTCTGGGTTCCTAGTTTATCATGTTAGGACAACCAGTTAACTTTCTTAGTTGGAATGTAAGGGGATTAAACTGCCCAAACCGTCGGGCCACTGTTCACGAGACTATCGCTGCAACTTCATGTCATTTGGCTTGCTTACAAGAGACCAAACTTGAGGTTTTGGACCAGTTTACAACTTCCTTCCTGGGAGGGGCCAGGCTCAAAAGCTTTGCCCACCGGCCGGCGCTGGGCACTAGGGGCGGCATCCTGCTTCTTTGGGATGATGGCGTTGTGGTTGTGTCTGATGTTGTGCTCTCGGTGTACTATCTATCGGCCACAGTCCTCATCCGCGAGTCTGGGATCTCCTTCAAGATCACGGCGGTTTATGGCCCTACTGCTTCTTCTTGCAAAAATGCCTTCTTCGCGGAGCTCCTGGCTCAAAAGCCACCTCCAGGGACCAAATGGCTTGCACTGGGTGACTTCAACCAAATACACCGCGTGCGCGACAAGAATAAGCGAAACATCAACCGTGGCCGTATCAACCGGTTCCGTAACACCCTCCACGCATGCGAACTCAACGAGATACACCTGCAAAATCGTTGTTTCACTTGGAGCAACAAGCGAGACAACCCCATCCTTTGGAAGCTCGATTCTTATTTTTGCAATGCGGATTGGGACCTCGCCTTCGGCACCCACGTGCTGCATGCTCTCTCTCCACTTCGCTTTCGGACCATTGCCCTCTCCTTCTCGCGGATGATAGTGGACCAAGGAGGCCGCGTTGCTTCAAGTTTGAGAATTTTTGGACGTCCATGCCGGGCTTCCAGGAGGTGGTGGACAAGGCTTGGAGCGAGGTGTGCCCTCATTTGGAACCTTACCTGCGGCTCTTCCACAAGATGAAAAAATTTAGCGTCAGGCTAGCGGAGTGGAGTCGAAAACTTTTCTCGAAGGCGAAGCTTCACTTGCATGCGGCCCTTTTGGTGATACTCCGCCTTGACGTCGCCCAAGAAGACCGGGAGCTCTCGCCAGAGGAGAAAGACTTGAGGGCAAAGCTAAAGAGAAGAGTGGTCAGTCTTGCGGTCCTTGAGAGAGCGAGGAGAAAGCAATGCTCAAGGATCTCAAACTTAAAGGAGGGAGACGCCAACAACAAGTTTTTCCATCGAAGGGTGAATGCACGCCGGAGAAAGAACCACATCCATAGGATTAAGCACAACGGTGGGTGGGTCACTGGACACGAGCAGAAGGAGGCCTTGATGCACGAGCATTTCACCAGCGTGATGGGGCGTGGGACTTCCTATCCCGTGGACTTCAACTGGGACGCGCTCGACTTTGGTGATCACGACCTCTCCGACTTCGATAGCCCCATATCTGAGGAGGAAGTGAGAGCTGCCATCAATGAGATGCCCAATGACAAAGCGCCCGGTCCGGACGGTTTCACTGGAATTTTTTTCAAGAAATGTTGGCCCACTATCAAGACTGACATCATGCAAGCCATCCACTCTTTCAACAATTTGCATTCGGCAAACCTACATTGGCTCAACGTTGCGAACATCGTGCTTCTTCCCAAAAAGATGGGGCGGAGGAGATAGTTGACTACAGGCCTATAAGCCTCATCCACGCCATCCCCAATATCATTGCGAAGGTCCTTGCTTTGCGGCTTGGCCCTCACATGCACGCCCTCATCTCAAGTGCGCAGAGTGCCTTCATCAAGAGGAGATGCATCCATGACAACTTTATGTATGTGAGGGGCCTTGCCCGCCGCCTCCATAAAAGAAGAACTCCGGCGCTGCTATTCAAGCTCGACATCCGCAAGGCATTTGACTCTGTCAAGTGGGAGTACATTATTGACCTTCTCCAGCGGAGGGGATTTCCACCGCGCTTTCGGGAGTGGATCACCGCCTTGCTTCGTTCATCTTCCTCGTGGATCCTCCTCAACGGGGTCCCAGGCCCTATTATCAGGCATGGTCGCGGCTTTCGGCAGGGAGATCCGATCTCTTCTTTGCTCTTCGTCATTGCCATCGACCCTTTGCAGCAAATTCTCGACCTCGCGACCCGTCGTGGACTTTTACACAAGCTTAGAGGGCGTCGTGCAATGCTCCGCACATCCCTATATGTCGACGACGCTGCGGTCTTCATGGCTCCTATTAAGGAAGATATCGACAACTTCGCTCAGATCCTCAACTACTTTGGCAAGGTCACGGGCCTCTGCACAAACTTCCAGAAAAGCTCGGTCGTCCAATTTCGATGTAGAGACATAAACTTGGGCCACATCCTAGCAGCCTTGCCGGCCTCCCACCCAGCTTTACCCATCAAGTACTTGGGGCTACCTTTATCGGTTCGGCAGCTGAGGCGAGGCGACTTCCAATTCCTTGAGGACAAAGTGGCGGCTAGGCTGGTGCAGTGGGACGGGGAGAATATTACCGCCATTGGGCGCGGGGCGCTTGTCAAGTTCGTGCTAACCTCTCAGGTCATTTACCACATCATCGCCCTTAGGCCTCCATCGGGCACCCTGCTGAACATCACAAAATTGGAGAGGGCATTCCTATGGGCGGGCTCTAATAAGACAACTGGGGCCAAGTGTAAGGTTAACTGGGGATTAGTCTGTCGGCCGACTGACCTCAGAGGGCTTCGCGTCCTGGACTTGGCTAAGTTTGCGAGAGCCCTACGGCTTAGATGGTTGTGGTTCGAGTGGACTAAACCTTCCAAGACGTGGATTGGAATGGAAAACCCTTGTGATGAGCTTGACCGTGATCTATTCTACGCTTCGACGCGCATCACCATTGGCAACGGGGCATGTGCGCCATTTTGGGACTCCCAGTGGGTTAATGGCGAGAAACCTTCCGTCATAGCACCTCTCATCTTCGAGGCTTCCACGAGGAAGAAATGGAAGGTACAGGAGGCCATGCACACGGACGTGTGGCTGTCCAAAATCAAGCTCCCCAACAACTGGATAATGGAACACATCTGGCAGCTTGTCACACTTTGGGCTCGGTTGAGGGCCATCCCCCTCGCGGTGGACGCCGAGGACACCATCACCTGGAAGCATACCAGCAGCGGAATCTACTCCGCCACATCCGCGTACAGTGCGCAACTCCTTGGATTGGTCAGCTCGCCCATGGGCTTCGCCGTTTGGAAAGCATGCCCCCCCCCTAAGATGAAATTCTTTGCTTGGCTGGCAATTCAAAACCGAGTCTGGACATCGGATAGATTGGAGAGGATAGGGTGGCCGAACTGCGGCCTATGTCCACTCTGCAAGCAGACGTTGGAATCGGTGAGCCACATCTTCTTCAAGTGTCGGTACTCCGTTAGACTATGGGGCATGATCAAAGGCTGGCTCAAACTCGACTACCTCGACATCTCCTCCTGGATCACGATGCGCTCCATCAAGGACTGGTGGCTCAACATGTCGGCCTCCAGCATGCCCAACCGGAAGGCGATGGCTTCTCTTACTATGCTGACCTGCTGGACCATTTGGTGCGAGAGAAATGCACGGGTGTTTCGTCACAAGTCCATGCTTCTGTCTATATTGCTTTCAAACATTCAGAGCGACGCCAACCTTTGGGTAATTGCGGGTGCTAAGCACTTGGGTCAGATCATGCCGGGAGAGTAGTGGCCTTGTAATATTTTCTTTCGCTTTTCTTGTAAAAGCAACTCCAAACTCCTTATTAATTAATGGATGAGGCAAAGCTTTTGCCTCCGTTTCGAAGAAAAAATGTCTATGGTAAAAATAAAAAATAAGCATGGAGCGGAGTAGCACCATGGTACAGACGGACTGAGATCCAGTGACTTGCCTCTAGCAAGTCACGTTGTAACTAGCTCCCTCTCATCAGCCCTCCAAACAACATCTAACGGACAGCAGCGACCCGAAGCAAAAGAGGCCTGGGTATCCATCCAACACAGCTAAACAAAGAAAATGCTTCAGCCTTGGTCGTTCAGTCACTAGATAATACAATCAACAGTTTTCATTCAGCTAACAATACGAATGTAACAGTACTAACAGCTTATATATGTACTGAATAAAAGAATATGGCAGAGATAAGATAACAGTTTTTTTGCAGAGATAAGCTACAGTTCCTTTTTTGCAGAGAATGAATCAAAAAGTTAGTAGAGATAAGCTACAGTTTTTGTAGAAATAAACTACAGTTTTTTTCAGAGAATGAATCTACTTAGAAGAGAGAATATGTTAGTACAGAAATAAGCAGAGATAAGCTACAGCTTTCACCTTGTGTACTTCTCACTCCCACAAAGTACAGAAATTAGCAAAGATAACCTACAGTTTTTCTTTCACCTAGTGTACTTCTCACTCCCACATAGTACAGAAATTAACGAAGCTTAGCAGAGATAAACAATATGTGACTACTGTCCAGAAATTAGCATAGATAAGCTACATTTTTTGCAGAAAATTGAAGAGCAATAATAAGCAATATTGCCATCCTTCCATACAACACACCTTTCTTCAGATGTCTTAACAGACAACAAGCCACTTGTCATTGAAATTCATAAGATCTTGTACAATTTCGGAACCAAGTGGTACCACTGAAACAATGATCCAAGGGTAGAAATTGGCCATTTCACTTGTACAATTAGGCCACAAAATACTATGGTTAGCCCCAAAATAATATAGTTAACCATGTCCGAACTTGCATGCTAGAACATATCAGCATCATCACAAGGTGTAGCTGACAAGACCTGCTGGGTGAAACTGATGATACCATTCCATTCTTGAAGCTCCAAATCTGTTCCTTTGTTGTTTTCATACCTCTTCACTTGTACTTGAGGCTGCACACCATCCTTTTCATTTGGAGCTTCTCCTTCCTTTTTCTTTTGTTGGACACCATCAAGTGCACTTTCCAGTAGCACACAACATTCCGGAGAGTTGGCTGATTTATGTGCCATATTGTGAAACTTATAAGACAGGTCCTTGTATCGAAGTTGAGCTTCCAATTTTGGATTTTCTATCACGTTCCTTCCTTGCCTATCATGTATACTTCCATTGCGCGCTTCTCTAGTCCATCTCTTTAGAATATAATGCTTTGGCAACGTCTTTATATTCATCAAGTCAAGAACTTTTAGACCATGTCCACACAATATCCCTGTCCTATTGAACATTGCACAACTACAAGAAACCGTTTGAGTCAAAGGATCACCTACAACTATGCGCTCCTCCTCAAACTCTAAATCACCGTGCAAACTCCCAATGGCAACAGCAAATTTGTTATTTCCATCCAATACTCTACAACATGCAGCCATGGATCTTTCATACTCACCTTGGAAAGCTTCAAAAATAATTGGAGTGTACACTTTGCTTGCTTGCACCAACATAGGGGTGCACATCTTAATTCTTGGCAACTTCATAATTTTCTACAGCTCGATCCAATCTAATAACCATCTAAACTCTACAGTTAGTTCTTGTTTCAGCTCTGAAATGTTTTGGCTCACGATCAGTTTGCCCTTTCCGTCTAATGCCCTCATTGGAACAAACAAATCTGCATGAAGTCGCCTTTCCATCAAATTTGCTTTTGTTGGTGCATCTTTTCCTCACATCAAAACCTATGTGACCCCCATATTCTAGCCAAAACACCCAAGCCTCATGTGAATCTCTAAATCTCATACCAACTTGAGGTGTCCTTTTGCTAATTTCTGTCATTGCACAAACCAAATTCTGCCAAAATTCAAGAATACATGTACAATTAGTGGCGGACCGATCTGGTGACTAAACAATGCAGAAGACAACCACATATGCAAAAAAAGAAGTTGTTATTCATAGTACATATACAGGATTTGGTTGTTATGCACAGTACATGTCAATTTCCATCAGAGAAATTTAAAAGCTACTTCACATTGCTACTTGTAAATTTCCATCAATACATACTTTAGATTTGCTACTTGCCAATGTCAATTTCCATGCTTTCACGGTACTTGTCATTGAAATTCAAAACAATACACAGTACATGTCAATTTCCATCAGTATAGTTCAAAAACTACTTGTCATTGCAGAGAAGCATCAAACAATATTTACATGCTTTCACTGTACAGTTTTCTTCAGATCTTATATTAAGAGATAACAAGCACAGTACTGAATTTCAATGGAAAAATTCTTAGTACAGTTCAATTTAAGGGAATCCACTCAAATCCACTATCTGCACAATCGGTGGCGCTCCAGAAGAACCACGCCGTCGGGGAATTGCTGGTGGGAGGAGATAGGATTGGGGTAGGGTCGCCTCACTCACCTGGTAGCTAGAGGGCCGGCGTCGGGGAGGGGCGGGCGGGTCCGAGCGACGTGAGCAAGGAGGTCGGCCGGCGCAGCTGATCTACGGCGGCGCTCCTCCCTGGCCTGCGCGGGCGGCGCTCCTCCTCAATCTGCGGCGGCGCTCCTCCTCGATCTGCGGCGCTCCTCCTCCCCGGCCCGCGCGGCGCTTGCAGCAGCAGCTTCCCGGCCCGTCGGGGCACTCCTCCCTGGCCCTCACGGCTGCGCGGCGCTGCCTACCCTCCGCGGCGACGGCGCTCGGCTGCTCCGAGCCGGCTCTTCGCGTCAAATCCGTCCTTGTCCTCCTTTTCCCCGCCACAAACCCGTGCTGGATGGGTGCCTGGACATAAGTGTGAGCCTCTTTTGCTTTCATTCATTGCTATCCCTTGGATGTGGTTTCAACGGCAGATGATTGGGGGCCAGTTACAACGTGACTTGCTGAAGACAAGTCACTGGATCTCAGTCCGGTACAGACTATTCGATTGGACGACCGATGCCTCTGTCAATTTTTTTTTGCAGCCCAACCGCTATTAAGTAAGTTTATGCACGGGCCACGGGCTGTGTATTGTGTGTTGAGCTTTCGCGGGTGCTGGAACCTCGCTGTCGCTTCTCAGCTCTCAGCTCTTTGCTTGAGAAGTTGAGATGATGTGATCTCGGACTTCTATGTAGGCTTTTATTTAACGACGGTTCGACCTCTCTTTCCGTTTCTGTTAATTCAACGACGTTACCAACCACCATGAAATGTGAATGGCATTGGGGTTTTTCAAATGAAACCTGTGATCAAAAAGGTCACCAACGTAGCCATAGAATCCATCTATTACTATCTCCTATACTATACGCGGATCGGATCAAAGGGCATTAAGAAGCTGCACCGAGCGCGCCCCACCGCCACCGACCTTCCCAAGTAGACACTTTGGGCGTGTTTGGTTGCCTGCATAAGGCCCAACCAGGCCCGCGCGGGAAGGGAACGGGCTGTTTGGACGCCTGGTTTTACTATTGGGCCTGCACAGCACGAAACTTAAAGCACCTCTGGGCCTGGCTCACTGGGAACACACGAATCGGCAGTTTCTCCAGGGCCAGGCCCGAGCGGTGCACGTGGGCGGCGACGGTTGCACGCGCGCGGCCACCCTCGAGAAGCCGCGTTGCTTCCCGAATCCCCGGTAGTTATTAGCCTCACCGCTCGCTCTCCCCACTCTTCCCCACTCTCCCAACTCTCACCGGCGGCGGCGGATCGGAACAGAGGAAGTAGACCACTGGACTCCATCACCGGTGAGCGGATCAGCAGTTGGCCCGCGGCAATGGCGGTAAGCACTTCTCTCTCTTCGACATGCAAAACTTTATCCTATTCGATCCGGCGATAGATTCGACCCACAGCGGAGGGGAATGGGGAATAGAGGTAGATACAAGATTGGAATGCAGATCATACGAGTTCATGCTAGTTCATAGAGGAGGGGTAGTTCATACTAGTTCATAGCAGTTCATACGAGTTCATAAATGCAAGATCGGAATGTAGAAGGGGGATTGGGGGATTGGGGATAGGGGGTACACAACGGACACCGGCTGACCGCGGCGGCCGTCACCGGTGTGCGGAGCGGCTGATCGAGCCGCTGGCCTTCATTTTCTTCTTCATCGCCGTGCGGGCCGGCGGGTCGTCGTCATCGTCCTCGGCGGAGTCGAGGTCGATTTGCCAGGGACGATGCCCTGGCTCCGGCGCCCTCGCTGGCATCTGCACCGCTTCTTCTTCCTCCTCCTTAGGCTCCCTACAGATGACCACCGGCGGTGCGATAGCCGTCTCCCAGTACACTGCGGCACGACGGTCATTAGGATCCCAGTAGGTCTTGTACTTGCACCACTTCTTCCTCTGTTTAGCGTCCTCGGAGACGGCCTGATTCATGGCCCAGCGAATGATGTCAACTGTCATCGCCCCCTTCGCTGGGTCAGGAATCAGCGCCTTCAGCTCTTCTGCAGTGGCCTTCATGAGCACTGCATTTGATTCCTTCTGCATGTCAGGCATGGAGCCGAAGTTCGAGCACACCTCCATGGTGTTCTCGAACTTGGTCCGGTCACCAGCCGTCCACCCGAGGAAGAAGGCCCTCCAGCCAATACCCCAAGGGAAGGGGTTGGCGTTGGAGCTGGAGCTAGAGCTCATGGCAATGGGGAGGAAGAAGGTTGACAGTGAGAGAAGAGAGGGGGTGGGTAAGTAGTGGTGGGCAGCGTGAGTAAATATAGGGGGGATGGAGAGGAGGAGAAGAGTGACAGTCATGTCGTTTTAACTACAAGCTCTTCAATTAGCCATGAACTCTGTGTTGTGCGTGACTCCATGAATTGTGTGCAGATCGAGGAGAGCAATGAGATGGGCACGGAGGTGCTCCCGGCCGTTGACAACAAGGGCAAGCAGACCCTTCACCCAATGCCCGACGAGGTTGTGTTGCCGCCCACCGCCGAGGAAGACCCGAAGACGCCTGAGGGTGGCGATGACGAGGGCACGGAGGAGCCCCCCAGCAACAAGTGCCGCAACTACGGCCACTACCATCAGGAGGATGGCCCAACTCACTTCTGCAAGGCCATCCTTGCACTGAAGCTTGAGTGCATCCCCATGCCCCTGGACTTCACCAAGCACTTCGTCGCGGTGCCGAGTGCCGACGGAGTTCAAACTCAGGAACAACACCGGCTGCTCCTGAAAGGTGACGGTGAAACTGATGAACGGTAGGGTGACCCTGGATCAGGGTTGGGCCACCTACGCAGCTGTTCATCAGATCAAGATCGGCTACATGGTGACGTTCAAGCTCCTCACTCCCGACACCCTCAAGGTCATCATCTTCGACGACGATGGCATTGAGGTCGTCAACAAGTGCGGGAAGCATGACGAAGCCTTCGCCGCCAAGGAGTAGGGTCGGGGCCTCCCTAAGTACTATCGAGTCTGCTTTGAACTGTTTATGTTTATGGTTTATGCGTAAAACTGTTATGAAGTGTGGTACTGCTTATCTGAATTATGCTCTTAAGTAGTTTTATCCTCTGTTTATACTCTGCTTTGCTTATGATGTGTGCTAATGGTTGTGCCGAAGTGTGCTGGTAACCTCACCAACTAGCCAAAGAGATTACCACACACCAGGCGTTGCATACAACCAAACACCATGCCTTGGGTTTGTCCACTAACATGCAGGCGACCAAACACCAGGCAGTGTGGTTCTGCTCATGCAGGCAATCAAACAACATGCAGATGATGCATTTGAGACTGCATTTGCATAGTTAGGTTGGGTGGAGAAGTGTATACAATGCGGGTACTGTAGCGCACGGCAACCAACCATGCCCTTTGAGCATGCATCCCACTTCCCACCACGACGCACTCACTTCTGGCCGCTCCACCACCTACGGACCTGCCCCCGGCCCCGGCTTGCCACTTGAACAGCCTTGACTGTGTGACCACCTCCAGTCCACACTCCAAGTCCAAGTCATCCCCCTTGGTCCTCATCGGCTTTTCTCCTCATCCATGCCCGGCCACGGCCGGTTGGTGCACCGTGCTCACGCGTCCATCCATCCATCCTTGGTTACCCGTTTTGCTTCACTATTCAGTTTTGCTGGAACTCATCTAGATGAGACATAATTTGGTCTCATTCACCTTTTATAGCCATTGGATGTGATGCTATAAGATGCGTGTGTGCTGATGTGGGTTGTATCTGTTCTTGTTTTCTAGGTGAATGAGACCAAATTATATCTCATCTAGATGAGTTCTAGGTACTCCCTCACTATTTATACCCCGGCCGGCTGGTGCCAACTTCGGCCTCAAATCACACGCTCCTTCCTCGCCAACTCAGCTCACCAGGCCACAGAGAGCGGCCGCAGAGGGCGAGCAAGCAGCTAGTAGGCATACCTCGGCATTCGGCAAGTCCGCAATGTCGACTAGCTGCCGCGCTCCGGCCAACCGCTGCATCTGCAAGACGCCGTCGGGGAACCCGCTGCCGCGGCGGGGCCAGGTCAAGGAGAGCATCGCCAAGCACATCGTGGCGGCCGCCGTGGCCACGGCGTCGGCGCTCGTCTGCGATGCGGGCGGCAAGAAAGCCGGGGCCAGGCCGCCCGCCGGTGCCAAGAAGAAATGAGAAGCCGGTCGCCGCAGCGAAGTGCAAATTCTACCTACCTACGTACTCGCGTGTCCGACATCATTGCGCGCCTAGCTAGCGCTAGTCGATCGATCCCTGTGCATCCAGCAGATGCACCGGCCGGCAGCCAACTCTACTGCTCGTAGAGTTGGCTGTCTTGTTAAGGTTTGTTGGCGTAGTGATCACCTTGACGTGATCGACGTCAATCGCTGTCTTGTGCGTGCATGCGGGGATAACTTTCGCTTCCTCGCCGCACTTCTCTGTACGTAGCTGTGTTGTTCCGTGTCACTCGTCGGGATGTACTCCTACCAGGGAGAGGTCGGCAAGTATTGTCGCCTGATTTTTCCCTGTTATATATGTAACGTGTGGTGCATATAAAGTGTTATTTTCCCCTGATTTTTTCCATGATCTAAATATAATCAAAGCATGCATGCTTGATCTTCATCTTCAAGTAGTGTTCCTTTTCCAAAAAAATCTTCAAGTAGTGCATATCAAATTTGTTTGGGATGAATTTGTCAGCTATCAACGCCATGGCACATGATATAGACTTAGAGCATGGTTAATAGTACAGTCAGCTGATGGCTATATGATGTTGTCATGTTAATTATAATCAAACTTATAGCTGGCAAGTACAATAATTAGATATAAAGATGTGATATTTTATTAATACTACATGGTCGATCTCCCACTCTCACGTAATGCCTAGAAACACGTGCTGCACTGGCTCTTACATTCTATAGCCGGCTCCTCTTCTCCTTCATGTTAGCAAAAAATAATATTTCAACTTATATGGTCTACTTACATAAGCTTAGCGTATGTGCTTGCTCTTAGGACAGGCTGCTATTACTACTTCTGTAAAGAAGTTATTCATGCAACCACAAAAAGAACTTGGGGAGAGGTATGACCCGGGGATGTTACGTAGGAGTAATTAACTTTGCAAAAAGGGCAGCACTAGGCATCAGACTATTGATGCATTGCTTCCCATCAGACTAGTCCTGAGCCCTACGATAAGATCTAATCTGATTGATCTGATGTGGCTGCTACCCCTTAAAACTAGTCTGGGCAGTTAATTTTCCACGTACAAAACTACCTTAAACAGCTTCCGCAAATCACGTGCTTATGTGGGCCACTAATTATGTGAGATAATTTGGTGAGATGCATTCTTGTTCCTTGGATTTACAAAGCAATCTACGGCATGCTTTCTTTCCTTTTTTGATGAGTTGGAGCTGCATGCTTCCCAAGGAAGCGAAACTTGTAACCAACATTATATAAATTTACATCAGATGCAACTAGTACATGCTTCCATCTTTTTTCGTAATTACAATTTATGTTCCCGTGCATGCTATAAAGAAATAAAAAAATATATGTTTCCATTCATTGAAGAAATTGCTTCTGTGATGGGTGAATCTGCTTCGATTTATTTGAAATTTATGCCGTGTGTAACCAACGTGATATTTTGTTTCGTAAGCATCGCGATATTGCATCAGCCGACTAGAGAATCGCTTCGAAACCGGCTTCATCAAGAAATAAAATTATTTCAAGAAGCATCATGATCTTGCTTCCATCAACTAGACAAATAGAGAACTGTTTCACACATGCTTCCATCAAAACAGAAAATATTCCATATGTTTCAGAATCTTCACGATCTTGTTTTCATTGAGTAGACACTTGCTTCCAAGGAAATACTATTTTGCTTCCATCGAAAAGAAAAATATTTCCAGTCATAACTACACATGGTTCATACAAATTGTGAAATTGTTTGCAAAGAAAGAAAAAAAAATCTACTAGGCTCGACAGCCCCGGAGCCCCCACCGTAGCTAGCCACTCCGGCTACCATGTCCACTCTGGCTACCACGTCCACCCTTGGCGCCAAAAGAAAAACACATTGCTTCCAAAGTGTCAACAGAGAATATAATTTGCTTCCAAAGAAATATAATTTGCTTCCATGGCCAATGAGATTGCTTCCAAGACAAACGGGCATAATTATGGAAGCAGGAACGTAGATTGCTTCCAATTGTTTTCGCCCAAAAAAAAAACAGATTGGTCCCAACTGATGCATTTTTTGTCATGTTTGATATGTTGAAGCAGGAACAAAATAGTACCAAAGCATTGCCAAAGTCGTCTAATGAATGAAGAAAACATGTGGGATACTTGGAAGCATATTGCATATACAACAGAAACATGCCACATATGATACAGAAACACGCCCATTGAACTAAACCGAAGGAAGCACATACATCAACACCGAAAAAATTAAATACATAAAACACTGAAGCATTGTATTTGTTGAGCACGAAGCATGATATCACCACTCTCGCATGCGTAGTCAATCAGTCGAGGAACTTGGTGCATCACTGACAGGAAGCATCAGAGACGATACCGACTTGAACATGGGCATTGTGAAGAGGGATGTTTCCAAGGAGGAGCGCATAGCGAGGCAATGGTGCGTCAGTGCCGTTGAGTCCACTAGGAGAAGCATGCAGGCATGTCGATTACTCAACAATGCTAGAGTAAGGGCTAACACACCGACGAGATTGGATAGCGACAGCCTCCCTGTCATGTTCCTCGTCCATCTTCTGTAATATTCAGATTAGGGAGATGAGATCTGTTGTTACGCTGGATTCAGATTGGTAGCAACGGCAAGCCGGTGGCACACTGCTTCAGCTTCATCTCCACAATCTCCGGCAAGCACTACCATCAAAATAAAATTAAAAAACTAATCACAACGAATCGCAGGAATGAATCAAAAATCAAATTGGCAACCCACAAACCTTGTACGACCTAATAACAAATCAAGGGAATGCTGGACAACAAAGACCGCAGGTGAAGGGCACCGTGGTCGCCTGCATCGGCCACGATGCTCCGATGCTATGGCAACAGATGAGCGTACGTAGCTTGAGCGAGAGAAGGTTAACTGGCGGCAGGGATCGACAGGGAGACGAGCTCAGTGGGCAAAGGGCTGGAGAACGCCATGCCCTATCGATGGGCAAGGAAACAGGAGGGGATTGGGGGAGGGAGGTGCGAGATTACGGGGATCATGGGGGCTGGTATTTTTCTGGGTGGGGCTAAAACGTGGCGTTGGAACGGGGAAAATGAGGAGCCTCTCGACCGTGGGATGCGAAGGAAATCAACGGGAGAAGTTTGGTCTGACGTTTGGAAGAAAATCAGACGCCTGACGGTAAGTGTTTCCCAAAAACTTTAGGGAAAGGTATGGGGGTGTTAATTAGAACATGAGTTGACCGACGTGTTGACGAAAAGGAGAAACGATGCATTGGCGCTCAAGCTTTACGTTTAACTCTCGGTCCACATGTGTTTCAACATATGATTTTATATCTTCGTATCCGAATATTACAAGGGACACGCTACACGTCGGCCGGCGGGTTGGTTTTAAAGATCCGCCGTCTCAACAGCCGTTCGATCTATCTCATCTTGACAATTGCAACAATGACTGTGCTGCAGAACCTTTGCAACAGAGGTCATGTTGCAGAAACTTCTGCGACATTTAGAAAAATTTCTGCAACAGAGGTCATATTGCAGTTTTTTTTGCAACAAAGGTCTTGTCGCGGATTTTTTTTTCTGAATATTTTTTCTTTTTGTAGAATCTTTTTGCAACATAGGTCCTATTGCAGAACCTCCTTGCAACACATCACTTGTTGCGAGCACTTCACGGCATCGAACACATGATGCTTCTGGTTCTAAGGGAATAGATTGAGTGTGTGCCTCAGGAAAGCATGTGACAAGTAGAGCATGCGGCGGATGCGGCTGAGCAATCCGCCGGCTGATTGTAAGTGTTTTCCATATTACAAGCCCAAAACAGGATCTCGGCCCCGTCCAAATAGTACAGGAGCGTGCTATGCGTCGGCCGGCGAAAACTGTTGTTGCGGCAGCACCAACAGTTGCAGTTGAAGCTCGGGGGGCCGACAACCATGAACACTGGTGCTCCTCCGGGGCGACCGTGTCGGCGTGCTTGCCGACGGCGAGCCCCGATGGCGGCGGTACAAATAGCGCGATGGCGACTGCTCGTGAGGAACACGGGAGGTGCCTTCTCGTGCTTGTTGACGGCCTCGTCGGCGTGCTTGCGACAGCGACGGTCGTGCTTGTCGACGACCTCGTTGGCGTGTTTGCTGGCAGCGGCGGTCGGAGCAGTGCGCATAGGCTTTGGCTTGACATGGAGCTCTGGAGGAGCACGGGAGCGACTACTCCCGAGGGGATCCAGATCCCGCAACACATCAGTTATTGCAGTGGAAGAGATTGCAACAACTACTCAGTTGCAAAACTTAATCTAGAGAATACATTGCTCCTGAGCCAACTGATTAAAATCAGATCTGACGGTTACGGAGACGACGGACGCACGCGTCGTTATCAGTCGGATGATTTGAATCATTTACCTAAAACGAAAATGTTAAACGTAAACCGGTCAAAAACAATCGACACGTCTGTCGCCTCCTTTAAGCGCCGTGTGCCCTCAAGGCCCCACTCAAGGAAACACAAGACATATCTCTTCCTACAGAAAACCGTGTTCCTCTCTCCGTCTCTCATCCCTATCTTTTGTGCAACATTACCTATATTGCAAAAGTACTTTCACAACACCATCCTTGTTGCAGGAAAAAAGTGAAGGCAGGGGGAAAATGCAACAAGATGTTGCAAAAAAATCCCACGACACAACCTATGTTGCAAAAAAAATATCCCTTAACCTAACCTATGTTGCAAAAAAAAAGTTTGCAAAATGTTTCTGCAACAAGATCTTTCTTGCAAAGTAGAGAAAGACATTCAGCCGCTAGATTATTCAGGTCTGATGGCCTGAAAAAGATTCACCGGCCGACAAGTAGCAACCCCCATTATCAAATTCATATCACTACATAAAACAGAAGATATACTTTCATATTATATTAATTTTGTATTATTATTCTTGATATTTTTCTTAATAAATTTGATCAAACTTTGCGATGTTTGACTTCAAGAACAAACTATGTACAGTACATTGTGGAATGGAGGGAGTACCACGAAGCAGAGTCACCGGGACACGCCATCGATCAACCATATCGCTGGAATCACCCGTGTCTTCTCAGTGACAACTGACAATGGCCGATGTACTCATTCACCCATCAAAAGTGAACTCGACAAAAGTTGAGCTGAGCCAGGGAGAATGCATCTGCCACTCTGCCTAGTAGGGCTTAAGTTACAGTTACACACGCTGCTACGGTGCTACCCATTCTGCTCGTTGGACCTGCAGCGATAGTGACGGGGTGCCTCGTAGCAACAGTCGGGCTTTGGAGAGTCACGAGACGATCTTGAGGCAACAAGTTTGCAAATCTGTTGCATTCTGACATCTGAGTAAGGCCTGGTTCTCCAAGATATGCCACATTAACGTATCCCGTCATCGAGTAAATCATGGAACAAATAATAAAAAATAAAAAAAGCAAAATGGAATGAACAAAAAAGGAACCAACAGAAATGTGCTAATTCTTGATGCACACACACCCCCCAAGGAGATCTAAGATCCACAAATTCTCTTAAACAAAGGGGATAAAAAGACTACAATCCTGGTTCACCACTTATAAATAGGTACGCACCAAGGTTTTCCTCATAGGTTTTGCACAAGGCTAGAAAAACTTTGGTGCTGTTATTCACAAGCAGCAAAATAACTCCCACAAAGACAACAAGGCAACACAGGAAACATCAAATGTCATGTTCTTAACACTGGGCATCATCAGTTAATCATCGCTCCCTCAAAACAGATGATGATCATAGTCACTTGAAACTAATGTCCACTTGCATCTATGCTCCACCCTTTTGTATCTAATAAAGCAAGTAGGCCGATTTGGAGCGCAAAAATGGAGTACGACTTCTCAATGACCTCCCTGTTCAAGATGATGTCCCCTCACCTGGTTCCCGAATTTGAATGGAAGTTCTCGACAGGCTTGCTTCGAGTTCATTTAATTCGTCAAGGTCTAGGTCATCGTCATCATCTAGATCTTCATCATCCAGCTCCTCATCGGCCTCCTTGCCATTAGAGGTTGATGAGCTTGGACCTTCATCCTGACTTTTCTTGCCCTGTGGAAGCAAGTTTAAAACATATACATCAATACAGAGACTAATGTATTGAATAACATTTGTGTAGATCAGCCTGCATTTTGGTTATACTATGTTAAATTCCATACTAATGTATGCACTAAAGCAAATCGTTTTAAACTAGCACTATTGTATAACAAAAACTTTCCAGCATTGAATCCATAACACACGTACAATTCCAATTCTTACCACTAGATTCCAGGCCTGCTTATTTCCTTTTTTACATACCAAAGACTAGGAGATATAGCAAGTTAACTATTTTTTCAAGCAATCATATAGCTAGTTAAAATTATGGTACCAAATTAAATGCAAGATGAATCTCAAACAGTATAATCTCAGGTGTGTATGTAACACAAACAAAATTTTAGTGTGATGACAGATTACTTCTTTGATCCGTCCTTACAGTTTTGTCTATTAATTTATTTCTTAACAAGCATGCATAATGCACACTACCTCACGGGAATTGCCGACCAGACATGATGTTGATGGATCTACACCATTACCCACCCCCCTAACACTGCCCTTCAGGCCTTTCCCCTAGCCAAATTGATTTCTGGTCAGCCTATTTATTCTGATTCTCACTAGAATAAGTAGCCTTTTCTTTAGTGTATGAAGGTAACATAAGATGCAAGATAAAAAATGGAATGACAATTAGAAGTCTTGATATTTCTTCATGGAGCCCCTTCTTAAACCTCAAGATTTTAAAAACAAACACCCCTTTTGAATACCAAGATTTCTGACATCTTATTAAATTCTCAAATCAAATCAATTAAGAACCAATTCAAATTCATAAAACAAAAGAATAACACCACTTCATCCCTACTGGGCAAACCTTATGGGCACCAAAACCCATAACCAAAATTTGGGCTAGCAAAGAGGACAAATGGATAGCTTGCTTGGGCTCAAACCAAACACACATCCCACATCGCACACATGTGTAGATATGCCAAATTATGTTTTAGGCATTTTAAAAGTTTAAAGTAACAAAAAGTACAAATCATATCAGGAGTGGTGCTTCACATATTTCTTCTTCTATTACTCCCTCCGATCCATATTACTTGTCGCTTGAACGGATGTATCTAGACGTATTTCAATGCTAGGTACATCCGTTTGAGCGACAAGTAATATGGATCGGAGGGAGTAGTTTCTTTGAAAATATGCCGAGTATGACCATTCAAACTATTTTTTCCAGGACTACACAAAGGGACAGGATAGTCTAAAGTAGTTAAAAAGAGCATGTGCACGCGGGGGAACCTGTTGGGAGTCTAATTTAGCTGTGACAGGATTGCTACATTAGAGGAGTCCTAGTTGTTACCACACGGTATGTGCAGTAAGCAACTTCAAAATTCAAGTTAAGATGATTTAGGTCGTTACATAAAAAAAAAAGAGAGTCCTAGTAGACTAGGAAAGGCTAAACTAGTCAGATCGTGTTCTATAAAAGGAGTAGCCAAGAAAAATTGTTCAGCAAGAAAATAGAAAGAATTCTCCTCCTACCTTGCCTCACCTTGGAGGCAAATGGCCCTCCCTCAACTGAAAATCTAGTCCACAACACACAACTTCAAGGGAACTACTTAGGATGTTTTTGGGGCAGCAGAAACTATGACAAAATGTGGGAGTGGCTGACCCCAGGTACTTTTAACAGAAATTATATCATAGCTTTCTTGTTCTAAAGGCCAAGGCTCCTTCTGCTCTCACAATCAGATCATGCTAGGATATTTGTATTTGATCATCACACTAGTGTATAAACAGCCGATTTAGTAAAGGAGGGAAATTTTAACCTGTTCCTGGTTGGCTTGTGGCTCTTCACGTCTTTCATAAACTTCATATGCTTCAGCATCATCAATAAACACACTTGCATCGGCCATGAACAACTCACGACCACTGGATACAAGAACAAGCAGTTACCTTAAGTACCACAAAGGCTCACAGGTCAAAACATGTCACTAAAAGAAGATAAGGTTATTACCTCATACGGTCATTCTTAGCCCTATCTGCCCTCAAGGCCGCCAGACCAGCTTCCTTTTCTTCTGCCTTCCTCCTTTTCCATTCCATGAACAATTCTGTAGTCATAGGGGTTGTGGTTTGAACCTTTCTGCGCTGTTAGATGAACAAGAAGTAGAGAATGTCACAGCAATGCCAAAAAGGTCATTTAGACAACAGACAAGGAACAAGAATTTCAATGTTGCAGACAGGAAGGATTTATGCTAATCTTCATTTTACCTGATCTTCAATCTCATCTTCAATTGCAACCTTTTTACTCTCTTCCTCTAGTAAGGCTTTCATCTGAGACTTCAGTACATAACCAGGCGGAAGGGCATGCCTGTATCGGCACTCCTTGCCGCCATTTGGACAAACCCAAAACCACCCATACTGCTTCTTCTCCACAGCATCAAGAAAGTGTTTGCAAACCTACAGAAGAAAATAATTAGCAAAATCATCATCCTGTTAAAAAACAAGAATATGCTTTGAGGATGGGAAAACAAAGATAGCATTCCTAATTTAACTTAGTGGTACATATCAATGGGGCGGACCAGAATCTGATAAATAGGAAAATAAGTAGTGTTTAATGCTGTGCTCAGCACTATATTTTTGTTTTAACTCGGGGTGGTGTCCTATGAGTGTTGTCCTTTAAGCATAGTGAGACAATGCAAGTTTATAACAACCCAGTTAAACAACGAAAAAAAAAGAAATGGAGAAACTGATTATGTCGTCATAACAGGGTTACAATGCAAACACGATGAAAAATGTTGATTAGCATAGAACTGAAGAATTATTATCAGTATCAATGTATTCTTATTCAATATAAGTGAGTCAATCCGCTATCCACGAATAACAGAACCTCTTTAATGAGTTTTATTACAGCAAGTGTGTTTAGTTACTACGTGATAATGTTGCTGCCTTCTGGAGATTATGATTGTGTATAATCAATGTGTCACAGAATTCTACTCGGAATCCTTGATAACAACAAATCTTAACCACACTGCAGCCTACAGAAGTTACAACATGCCTATAAATAAGATTATATCGATCTGATCACTTGTGACAATAGACTAGGTGCGCCCATGGTGGCTCTAGCAAGGTTTACGAATCGACGAGTCATTCCGAGGTTGAGACTCATAGACCAAGTGTAACTAAATGACACTAGTCAACACTGAAGTTGCGACTCATAGACTAGTCGACACTGAAGTGTAGTCGGCCCTGGAGTTGAGACTCATAGAGTAGTCTAAGACTAGTCCTTGGACTCGTAATCCATGGGCTCTAGCAACGAAAATAACTACTAATTGATGTGATTGGCCAAAAGAAATTGCATCTGCATCCAGATTAAAGAAAATCAACTGCAAATCATATACAGCGGAAAAATGGCTTATTGGCATCACAGGAAAATGCATGATAATAATAGGTGTAAAAAGCATTACTGCTTTCCATTTGAAATGCATATATTCCTCCTAAAATAAGAGCGCAAAACATGAATTGAAGACAAAATATAAATAGTAAAATAGAACCAATATAGTATCATCTAGCACAAGTATTACCAACGAGAACATTAGTACAAATTATTTATTCTTTTAGAGCAAAATGAAAGTTGAAAGTGACACATCATATAATGAGAAATGCTTGAAAAAATGTGTATAACAGTTTCGGAATAGTGCATACAATATCAGTAGGTTTGTTCTGCTGGTACTCTGCGTTTTTTGAAGCAATAACTTTCTCAAGGGTCTCCTGATCCCAGTCATCCATTGTATCTTCTTCCTCTGTACATGACAGAGGAACATGTGAATTTCTGCCGAGAAAATTGAATGACTCCAAAACGAAAGAAGTAACAATCATTTATTTACCTCCATCGCGCTTGTCGCTGTAAATATCAATCTTCTCACCCTTCCTTTGGACATTCAGGTCGTGTGAGAACTTGCATTTAAAACCCTTCTGACATTGTCCAGCCTTGAAGAACTCGCAAAGTATCGACTTGGGATCGACACCTGCACAATAGCACACAACCAAAGCATGAGCATTTATCACGAGAATAGCAATCTTTTGAACAAACTACCAGTACCAAAATGTCCTAATGAAACATTGCAATTTCAATTTGCAATCTGCAGGACTTGAAAGAGCTAACATGTTTACATAGAAAGAACTGAACAAACCCTTCCTACATTAGAACAAATCAACACCAGTCACCAGTATTACCAGAAGCACTTCCATACTACCGTATACACCACATATCAATTCACAACAACTTCGTATCCACAGTAAGGGATTCTCAATAAATCCACTAGAAGAGACCTCCACTCAAAACTGGGTGACAAGGTTTGGAGGCCATACCAACGGGGACCTTGGGCTGGCTGACGGCGACCTTGAACAGATCGTTGAGCTCCTTCTCGCGCGCCTTCTCCTCCTCCTTCTTCTTCTGCGCATCCGCATCCCCAAACAAGAAGAAGAAGAAGAAAAAACATCAGAAGAGCAAACAAATCGGATGAGGGAATTGACAGCTTCGATCTGAGTGTTCCCCCGTGCCTTGGCGGCGGTCTTGGTCGGGTCGGGCTTGGGCTGGACGGACTGGTGCAGCGACTGGACGTACTTCTGGACGTTCTTGCTCTTGTTCTTGTTCTTGAGCCCGAAGGTCTTGTCCTCCACGACCTTTTGCTTCTTCGCGACGTCGGCCTTCGACGCCGCCGCCTTCTTCGGGGGCATCTTGCTCTGCTCCTCCTAGCTCGGGCCCGGTTGGGGTGGGATTCGGTCGGCGGGGAGAGGACGCCGGGAGGGGAGGGGGGCGAGGGTTTCCTGGGTTTGGAGCTGGGAGGAGGAAGGGGGGTGGAGGCGGAGGCGAGGAAGAAAGTTCTAGAGATGGGAGTGGTCTCGTGGAGATGTGGAAAACCGAGGTTGCGCTATGGGCCAGGCTTTCAACCGGTTGGGTTGGGCCATGATCTGGTAAGGAATCTCAGTGTTGAAGCAGGGCCTGATCAGGCACAATGGGCTCTCGACGAAAATCTAGGATGATAACTGGCTACCCCGTGATAGTGCTCAAAAAGAAAAAGGGCTACCCCGTGACAATGTGTTAGCTTTGACATGTCTCAAAAAAAACTATGTTAGCTTTGACTGAAATCAAACTTTATAAATTTTGACCAATTTTGTAGAAAATAATATAAACATTTATAGAAACAAAATTATACGATGTGAAAATATATGCAATGATGAATCCAATGGTATTGATTTAGGGGTGTATATGTTAATACATTTTTCTATAAACTTTTGAAAGTATATAAAGTTTTATTTTAGACAAACCTAAAACACATAATACAGAGTAAATAAAAATGAAGGGAGTACATATAGAACATAAGTAGTACTCCCTCAGTCCATCGTCTGTGACTTCTCCCATAGAAAAAAGTCCATCAACAAACTAAGATTTTCTACCTCCGGCCGGCGGCGATGTCAGTCCGTCCCGTCTCCGGTGGCCTTAGGGCCATGGAGACATAGTGAATCTCGGCCCTTGCCGGTGGGAGGGCTCCGTTTTTAGATCCGTTTTTAAACTTTGTTAGGGTTTGTGTCCTGCTCAGAAAGGTGAGACGGTGGCGACTCCCTGAAGATGGAATAAAGGTCTACCCTCCTAGCCCCATTCCGGTGATGCGTCTAGCATCATCGATGGGCGTGTGGAGGTGCGTCTCCGGCGGATCTGTCTTTGATGGATTTGCTCGGATCTGTTCGTCGTTCGTCTTCGTTCGTGTGTCTTCAGGTTGGATTCTTTTGATTTACACTCTTCATCTGCGGCGGTTGCTATTTTGGTGCGTTGGTTTCATGGGGCCTTAGCACGACGACTTCCCGACTGTCTACTACAACAACGTTTTCCCGGCTCCGGTGAAGGAGGGGCGATGACAGCGGCGCGCCTTCGGCTCGCTTTAGTGCTTGTAGTCGCCGCTAGGTGGTCTACGGATCTGGATATAATTTTTATTATTTCTAGTGTTTGTTGTACTACCATAATTGAAGATGAATAGATTGGAAGTTTTTCCCGTAAAAAAATGTAGTACTCCATCCGTCCCAAAATAAGTGACTCGACTTTGTACGGGAGTATTTTTCATGCATGCTGAGAGAAATATAGTTAGTGTGAATTGATGAGGTGGCATGTATGATGAGTTAAGTATATAAATACTATCTCCATCTCATAATATAAGAGTTGACACAATACTAATGTTAAAAACGTTTTTATATTATGAGACGGAGGGAGTAGCATTTTTATACATTTTCAGAGAAATAATTAGTGGGGTGATGAGGTAGCATGTGTAGTAAGGTGACATGTGTGTATCTTAGAGAATTGAGATCAGGAATATAGATATAGGATTAATTGGTCGGGTACTTCTCTACTTTATACCCTCTAAAATAAAATAGTTAGTCAAGCATTGCCCAACCCCCAAAGCAATCCCCTCGTTTCCCCCGGTCGCTACCATGAGCACGCCTCGCCGTCGCCGCATCTCGCCGGCGGCGTAGACAACGCCATCCTCCCCGCCGACTAGTTGATCTGGCCCAGACTAGTACTCCCAACCGACCAAATCATCACCCATCAGAAAAATATTGAGAGGAGTTGCACTGCTAAGCCTGCCATGAGCACGAGAGGGGAGATGTCTCCCCCCGGCTGCCGCCGCACCTCCCCGCCGGCCGCCTCTCTGCCAGACGACGACGACATGCTCCGGGAGATTCTCCTCCGCCTGCCCCCGCGGCCTTCCTCCCTCCCCCGGGCCTCCCTCGTCTGCAAGCGTTGGCGCAGCCTCGTCGCCGATCCCCAATTCCAGTGCCGCTTCCGCGACCACCACGGCAAGCCTCCTCTCCTTGGCTTCTTCCTCGATTCCCGACCATTTGTTCCGATCCTGGATCCACCAGACCGCATCCCCGAAGCTCGCTTCTCCATGCCCCCCCCCCCCCTCTCGAGAGCTACCGCATCATCGACTGTCGCCACGGGCTCGTCCTTTTCCTCGCCCATAGGATGGTGCGCCGCTTAGTTTTGTGGGACCCCGTCGCGCGCGAGCAGCGCTGGCTGATCTTCCCGCCGGAGCTGGACAACGCCCAGATGTTCTTCTTCAACGGGGCCGTGCGTCGCCCTGCCCGCCGCCAAGGATGGCATTTCCAGGTGGCCCTGATAGCCCGTGACACACTATGCACAAGAGTTTCGGTATGGCTTTACTCATCAGAGACCGGGGTATGGGGCAACATCAACTCGCTGCAGCTGCAATCGATTCAGTCTATGCCACAGCCCAGCACTCTGATTGGGAATTCCTTTTGATGGTTATTTACCGTGGATCATGGCTGTGTCATCCTTGAGTTTGATCTTGATAGGCAGAGCCTAGCTGTGACAGAGCTGCCACCACACATAGATATGGAAATCGACTTTCACAAGTTATGGATTATGCCCTCCCAGGGTGGTGGGCTTGGCTTCATCCATCTCTCACAAAACTTCCACGCCCAATTATGGAAGAGAGCGCCTGATTCTGATGGTTTGGCTGTATGGGTGCCCGACAGAGCTGTTGAATTCGGGGAACTTAGATCAACTTGCAAGGGCGACTTCCTCACTTTGGTTGGGTTTGACGAGGAGAGTAATGCAATCCTTGTGCTGACAGCTTCTGGTGTCTTCATGGTCTATCTCCAGTCAATGGAGTTCAAGAAACTTTCTGATCCAAAGTCCTTCTGTCACCATTATCCATTTGCATGTTTCTATCCTGCAGGTAATAGCAAGCCTTTATATAACTTACTTCGCGGTATTATAATATAAATTTATTTTTAGCAATTAGTTGCTCAAACGAATGTCGTATCTTTGAGTGTTATGCCGACGATTGAAGTTCAAATCACATCAATTTTTTCTTTTACTGCTTGATGAGTTCTTTAAAAGAAAATACTACTCAAGGCCACTGTTCTTTGGTTGTGTGCATAAATTGTGTTTCAGATGTAGTCTTATCATCTTATGTGTCTATCTGAAGTATATGGGCGTGTTTGGTTGAGGTCCTCGTCGCTTCGTGCCTGGCCTGAAGCCTGCCTGAAAACTGACTGGACAACGTTTGGTTCGAGTCCACAGGAGTAGAAACTTGCCTGGCCTGACGACCTCAAAACTTCGCTTAGCCTGGCCGGTAACCCAGGCGACTTGATTAGCCTGGCCCAGGCGCTAGGAATAGATCGCCTGGGAGCTGCCTCGCAGCGAATCTTTCTTTAATAAGCTAGATTCTCTTGTGGGCCAGATCTGAAACAAACGTTTTATTCACTGTGAACCTTTTTCAGGCCAGGTATGCAGCCAAACGCATCATGCCTGGGCAGGCACAAAATTGATTCCAGGCCGGGTTCAGGCATCAATTTTCTCCAGGCATGAAAGCCAGGTCGTGATCCAAACACGCCCTATATCTTTTCAGCATCGGAAGCATAACAGTTGGAAATCGACGCAATAGTTATTTGTCACTTGTGGAAGTGCCTTGCTGTGATTAGCTAGTTTAGATGTACAACTGGAAAACATATAATAGGTTGAACCTATTATGTTTCTTGTCAGTTTTTGGTTTTGGCATGTCTTAATATGCCCCGCTTGGTCTAACGAAGAATTAAGTTTACCAAAGATGATTTCTAGGAAGTATCTTTTCTCTTGCGGGAATAATGTTATGGTAATATTCAGCACTGGACCGCGGTTCCCTTGACAATGTGACACATAACAGTTAAAATTGGAAGAGAACTTAATGGAAGTTGAGACCCAAACAACCGAATATGCAACTCCATTGACACTTTTCGGAGCTTAAAGCTAGTTACACTCTTTCATTTGGAAGCTGAAATCAATTGAATTAATTTAAGTTCTTGTTTTGTTCAATATCTTCCTGAAGTGAGGAGTCCATTTGCACTAGAGATTAAATAATTTTCTTCATAGCTCAGTGTTACTTTTCTCAGGTTACATAACTATGCACCTCTCAGTTCACCTAGATATCCCATTGTAGTTCGCTCTTCTATCGATGGCTTTCCATTGGAATTGTCATTTGTTCCTGACTTATTATGCTCGTAGGTACTGCCATTATTGATGGACATGATGGAAATGAAGTCTTGAACAATATGTGAGATGGTTGTTTGGTGAGACATGCTAGTATGATGTGATGACTGAAAGGGTGACGTAACTTTATCTCCTAGACATGTCCATTAGGATATCTATGCTATTTTACAATTTATTGCTGCATGGGCTTGGCTGATGATGTTTTCTTATAAAAGTATTAACTCCATTTGTAATTTGTAAGCATCCAGTACTTTGCCTAAATAATCGAGAACTATATATACCGGACTATATATACCGGAACATAAGTAATTCAGAATCCTAGTTAGTACAGTTCACGTTAGTACACACTGCTAAGTATCTCCAGTCAAGTCAGATGTTGCTTTTGTTTTATATGAAAGTCAATTTCTCAACTTGATCACTAGCAGATCAATAGTTTATATATTGTCGCATTGACTAGGTTCATAAATAAAAACATTTTCAGGTTACGTAATTTTTTAATTTTATATGGCGATATTATATACTCCCTCCGTCCGGAATTAACTATTGCTGAAATGAGTGAAACGCATCTAGATACACTCATTTCAGCGACAGTTAATTCCGGACGGAGGTTTTAGTTTGTGAACTTTCTACGGTAGCAAAAATGGTGGTCAAAGGCATAAAGCTCCGATCTGACTTCTAATGTCATGCAAAGGTTAAAATGTCATCCATTTTAGGCTGAAAGAATGCTACTATTTTATTGGCTGATAAAGTATCTGCTAATACTAATTCTCTTGTGAGTAGTTCTACTTCAGTTTGTAAGAAGTATACTATGCTTATAACTAAGCTGAATCTTTTTTCTTTCTGTTGTTTTGCTATTTATTTCCCCGGCGATACTTGCATTATACTGCACATGCCGTGATATTCTAGACAGTTGTAGTATTTGCCCGTCGTGCATAAAAGCACTATGTTACTGGTTGTATTGTTGTTTATGTAAGGTATTGCTAAGTCACGGGAATTGCTTATCGATGATCCATTCCCATCTGAAAATCGATCCGTTGTAGTGTGTACTTATCAAGCGTGAAGTACGCCTGCGGGGACGAACTGTTTAACTTGTTAGTTCCCATTACTATTCCAGTGATGGGCATTTTTTCTGCCTAGCAGCTAGCAGTGATGATCATTTTCAAATCTTTCTGTAAGGTGGTCTGGATTCCGTTGTAGACTGAATCCACATGGATGGCCTTATGTTAATGATCTGATTGCGGCGCGCTATAGAACCCTGGCCCCAGCCCCCAGGGAAACCACACCTGCGTTGTTCACTCTGCTCCTCTGCATCCTACTACACCATACTGAGCGCAAAAGAAACACTCCAGCAGCAACAAGTAGATGGTTCCATGTGGATCCTGGCGGTGGTCGTGGCCTTCCGCGAGCTCTACCACTACCTGCTCCGTCGGATCCGCCGTGACCGCGGTCGTGTTCTGCCACCTTCTCCAGTGGCCGGTCTGGCTCTTGGCTTTTATTTTCGGTGTGTGATTTGAGTCTGGTCGATGTTGTGGGACTGCCGTTGATATGAATGCTTTGGTTATCTGTATATGAGCTTTGTATAAGAGTGTTAGCGTTAGGCAGAAATCATGCAGCATGAAAAGGTAACGATGCGACTTGCCATTTTGTTGAGCGGATCACTCAGTTACTGTATCTGTTCATTTTTATTCTAATAGTATGAAGTTAAAACCAAAAAACCTATATGATTCTAGAAAGATTTTTTTTAGACAAACCAATACATATTACCCATGAGCTATAGTGCCCATGAACCAATGGTCTGATGATCCTCCAATACGGATTATTCCAGATCTGGCAAATGATGTAATTGGTACTTGAATTGAATTACGAAAACACTAACGCCCACACGTGCGGGCGTTACCCAACTCGCCCGCACGCCTGGATCGTCGTTCACTGTCTTTTGCACGAATCTTGACATGAAAAGGTGGATTTGATGTGCCACGTAGGACGGGTCTGGTGTGTGGGCGTTGGAGAGTTTGCCCACACGCCCGCACCACGCTGTTTGCCAGCTGCTTTGTGTGGGCGAACTGCTTTTCGCCCACACATCCACCACCTAGGTCATGTGTGTGTGGGCGAATTGCTTTTCGCCCATATGACACTCCTACCTTATGGATAGCAACTGCAGTTACGCGAACGTGGCAACTTGGTACACACACATGGCAACTGTGATTTTTTGCTACACGGCAACTGCAGTTACGCGAACGTGGCAACTCGGTACACACACATGGCAACTGTGATTCTTTGCTACACGGCAACTGCAGTTGCGCGTACGTGGCAACCAGATAAACACACATGGACACTGTGATTAACAATACATGGCAACTATGGTTGGACCACACGTGGCAACTAGGTAAACACACATGGCAACTATTGTTTTGACCATATGTGGCAAGTAGTTAATCACACACGGCAACTACGGTTTGATTACACGCGGCAACTACCATAAATTAGACATGGCAACTATAGTTAACCAAAACAGATAGAGTTGCCATGCTTTTACAACTACACTTGCCATCCCAGATAACTACATCTGCCAACCAGGATGGCAGCTAAATCGTCATCCCGCGGGGCACCTAACGTATCTGCGTCAGGACGTGTGGGCATTTTTGCTTCGTGCCACACGCACGGGGTGGAGATGAGTAGTACTTGTTAGGCGTGTGGCACGAAGTAGCCGTGCCTACACGTGTGGGCAATTTTAATGTCCGCCCACACACAACCCGTGTGGGCTGCCTCCTGCTCACACCACACATGGTGTGTGGACGCATGTCATATATGCCACACATGTGGCAGTTATCGGCGTCCTTGAATTAATGAAGCTAGCCATGTTGGCCTTTTCCTCAAAACAAAGTTGCCACCTGAAAAGAAAAAACAAACAAAAAAACTAAAACTTGCCATCAGAAAAAAAGTCATGCTTGATAGCTAAAGTTGTCACCCTCATGTCATTAAACTTGCCATAAATTTTTTTCGAAGTTACCAACTTTATTGACTGCTGGAATACACCACGAATTGTCACGGAGAGCTGATCTTCACGGGTTTGGTGTCTCGCCAAATCCGAGAACAACATGAGCCGCTTTCCCAGACAAGATGTCAGATCAAACCCTAGAGGAGCGTGAGAATCCTGTGATGGGGTTAATGTCAGATTGGATCTTGAAACCATTCTCCTCGGACGTGATGTCAGATTAGGCCCTGAAGGAGCATCAGGAGTCCTTGCCGGATTCGATGTCACGTCAGATTTCGAAGCCACTTCCCCTATGCCTCGTGTCAGATCGAGCCAGGAGAAGAGCGCAAAATTACTCATGGACTTGATGTTAAACTAGATTCAGGAACTCGTGAAGTTGGTTCTCTCGATCTCGATATCAGATCAGATTCTGAAGATGTCGAAAGGAGTCAATTTTTTCGACCCACCCACCACTCATATTGTCACCAACGTTAAAGATCTCACTGGTGTCCTTAAGGGGGGGGGGAGCCCGAGGAAGCAGAAGACGAGGACGAGGAGATCAATGAGTCTGCTGACAGCGGACCGGTAGCCATGGGCAAATGGAAGGCAACCTGGACCTACGACATCTACATGGTGTACACACCAAATGCCATCAACAATGGTTGTGGCAATGACGACGACAACGATGGCGAAGGCGATGGCACCAACGTCAACAACAACAATGGCCCCAAGAGTCCTCCACCTGACAACGTCAGTACACGAGGGGCCCAACAACGAGTTAGGTCCCTATGATGAGGACATCTTGAATGATACACTTGGCAGCCCGCGCCACACCGGATGTCGGGAGAGGTTGATCGGGACAGCCTAGAAATGTCATCATGGATAAAGCAGAGCTGCTCGCACGGGCTCGGGTTGTCGAAGAACACTGGTAGCAGGTCCTCCAATACAAGGAGGGCCTGAAAAATAAAAAAGAAGCGGACCTGATCAGCCTCTCCCGACAATCTTCTCCTGATTGATGAGACCACGAATCCGACGATCTGGATATGCGATTGATGAGTGGATTTTATGCACACTTTCTAGAGTACATTTTAGTGCCAAAATCCCTCATGCCTTATCCATCCAGCGCTTATTCGTGTCCCCAATGCATACTTCCTAGTTTTTACTCGTTTACTAAGTTTGTTGCAGAAATTTAATTTTTATTTAGTTTTTATTAGTTTCTCTTTGTTTTGGGTTCTTTCTAGGTATGTCAGCATGTCCGTGGACTTGGCACATGAAAGGGTCCAAGTTGGGGTTAAGGAGAAGTTCCGGCACCAGACTTAGGCAATTTGAGAGTCTTAGAAAAAATTCATTTTTCAAAGTGCTCAAAATGAAGATCTAATACCTCAAGTGCATTACCGTCGTTCCTACGATTCCAATGAGCCCAGAAACATCAAATATTGAGTTTATATAAAGAAATGATGGACGTTCCCATTAACAGAGCAAAAGACTGCCTTTGGTACGACCGTGGTTGCTCGTACCAGACCCACACAGCTCCAAAATGTTGGAAACGCAGTATTTCAAAAAATTTACCTACGATCACGCAAGATCTATTTAGGAGATGCATAACAACGAGCGGGGAGAGTGTGTCCACGTACCCTCTAGACCGAAAACGGAAGCGTTTAATAACGCGGTTGATGTACTCGAATGTCTTCGTGATCCAACCGATCCAAGCACCGAACGTACGGCACCTCCGCGTTCAACACACGTTCAGCTCGATGACGTCCCTCGAACTCTTGATCTAGTTGAGGCCGCGGGAGAGTTCCGTCAGCACGACGACGTGGTGGCGGTGATGACGAAGTTACCGGTGCAGGGCTTCGCCTAAGCACTTCGACGATATGACCGAGCTGTGTAACTGTGGAGCGGGGCACCGCACACGGCTAAGAGAAGACTTGGTGTGCCTTTAGGGTGCCCCCTCCCACGTATATAAAGGGGGGAAGGAGAGGTGGCCGGCCCAAGGGGGAGCGCGCCATATGGGGGAGTCCCCCCCCCCCTTTCCTATTCCCACTAGGAGAAGGAGGGAAGGAGGAGGAGAAGAGAAGGAAAGGCCCCCAACCCTAGTCCAATTCGGTTTGGGCTTAGGGGGCGCGCGCCACCACCTGGCCGCCGCCTCCTCTCTCCACTAGGGCCCATGAAGGCCCATTAACTCCCCCGGGGGGTTCCGATAACCCCCGGCACTCCAGAAAATGTCCGAACCTATCAGAAACCATTCCGGTGTCCAAACATGACCTTCCAATATATCAATCTTTATGTCTCGACCATTTTGAGACTCCTCGTCATGTCCGTGATCTCATCCGGGATTTCAAACAAACTTCGGTTCATCAAATCACATAACTCATAATACAAACCGTCATCGAACGTTAAGCGTGCGGACCCTATGGGTTAAAGAACTATGTAGACATGACCGAGACACATATCCGGTCAATAACCAATAGCGGAACCTGGATTCTCATATTGGTTCCTACATATTATAGGAAGATCTTTATCGGTCAAACCGCATAACAACATACGTTGTTCCCTTTGTCATCGGTATGTTACTTGCCCGAGATTCGATTGCCGGTATCATCATACCAAGTTCAATCTCGTCACTGGCAAGTCTCTTTACTCGTTCCATAATGCATCATCCCGTGACTAACTCATTAGTCACATTGCTTGCAAGGCTCATAGTGATGTGCATTACCGAGAGGGCCCAGAGATACCTCTCCGATACACGGAGTGACAAATCCTAATCTCGATCTATGCCAACTCAACAAACACCATCGGAGACACATGTAGAGCATCTTTATAGTCACCCAGTTACTTGTGACGTTTGATAGCACACAAGGTGTTCCTCCGGTATTCGGGAGTTGCACAATCTCATAGTCTGAGGAACATGTATAAGTCATGAAGAAAGCAATAGCAGAAAAACTAAACGATCATTATGCTAAGCTAACGGATGGGTCTTGTCCATCACATCATTCTCTAATGATGTGATCCCGTTCATCAAATGACAACACATGTCTATGGCTAGGAAACTTAACCATCTTTGATTAACGATCTAGTCAAGTAGAGGCATACTAGGGATACTCTGTTTGTCCATGTATCCACACATGTACTAACTTTCCGGTTAATACAGTTCTAGCATGAATAAAACATTTATCATGATATAAGGAAATATAAATAACAACTTTATTATTGCCTCTAGGGCATATTTCCTTCAGTCTCCCACTTGTACTAGAGTCAATAATCTAGATTACATAGTAATGATTCTAATACCCATGGAGTCCTGGTGCTGATCATGTTTTGCTCGTGAGAGAGGCTTAGACAACGGGTCTGCAACATTCAGATCCGTACGTATCTTGCAAATCTCTATGTCTCCCTCCTTGTCTTGATTGCAGATGGAATTGAAGCGTCTCTTGATGTGCTTGGTTCTCTTGTGAAATCTGGATTCCTTTGCCAAGGCAATTGCACCAGTATTGTCACAAAAGATTTTCATTGGACTCGATGCACTAAGTATTACACCTAGATCGGATATGAACTCCTTCATCCAGACTCCTTTGTTTGCTGCTTCCGAAGCAGCTATGTACTCCGCTTCACACCTAGATCCTGCCACGACGCTCTGCTTAGAACTGCACCAACTGACAGCTCCACCATTCAATATTAATACGTATCCAGTTTGTGACTTAGAGTCATCTGAATCAATGTCAAAGCTTGAATCGACGTAACCATTTACGACGAGCTCTTTGTCACCTCCATAAATGAGAAACATATCCTTAGTCCTTTTCAGGTATTTCAGGATGTTCTTGATCGCTGTCCAGTGATCCACTCCTGGATTACTTTGGTACCTCCCTGCTAAACTAATAGCAAGGCACACATCAGGTCTGGTACACAGCATTTCATACATGATAGAACCTATGGCTGAGGCATAGGGAATGACTTTCATTTTCTCTCTATCTTCTGCAGTGGTCGGGCATTGAGTCTGACTCAACTTCACACCTTGTAACACATGCAAGAACCCTTACTTTGACAGATCCATTTTGAACTTCATCAAAACTTTATCAAGGTATGTGCTTTATGAAAGTCCAATTAAGCGTCTTGATATATCTCTATAGATCTTGATACCCAATATATAAGCAGCTTTACCGAGGTCCTTCATTGAAAATTCTTATTCAAGTACCCTTTTATGCTATCCAGAAATTCTGTATTATTTCCAATCAACAATATGTCATCCACATATAATATTAGAAATCCTACAGAGCTCCCACTCACTATCTTGTAAATACAGACTTCTCCAAAAGTCTGTATAAAACCATATGCTTTGATCACACTATCAAAGCGTATATTCCAACTCCGAGAGGCTTGCACCAGTCCATAAATGGATCGCTGGAGCTTGCACACTTTGTTAGCACCTTTAGGATCGACAAAACCTTCTAGTTGCATCATATACAACTCTTCTTTAAGATATCCATTGAGGAACGCAGTTTGAACATCCATTTGCCAAATTTCATAATCATAAAATGCGTCAATTGCTAATATGATTCGGATAGACTTAAGCATCACTACGGGTGAGAAAGTCTCATCGTAGTCAACTCCTTGAACTTGTCAAAAATCTTTCGCAACAAGTCGAGCTTTGTAGACAGTAATATTACCGTCAGCGCCAGTCTTCTTCTTAAGATCCATTTATTCTCTATGGCTTGCCAGTCATCGGGCAAGTCAACCAAAGTCCATACTTTGTTCTCATACATGGATCCCATCTCAGATTTCATGGCCTCAAGCCATTTCGCGGAATCTGGGCTCATCATCGCTTCCTCATAGTTCATAGGTTTGTCATGGTCAAGTAACATGGCTTCCAGAACTAGATTACCGTACCAGTCTATTACGAATCTTACTCTGGTTGACCTACGAGGTTCAGTAGTAACTTGATCCAAAGTTTCATGATCATCATCATTAGCTTCCTCACTCACTGGTGTAGAAATCACTGGAACTGATTTCTGTGATGTACTACTTTCCAATTCGGGAGCAGGTACAATTACCTCATCAAGTTCTACTTTCCTCCGACTCACTTCTTTCGAGAGAAACTCCTTCTCTAGAAAGGATCCATTCTTAGCAACGAATATCTTGCCTTCAGATCTGTGATAGAAGGTGTACCCAACTGTCTCCTTTGGGTATCCTATGAGGACACATTTCTCCGATTTGGGTTCGAGCTTATCAGGTTGAAGCTTTTTCACATAAGCATCGCAGGCCCAAACTTTAAGAAATGACAACTTGGGTTTCTTGCCAAACCACAGTTCATATGGTGTTGTCTCAACGGATTTAGATGGTGCCCTATTTTACGTGAATGCAGCCGTCTCTAAAGCATAACCCCAAAACGATAGCGATAAATCAGTAAGAGACATCATAGATCGCACCATATCTAATAAAGTGCGGTTACGACGTTCAGACACACCATTACGCTGTGGTGTTCCAGGTGGCGTGAGTTGCGAAACTATTCCGCATTGTTTCAAATGAAGACCAAACTCATAACTCAAATATTCACCTCCACGATCAGATCGTAGAAACTTTATTTTCTTGTTACGATGATTTTCCACTTCACTCTGAAATTGTTTGAACTTTTCAAATGTTTCAGACTTATGTTTCATCAAGTAGATATACCCATATCAGCTCAAATCATCTGTGAAGGTCAAAAAATAATGATACCCGCCGCGAGCATCAACACTCATCGGACCGCATACATCAGTATGTATTATTTCCAACAAGTCTGTTGGTCACTCCATTGTTCCGGAGAACGGAGTCTTAGTCATCTTGCCCATGACGCTGTTGGGGAACGTAGTAATTTCAAAATTTTCCCACGCACACGCAAGATCATGGTGATGCATAGCAACGAGAGGGGAGAATGTTGTCCACGTACCCTCGTAGACCGTAAGCGGAAGCGTTATGACAACGCGGTTGATGTAGTCATACGTCTTCACGATCGACCGACCCTAGTACCGAACGTACGGCACCTCCGCGATCTGCACACGTTCAGCTCGGTGACGTCCCATGAACTCACGATCCAGTAGAGTGTCGAGGGAGAGCTTCGTCAGCATGACGGCGTGATGACGGTGATGATGAAGCTAGCGGTGCAGGGCTTTGCCTAAGCACTACAACAATATGACCGAGGTGGATTATGGTGGAGGGGGGCACCGCCCACGGCTAAGAGATCAATGATCAATTTGTGTTCTCTATGGGGTGCCCCCTCCCCCGTATATAAAGGAGTAGAGGAGGGGAGGGGCCGACCCTCTTTATGGCGCGCCCTAGGGGAGTCCTACTCCCACCGGGAGTAGGATCCCCCCTTTCCCTAGTTGGAGTAGGAGAGGAAGGGAAGGAGGAGTAGGAGAGAAGGAAAGGGGGGCCGCCCCCCCAAACCTATTCCAATTCGGCCTCCTGCCCAAGGGGGGTGCACCAGCCCCTTGTGGGCTGGTGTGCTTCCTTCTTATGGCCCATAAGGCCCATAACTTCTGCCGGGGGTTCGGGTAACCTCCCGGTACTCCGAAAAAATGCCCGAACCACTCGAACCCATTCCGATGTCCAAGCATAGGCTTCAAATATATCGATCTTTATGTCTTGACCATTTCGAGACTCCTCGTCATGTACATGACCATATCCGAGACTCCAAACTACCTTCGGTACATCAAAACACATAAACTCATAATACCGATCGTCACCGAACGTTAAGCGTGCGGACCCTACGGGTTCGAGAACTATGTAGACATGACCGAGACATGTCTCTAGCCAATAACCAATAGTGGAACCCGGATGCTCATATTGGCTCCTATATATTCTACGAAGATCTTTATCGGCCAAACCGCATAACAACATATGTTGTTCCCTTTGTCATCGGTATGTTACTTGGCTGAGATTCGATCGTCAGTATCTCAATACCTAGTTCAATCTTATTACGGGCAAGTCTCTTTACTCGTTCCGTAATGCATCATCCCGCAACTAACTCATTAGTCACATTGCTTTGCAAGGCTTATAGTGATGTGCATTACCGAGAGGGCCCAGAGATACCTCTCCGATAATCGGAGTGACAAATCCTAATCTTGATCTATGCCAACTGAACAAGTACCATCGGAGATACCTGTAGAGCACCTTTATAATCACCCAGTTACGTTGTGACGTTTGGTAGCACATAAAGTGTTCCTCCGGTATTCGGGAGTTGCATAATCTCATAGTCATAGGAACATGTATAAGTCATGAAGAAAGCAATAGCAACATACTAAACGATCAAGTAGTAAGCTAACGGAATGGGTCAAGTCAATCACATCATTCTCTAATGATGTGATCCCATTAATCAAATGACAACTCATGTCTATGGTTAGGAAACTTTACCATCTTTGATTCAACGAGCTAGTCAAGTAGAGGCATACTAGTGACACTCTGTTTGTGTATGTATTCACACATGTACTAAGTTTCCGGTTAATACAATTCTAGCATGAATAATAAACATTTATCATGATATAAGGAAATATAAATAACAACTTTATTATTGCCTCTAGGGCATATTTCCTTCAGTCTCCCACTTGCACTAGAGTTAATAATCTAGTTCACATCGTCATGTGATTTAACACCAATAGTTCACATCTTTATGTGATTAGTTCACATCTCCATGTGACTAACACCCAAAAGGATTACTAGAGTCGATAATCTAGTTCACATCGCTATGTGATTAACACCCAAAGAGTGATCATGTTTTGCTTGTGAGAGAAATCTAGTGAACGGGTCTGCCACATTCAGAGCCGTATCTATTTTGGAAATTTTCTATGTCTACAATTCTTTGCACGGAGCTACTCTAGCTAATTGCTCCCACTTTCAATATGTATCTAGATTGAGACTTAGAGTCATCCAGATTGGTGTCAAAGCTTGCATCGACGTAACTCTTTACGATGAACTCTTTGTCAGCTCCATAACCGAGAAACATTTCTTTATTCCACTAAGGATATTTTTGTCCGCTGTCCAGTGATCCACTCCTGGATCACTATTGTACCCTCTTGCCAAACTTATGGTGAGGTACACAATAGGTCTGGTACACAGCATAACATACTTTATAGAACCTATGACTGAGGCATAGGGAATGACTTTTCATTCTCTTTCTATTTTCTGTCGTGGTCAGGTTTTGAGTCTTTACTCAACTTCACACCTTGCAACACAGGCAAGAACTCTTTCTTTGACTGTTCTATTTTGAATTACTTCAAAATCTTGTCAAGGTATGTACTCATTGAAAATATATCAAGCGTCTTGATCTATATCTATAGATCTTGATGCTCAATATGTAAGTAGATTCACCGAGGTCTTTCTTTGAAAAACTCCTTTCGAACACTCGTTTATGCTTTCCAGAAAATTCTACATTATTTCTGATCAACAATATGTCATTCACATATACTTATCAGAAATGCTGTAGTGCTCCCACTCACTTTCTTGTAAATACAGGCTTCACCGCAAGTCTGTATAAAACCATATGCTTTGATCACTTTATCAAAGCATATATTCCAACTCCGAGATGCTTGCACTAGTCCATAGATGGATCGTTGGAGCTTTGCACACTTTGTTAGCACCTTTAAGATCGACAAAACCTTCTGGTTGCATCACATACAACTCTTCTTTGAGAAATCCATTAAGGAAAGCAGGTTTGACATCCATTTGCCAAATTTCATAAAATGCGGCAATTGCTAACATGATTCAGACAGACTTTTAAGCATCAATACAAGTGAGAAAATCTCATCGTAGTCAACACCTTGAACTTGTCGAAAACATTTTTGCGACAATTCGAGCTTTGTAGATAGTAACACTACTATCATCGTCTGTCTTCCTCTTGAAGATCCATTTATTCTCTATTGCTTGCCGATCATCGGGCAAGTCAATCAAAGTCCATACTTTGTTCTTATACATGGTCCCATCTCATATTTTATGGCCTCAAGCCATTTCGCGGAATCTGGGCTCATCATCTCTTCCTCATAGTTCGTAGGTTCGTCATGGTCAAGTAACATGACCTCCAGAACAGGATTACCATACCACTCTGGTGCGGATCTTATTCTGGTTGACCTACGAGGTTCGGTAGTAACTTGATCTGAAGTTTCATGATCATCATCATTAGCTTCCTCACTAATTGGTGTAGGAATCACTATAACTGATTTCTGTGATGCACTACTTTCCAATTCGGGAGCAGGTATAGTTACCTCATCAAGTTCTACTTTCCTCCCACTCACTTCTTTCGAGAGAAAATCCTTCTCTAGATAGGATCCATTCTTAGCAATGAATATCTTGCCTTCGGATCTGTGATAGAAGGTGTACCCAACAGTTACTTTTGGGTATCCTATGAAGGCGCACTTCTCCGATTTGGGTTTGAGCTTATCAGGATGAAACCTTTTCACGTAAGCATCGCAACCCCAAACTTTAAGAAACGATAGCTTAGGTTTCTTGTCAAACCATAGTTCATATGGTGTCATCTCAACGGATTTAGACGGTGCCCTATTTAACGTGAATGTAGCTGTCTCTAATGCATAACTCCAAAACGATAATGGTAAATCGGTAAGAGACATCATAGATTGCACTATATCCAATAAAGTACGGTTGTGACGTTTGGACACACCATTACGCTGTGGTGTCTCAGGTGGCATGAGTTTTGAAACTATTTCACATTGTTTCAAATGAAGACCAAACTCGTAACTCAAATATTCGTCTCCACGATCAGATCGTAGAAACTTTGTTTTCTTGTTACGATGATTTTCCACTTCACTCTGAAATTCTTTTGAACTTTTCAAATGTTTCGGACTTATGTTTCATCAAGTAGATATACCCATATCTGCTCAAATCATCTGTGAAGGTCAGAAAACAACGATGCCCGTCGTGAGCCTCAACACTCACCGGATCGCATACATCAGTATGTATTATTTCCAATAAGTTAGTTGCTCGCTCCATTGTTCCGGAGAACGAAGTCTTAGTCATCTTGCCCATGAGGCATGTGTCGGTGTCAAAACCGGCGGATCTCGGGTAGGGGGTCCCGAACTGTGCGTCAAGGTCGGATGGTAACAGGAGACAAGGGACACTTTATTTTACCCAGGTTCGGGCCCTCTCGATGGAGGTAAAACCCTACTCCTGCTAGATTAATATTGATGATATGGGTAGTACAAGAGTAGATCTACCACGAGATCAAGGAGGCTAAACCCTAGAAGCTAGCCTATGGTATGATTGTGTATGATGATGGTTGTCCTACGGACTACAACCCTCCGGTTTATATAGACACCGGATAGGGTTAGGATTACACAGAGTCGGTTACAATGGTAGGAGATCTTGAATATCCGCACGCCTAGCTTGCCTTCCACGCCAAGAAAAGATCCTTACGGACACGAGACAAAGTCTTCAATCTTGTATCTTCATAGTCCTGGAGTCCGGTGAAGGTATAGTCCGGCTATCCGAACACCCCCTAATCCAGGACTCCCTCAGTAGCCCCTGAACCAGGCTTCAATGACGACGAGTCCGGCGCGCAGATTGTCTGCGGCATTGCAAGGCGGGTTCCTCCTCCAATTCCTTCAAGAAGATGGTAAACACCAAAAATAGTGTCCGGCTCTGCAAAATAAGTTTCCACATATTGCCATATAGAGAATAATATTAACACAAATCAAATCTGCTGACGTATTCCGCAGTGCGTCATTACACTGCGGCCAAGCTCTTTATATAAATTCTTTTCATTGTTCCACCTCAGCGTGTTCAGCGAGGCGGTTTCCTTGGCACGTCTTGTCAAAGAAGAGATCATGTGCCCCCTTTAACGGGATTCTCATCAATACGGACGTGGGTAACCCAACCGCGCCATTTACCACGGCGCTTGGGAGGCAAGTGAGTTTTATTAGGTAGGTGGGGATGCCTAACCGCACCCGCTTACATAAAGGGATAATGATTCACCTTTTTAACCTACGCCTTCTTCCTCCTTTGCCAATCCATCTCTCGCGCACTCAAGCTCCAGCGCCCAAGTCCGCTCTTCCTTCCTCAACCTTCTCCAACAATGTCCGGAGCGGGAAGCAAGTGGATGGTCTCCTTCGTTACGGAGGCCCAAGTAAAAAGGCTAAGGAAAGCCGGATACCTGTCCAAGGACATCCCGCATCGGCTTCCTGAGGAGGGGCAGCTTCTTCCTACCCCAAGGCCCCATGAGAGGGTAGTTTTTCTCCCCCACTTTCTCCGCGGACTGGGCTTTCCACTTCACCCTTTTGTCCGGGGGCTCATGTTCTACTACGGCCTGGATTTCCACGATCTGGCCCCGAACTTTGTCCTCAACATCTCAGCGTTTATCGTCGTGTGTGAGGCCTTTCTCCGCGTCCGCCCCCACTTCGGCCTCTGGCTCAAGACCTTCAACGTCAAGCCCAAGGTGGTGTCCGGCACCCAGGCGGAGTGCGGAGGCGCTATGGATGGCAAGATGGCCAACGTCCTCTGGTTCGATGGCTCCTTTGTGGAGTCCCTAAAGGGGTGGCAAGTCGGGTGGTTTTACATCACCGAGCCACGCGATCCGAAATGGGTCGCAGCCCCCAAGTTCAGATCCGGACCCCCCACGCGTCTCATGTCCTGGAAAGAGACGGGCCTGTCGTGGGGCAACGAGGAAGAAGTGACTGGGTTGCAAACGTGCATCCAGTCCCTGGTGAACAAGCCAATCCGGCTGATCAATGTGATCCAGGTCATGCTCGTTCGCCGGATCCTCCCGTGCCAACAACGGGATTTTACTTTGTGGGAATTCGACCCGGCGCAGCACCAAACCCTTAGCAGGCTCTTCGACACGACGTATGAAGACGTCTGGAAGGTGCTGACCAAAGGCGCCGAGTCCCTCGCATCCGCTTTCGAGGATCGCAGATACAGCTCGCAGTGCAACGCTAGCGAGGTAAGCTATCTATACCTTTGACAGGTTTGTTAATCTCTTCTTCATAGATTAACTCTATGCGGGATCTAAACTCCCTTTACCTTTGACAGGCTTGGCAGGCTATATCCGGACCAATCAACTGTCCGGCTCCCCTGCCCGAAGACCCAGCCCCAGCTCTCTTGGTGAAGCTGCTGGCTCCGGCACCTTATGTGGTGCTGAAGAAGAAGGCCAAGAAGAAGAAAACCACCGGGACTCAAAAAAGTTCCCGCAACATGGTGGTGTCGGACTCGTCATCTGACGAGTCCGCGACGCTCTCCTCTCGTGAAAACGAGGAGGAGGAGCAAGGAAGTTCTCCCCCCCAGTGAGGGGAGAAAAGAAGAAGAAGGCCACCCCAACGGGGGAGGCCGAGGGGTCGAGGAAAAGGAAGACCCCTCCGCCGGACTACTCCCACGACGCCGAAGAGGGCGGAAAGGAGTGGCCGGATAGAACCAAGCGTCCGGCGAAATCGTAAGTATTTATATACCAGAGTGACTCATGATATTCTTGTAATGCGCGGCTTTCCCTAATATAGCTCGTAATTTATGCAGCCCGCCCCGGGCCGAACTCGACGATTCGTCGAGCGGCTCCCTGGATTCGTCGGACGTGAACTCTGTTCCGCCCGCTGTCTCCCCCTGCAGGGCGGACGACGCCGAGGTGGCGTCCCGCCAAGCAGGGCAGGAGGAGATGGTCTTGGAGGAGCCGCAAGGCAATTCTCCGGACCCCAGGAGTAAAGGGGATGAAACCCCCCAGGGCTCCAAGTCCGGCTTTGTGCCGGACACCGCGCCGGACTCGATGGTCCTGGTCAGCGGTGGGCGAACTCCTTCCAAGAGGAGTAAGCCGTCTGAGCCGGCGGCCTCCGTCCAACCAGAGGCGCCGGACAATCTACCGGAGGTGCTTGAGGGCGCCGCCATCGATGAGGGGCACCGTACTGTTATGAGTACGGTGATCCAGAGGGTTCAGTCCGCCAAGAGCAGACTGACTGAAGCTTGCGCTAGCCTTCTAACAGGCTTCGAGGTAAGTGAAAATATATCAAATTATTTACCGCATAGACAGTAGCCCCTGATGCTCTGTTTGGTGTTCGGAAAGAAAAGCCGAATAGAGGATCTAGTAATTTTCGCAGGAGTCTAACAACAAAAAGTCAAATATGCGTATGCAGGCTTCGCCGCTGTCCACCGCCGCACTGACTGCGCAGGTGGATGTCCTTAAAAAGGACCTCGGGCGGACCGAGCAAGAACTCGGCCTTGCCAAACGGCAGCTCGAGGAGAAAGAAGGTAAGAAATACCCTAAAAAAAGAAAAAAGGTGCCTATAGAGAGGCTTGATTGCAGAAAGAAATAACAGGATTGTACTGCTTATTGTAGGGGCCACAACCGAGGTGGCAACCCTGAAGCAGGCGCTGGCTGAGGCCGGAAAGAAAACGGTCGAGGAGTGCGCCGAGCGAGAAAGGCTTGGGGTTCGAGTCGGCGAGGTGCAGCAAGAGCTGCAAGCTCTCATGAAAAAACATGAGAGTTTGGAGCTTGAGTCAAAAGCGCAAGCATCCGAGCTCGCGTCTGCCCTTGAGACCGCCAAGAGTGCCAAGGCCGAAGCCCAAAAGGCCCTCCAAGAGTTGGAGGAGGTGAAAAAGATAGCAACGGGTAAGGAATTCTTAATGCAAAGTAGGAATATAAAAGTAAATTACCTATTACTTACCCGAATCCGGAGTTCTCCAGGGGCGTTCGCCGATCTTCCCCGCAGCGTATCCGACGCCGCCGTGTTCTACCGAGCTGAAGAGGGCAGCTCGACGGAGAGTGTATTCTGGTCTCAGTATTCTGAGGCCGGACACCCTGTGCCTTTGAGCGATCAGCTGAAACAGCTGGTCGAGCTCCACAAGGCGGCCGAACAGGCCATGAAGGGCTTACTAGTTTGGTTGTGGCCTGGAGAGGCCCTGCCTGGGAGCTATTTCGGGCTAGTGCGGCGGCTGGTGGAGGCCTGTCCATGGCTTGAGGTTCTCAAGCGCTCCGCCTGCATTGAAGGTGCCCGGAGGGCCCTTGCCCGTGTAAGGGTACACTGGGGTAAGCTGGACGGAGAGAAGCTGGTGAAGGACGGGCCGCCGTCGGGGAAGGAGCATCGTAAGCCCGAGAACTACTACAAGGAAGTTCTTGCCGGAGCCCGCCTTGTCGCGGATGAATGTACTAAAGATGTAGTATTTGAATGAACTCGCTCGTTTGTATCCTGTGCGCTGAAAACTTGTTCATATGCGCTAAGCAATGCTTATTGAATTTAAAATATTATTTTCTGTGCGGCTGTTTATCAAAAAATTGAGAGATGGCCAGTCGTTGGCTTCTGCCCCCATGCCACTAGTGCTGGGGTGTTCGGGATAAACCTGAGGGCTCTTTTTCCCATAGTTGGGTCCTTCGAGGGAGGCGCTCAGCACAACGAACCAGGCAATCGGACTATAATGCTTGAACACTCTCACTTAGCCATAGAACGTTATAATTTTAAATTTCGGCGAAGCCCCTAGTTCGGAAGGCCGAATTCGGGGTGCTATCCACGCCTTTGGCCGGACATAGCCAACTCCTCGCTCGAAGCGGCATAAGTCTTTAAGGACTCGAAAAACCTCTCGAACAGCGACCGGTCTCACGCCTTATCATGACAGTCTGTTTTAGCTTTCTCCACTGAGGTGCTTAACCCACCTGATCTGGGGCACAATCGCAGTGGTTCTCCTAGTGCTACCTTAGCCGATATAGCGGAACGTAAGGCACCAAAACATAGGAGCCGGGCAAACCCAACATGTGACCAAAATCATGATTCGGAGCCGATGCATATAGTGCTATAAGTTCGGGGTGCCGCACTTGTCAAAGTGTACGGACTTCTCACACCAGATAGAAGGGTAATGAAGCCCCTGGCGTGTTTTGCCGTACCATGGTGTACGGGTGCGATCATGTTATTTAATAAACATATATATTGAAAGAGGATAATGCAAAAAATAGGCGAAAAGCTATGCATTGTTTATAGAGAGGCTATTTATCAAAGCCGAACGATACAAGTCGTGCGATAAACAAAAGAGATATTAGACTATTTAACATGTCCTGACCAGGCGCAGGCCGCGGAATTTAGAAACAGATATATCACTCGAAATAGAGACCACCTGAGAGTTCCGTAATGCGGCGTAGCTTTGTCTGCTTTCCTGGGTCTTGCATCGTCTGTGCGGCGGCAAAGCCGAACAAGTTATCCAGAGTATAGAGTCCTGAAAGTAAAAAAGAAAAATCCGGCAGCCCCTAGTACGTTTGACGCCGTATTGTAAGCATGCCGTTAATGTGCCCCTCCCCCTGTGCCCATGGAATTTCGAGGGCGTAATTGTGTACTCGAGGTACTAGCTTCGCTATGTTGCGATGGCTGGGGTTGGGGCCGTATTGCTACGCTTGCTCCGAATGTGCCGGGCGGTCTTGTTGCAGATTACTCTGGGCGCGCTTTGCATTGTTCGGCTTTTTAACGGCCGGACTGGAGAGTTGCCTTGAAAGGCTGCTTTGTACTTCCGCTGCGAGGGCCGCCGTGTGCTCCTCCGTACGGATGGAGCGTTCTGTGTTTCCGTTGACCGTAATTACTCCTCGAGGGCCTGGCATCTTGAGCTTGAGATATGCGTAGTGCGGCACCGCATTGAATTTAGCGAATGTGGTTCGTCCGAGCAAGGCGTGATAGCCACTGCGGAACGGGACTATATCAAAGATTAACTCTTCGCTTCGGAAGTTATCCGGAGATCCGAAGACCACATCAAGTGTTATCGAGCCTGTGCAATTGGCCTCTACACCTAGTATGACGCCTTTAAAGGTCGTCCTTGTGGGCTTGATCCTTGATGGATCTATGCCCATTTTCCGCACCGTATCCTGATAAAGCAGGTTCAGGCTACTGCCGCCGTCCATGAGGACTCTTGTGAGATGAAATCCGTCAATGATTGGGTCAAGGACCAATGCAGCTAAACTGCCGTGACGGATGCTAGTGGGGTGGTCACTTCGATCAAAAGTGATCGGGCAGGAGGACCATGGGTTGAACTTCGGGGCGACTGGCTCCATCGCATATACGTCCCGTAGCACACGCTTCCGCTCCCTCTTGGGAATGTGGGTCGCGTATATCATGTTCACCGTCCGCACTTGTGGGGGAAACCCCTTCTGTCCATTGTTGTTCGGCGGCCTGGGCTCCTCCTCCTCATCGCTATGCAGCCCCTTGTCTTTGTGTTCGGCTCTTAACTTGCCTGCCTGCTTGAACACCCAACAGTCCTTGTTGGTGTGATTGGCTGGCCTTTCGGGGGTGCCATGAATCTGGCACGAGCGGTCGAGTATCCGGTCCAAACTGGACGGGCCCTGGGTATTCTTTTTAAATGGCTTTTTCCGCTGACCGGATTTATAGCCTCTGAATCCAGCATTTACTGCCGTATCCTCATTGCTGTCGCTGCTAACGCGGCGCTTTTGCTTATTTCGACATGTCCTTCCACTTTTGTCCTTGGTATCCGAATTACCAGGGTTCTTCGATAAGTTGTTGCTGCGAGCTAGCCAGCTATCTTCGCCCGCGCAAAAGTGGGTCATGAGTGTCGTGAGGGCTGCCATAGATTTCGGCTTTTCCTGTCCCAGGTGCCGGGCAAGCCACTCGTCGCAGATGATATGTTTGAAGGCTGCTAGGGCCTCTGCGTCCGGACAATCGACTATCTGATTTTTCTTTGTTAGGAACCGTGTCCAGAATTGCCTGGCCGATTCTTCTGGCTGCTGAATTATGTGGCTTAGGTCGTCGGCGTCCGGTGGCCGCACATAGGTCCCCTGGAAGTTGTCGAGGAATGCGGCTTCCAGGTCTCCCCAGGAACCGATTGAGTCCGCTGGTAGGCTGTTAAGCCAGTGCCGGGCTGGTCCCTTGAGCTTAAGGGGGAGATATTTGATGGTGTGTAGATCGTCGCCACGTGCCATGTGGATGTGAAGGAGATAATCCTCAATCCATACTGCCGGATCTGTCGTACCATCGTACGACTCGATGTTGACGGGTTTGAAACCCTATGGGATTTTATGATCCATTACTTCATCTGTGAAGCATAGTGGGTGTGCGGCGCCCCTGTACTGGGCTATGTCACGACGCAGCTCGGAAGAGCTATGCCTGTTGTGTTCGGCCCGGCCGGATTTATTGTGTTCGGAGTGAAGATCATCACGTGTCGTCGGGCGTCCGCGCGATCCATAGATCGATCTTGTTTGCCTTGCTTTATCCTACAGTACGTCTCGCAGGTCTGGCTCATTTTCCCGTGCCTTAGTTGAACGGCACCGGGGCATGGCTTGTTTAGAGGTTCGTCAGGCCTCTCTGTCGCGGCCGCGAGGTGGCCGGTCTGCCATGTCATGTGTTTCCCCCTCTGATTGGGGTAGCGGCCTGCGCTTAGGATAATTTTTGGAGGGGCGCTCGAGTTCATACTCTTCGGCCGCAAGGACTTCAGTCCATCTGTCAGCTAGCAAATCTTGATCAGCTCTAAGCTGTTGCTGCTTTTTCTTTAGGCTATTCGCCGTGGCTAGAAGCGTGCATTTAAAACGCTCTTGTTCGGCGGGGTCTAATGGTACGACGAATTCGTCGTCGTCGAGGCTTGCCTCGTCTTCGGAGGGAGGCATGTAGTTATCATCCTCAACCTCTCGCTCTGCCGCTCTATCATGAGGGCTAGCTTTTCCATCTTCCTGCGCCGAATCTTGCTTGATATGGTGTTCTTCGGCGCTATCCGGGGTAGTATTATCTCCCGTGCCGGAATCACCGTTTCTGTTGTGGCGGGATTTAGAGCGGCGCCGTTGACGCCGGCGTTTTGGCAGTTTTTTCGAGGTGTCATCCTCCGCTGTTCCATCGCCATCTCCATCCTTTGGAGCGTCCACCATATATATGTCATATGACGAGGTGGCGGTCCAGCGCCCTACAGGTGCTGGTTCTTGTTCGTCTCCTCCTTCGTCATCCATACCGTCGAAGTCTTCGGAGCCGAAGTTAAGTATGTCGGTTAAATCATCGACAGTGGCTATTAAGTGGGTGGTGGGTGGGCTTTGAATTTCTTCGTCGTCCGAATCCCAACCTCGCAGACCATAGTCCGGCCTGGGCTCTCCTAATAAAGAGAGAGACTTGAGAGAATTCAGAATATCACCGAAAGGTGAGTACTGAAAGACGTCCGCGGCGGTGAACTCCATTATAGGCGCCCAATCGGATTCGATCGACAGGGGCACGGGAGTCCCGGAGTTCGGAGAAGAGTCCGACTTCTTGGAGTCATGGGCCGTGCGGAGTGCGGGGCTGGCATTTGGCTCGATCGCCTTCAAAATCGCCGCCCCCGAGGTGACGTCCAACCGTTCATCCTCAAAGAATGCAACGGGCTCCGAGTCGAGGATCGGGGCCGGTGCGTGTGCGGCCTCTAGGGCACTATTCGGAGGCAGAGCTATATCATGCCCCTCGAGGTAGTGCGGCGCGCTTGGTTGTGGCTCGAACCCGTCAAAGATCAAGTCTCCGCAGATATCTGCCATGTAGTTTAAGCTTCCAAACCTGACTTGATGGCCAGGGGCGTAGCTTTCGATCTGCTCCAGACGACCAAGCGAATTGGCCCGCAGAGCGAAGCCGCCGAAGACAAAGATTTGTCCGGGGAGGAAAGTCTCACCCTGGACCTCATCGTTGTTGATGATCAAAGGAGCCATCGGGCCTAAAAGCGACGACACAGAGGAACTCTCAATGAAAGCACCAATGTCGGTGTCAAAACCGGCGGATCTCGGGTAGGGGGTCCCGAACTGTGCGTCAAGGTCGGATGGTAACAGGAGACAAGGGACACTTTATTTTACCCAGGTTCGGGCCCTCTCGATGGAGGTAAAACCCTACTCCTGCTAGATTAATATTGATGATATGGGTAGTACAAGAGTAGATCTACCACGAGATCAAGGAGGCTAAACCCTAGAAGCTAGCCTATGGTATGATTGTGTATGATGATGGTTGTCCTACGGACTACAACCCTCCGGTTTATATAGACACCGGATAGGGTTAGGGTTACACAGAGTCGGTTACAATGGTAGGAGATCTTGAATATCCACACGCCTAGCTTGCCTTACACGCCAAGAAAAGATCCTTCCGGACACGGGACGAAGTCTTCAATCTTGTATCTTCATAGTCCTGGAGTCCGGCGAAGGTATAGTCCGGCTATCCGAACACCCCCTAATCCAGGACTCCCTCAGCATGGTTCGCAAGCATCAAGTGATTCATAATCAAGTGATTCCAAAAGCCTATCAGCATGGAGTTTCTTCATGCGCTTTACACCAATATGACCTAAACGGCAGTGCCACAAATAAGTTGCACTATCATTATTAACTTTGCATCTTTTGGTTTCAATATTATGAATATGTGTATCACTACGATCGAGATTCAATAAGCATTCACCTTGGGTGTATGACCACAGAAGGTTTTATTCACGTAAACAGAATAACAATTATTCTTTGACTTAAATGAATAACGGTATTGCAATAAACATGGTCCAATCTTATTATGCTCAATGCAAACACCAAATAACATTTATTTTAGGTTCAACACTAATCCCGAAGGTAAAGGGAGTGTGCGATGGTGATCTTATCAACCTTGGAATCACTTCCAACACATATCGTCACCTTATCCTCAACTAGTCTCTGTTTATTTTGCAACTCATGTTTCGAATTACTACTCTTAGCAACTAAACCAGTATCAAATACCGAGGGGTTGTTATAAACACTAGTAAGGTACACATCAATAACATGTGTATCAAATATACTTTTGTTCACTTTGCCATCCTTCTTATCCGCCAAGTATCTAGGGCGGTTCCACTTCCAGTGACCATTTTCTTTGCAGTAGAAGCACTCAGTTCCAGGCTTGGGTTTAGCTTTGAGCTTCTTCATGGGAGAAGCAACTTGCTTGCTATTCTTCTTTGAAGTTCCTCTCTCTTTTCCTTTGCCCTTTTCTTGAAACTAGTGGTCTTGTTAACCATCAACACTTGATGTTATTTCTTGATTTCTACCTTCGCCGATTTCAGCATCGCGAAGAGCTTGGGAATTATTTTCATCATCCCTTGCATATTATAGTTCATCACTAAGTTCTAGTAACTTGGTGATAGTGACTAGAGAACTTTCTCAAATACTATCTTATCAGGAAGATTAACTTCCACTTGATTCAAGCAATTGTAGTACCCAGACAATCTGAGCACATGCTCACTGGTTGAGCTATTCTCTTCCATCTTGTAGGCAAAGTACTGTCAGAGGTCTCATACCTCTTGACACGGGCATGAGTATGAAATACCAATTTCAACTCTTGGAACATCTTATATGTTCCGTGGCGTTCAAAACATTTTTGAAGTCCCGGGTCTAAGCCGTAAAGCACGGTGCACTAAACTATCAAGTAGTCATCATACCGAGTGAGGGAGTCCTGGATTAGGGGGTGTTCGGGTAGCCGGACTATACCTTCGCCGGACTCCTGGACTATGAAGATACAAGATTGAAGACTTCATCCTGTGTCCGGATGGGACTTTCCTTGGCGTGGAAGGCAAGATAGGCGATGCAGATACTCAAGATCTCCTACCATTGTAACTGACTCTGTGTAACCCTAACCCTATCCGGTGTCTATATAAACCGGAGGGTTGTAGTCCGTAGAACAACCATCTTCATACACAATCATACCATAGGCTAGCTTCTAGGGTTTAGCCTCCTTGATCTCGTGGTAGATCTACTCTTGTACTACCCATATCATCAATATTAATCAAGCAGGAGTAGGGTATTAACTCCATCGAGAGGGCCCGAACCTGGGTAGAAACATCATGTCCCTTGTCCCCTGTTACCATCCGGCCTTGACGCACAGTTCGGGACCCCCTACCCGAGATCCGCCAGTTTTGACACCGACATTGGTGCTTTCATTGAGAGTTCCTCTGTGCCATCACAATCAGGAAGGATGCCTCTTCCCGTCTTTAAAGACGGTGCCGTTACTAAGGGAGCCTTGGCTGTCGGTCAAACCCTCCGGCTAGGTGGTTTTCTCATGACCGCCTGTTCGGCCGTTGCGCAGACGGTGACCTCTCGGGTCATCAAAAGCAACCTTCATGTCAGCTCGGAACTTGTCGAGCAGCTAGATCCGATGGATCTCTCTTCCATAAACGAGCTCTTGGATCGCCTCACCGCCCTGGGGGTCGCTACGGATTACAACCAGGTTGGGCTTAAACCCGATCTAAGAGAAATTAACTCTCCCCAGGTCACCCACCACGTTGCCGTGGTAGAGGCGCAGTGCGGCGACCCTTCATCTATTTTAAGGACTAGTTACGTCCGAATTCCTGATCCCTCCAAACCGGATACCCGCGGAGGGGAGGATACCACTCAAGACCTGAGCTTAGAATCAGGAAACGGGCTAGATTCATTGGACAACATCCAAGACCCCGAACTTCAGAGTTCGAGAGCTCTTCGGCCTCCGAATCTCAAATTGGGTGAGGTCTCAGATTCAACGCCACCCGCCCGCCCGAACATAAGCGATCTTTCCCAAATCAGGCAAAAGCTCGAGGAAACAGTACATCACTACTGGGCCAGATTCCTCCTAGTTATGAACAGGATAAAGGACTGCCGCGAGGGAGACACAATTTCAATCTTTTGCAGTAATTTTGCGGACGAGGGAATACTTAACGCCATAAGTCGCCGTGATATTACACGCTTCGCTAACTTGGCATCAATAGTACAAAAGTACTGTGCGATGGAAAGCGCCCGGAAAACCGAAATAAAATTTTGGGATAATCCGGCCTTGAATAGCAATCCCGTCTGAACTAAGAGGGTGCATCATAATAAGACACCCGGGTTAAATATCAAAAAGCCAAAACCCTCTTCAGGGCATGGAACCGTACTGGAAAGGTGGCTGGATGGACCCTGTAGAATTCACAGTACAGAGGACGCCACACCAACTCACAGCCTTAGAGCATGTTGGATACTCCGGTAGGTGGCCAAAATTGGCGAGGACCTCCTAATTTCGGAGGCCGCAAAAAGCCAGCCCGAGGGTACCAGTACCGTTCTCACAGTCTTCGAGACTTTCGCATCAAATAATATGCAAAAAAGAACACTCCGCAGCCTCACCGAAGTCTATCAAGTAGCAACAATAAACCAATGGAGCGACACTGCTATCACCTTCAACGCGAGTGACGAACCTAAATTCCGAACAGCCCGAGCACCAGCCGCATTGGTCCTCAGTCCCATAGTGGACGGCTTTTGCCTCACAAAGGTACTCATGGATGGAGGCAGCAGATTGAACCTCATTTACGAGGAAACCCTCCAAAAGATGGAAATAGACTGGAACCGCATCAAGCGAAGCAGCACAACCTTTAGAGGAATAATCCCCAGTCAGGAAGCGCGCTGCACAGGAAAGATCACACTAGATGTGGTGTTCGACACGCCAGATAATTACAGGTCCGAAGAGGTCACGTTCCAGGTGGCCCCGTTCAATAGCGGATACCACGCTATATTAGGGCGGGAGGCATTCACAGTCTTCCAAGCCATACCCCATTACGGGTACATGAAGCTCAAGATGCCTGGGCCAAACGGAATTATCACTCTCGCGAGTGATCCGGACATAGCACTCCACGCCGAAAACAAGACAGCCGCATTGGCCCTTGAGGCACTATCCGAAGCCTTAGCGGCCGAGGAACTGACTGCGCTGCACTCCACGGTTAACAGGGATGATGTGATACTCGATAAGAGATCCAAATCCACATCCTTCAAACAAGCGGACGAAATAGTCAAATTCCAGGTCCATCCAACGGACCCCAATAAAACAGCTTCCATCAGGGCACGACTGAACCCTGATGTAGACGCCGCACTGCGAGAGTTCCTACGAGAGAACTGGGACATTTTTGCTTGGCACCCTTCAGACATGCCAGGAATCCCACGCAGGCTGGCCGAATACAGCTTAAACATCCTAAAAGGATTCAAACCTGTCAAACAAGCCCTTCGGCGTTTTTGCGAACCGAAGAGACAGGCTATGGGAGAGGAGCTAGCCAAGTTATTGGAGGCCGGATTCATCAGAGACATAAAACATCTGGAATGGCTAGCAAACCTGGTGATGGTACCAAAGAAGGACAAATCCTGGCGCCTGTGTGTCGATTTTAAAGACCTCAATAAGGCTTGCCCTAAGGATCGCTTCCCCCTCCCCCGTATCGATCAAATTTTCGATGCCACAGCAGGACACGATTCATTATGTTTCCTCGACGCATACTCCGGTTACCATCAAATCAAGATGGAAGAATCAGACCAAGCCGCGACGGCATTCATCACACCATACGGCCCATTCTGCTTCAACACAATGCCCTTCGGGCTGAAAAACGCCGGCGCAACATATCAACGCATGATCCATACATGTCTGGCAAACCAGATCGGCAAAATAGTGGAGGCGTACGTGGATGATGTGGTCGTCAAATCAAGACATGTCGAATCTCTAGTAGACAACTTGAGGCCTACATTCGATAACCTTCGAAAATACGACATCAAGCTCAGCCCGGAAAAATGCGTTTTCGGCGTCCCAGCCGGAAAGCTCTTGGGCTTCTTTGTATCCGGTAGAGGAATTGAAGCAAATCCGGCCTAAATTCGAGCTTTGTCACAACTGGATATCCCAAAAGACCTCAAACAAATACAAAAATTAACCGGATGCGTGGCGGCTCTAAGCCGCTTCATCTCTCGCTTGGGAGAAAAGGCACTGCCCCTTTATCGCCTCCTTCAGCGCACCGAACACTTTGAGTGGATGGATGCCGCCACGCCCGGACTCGACGAAATAAAGGCCATATTGGCAACAAACCCAGTCCTGGCCGCGCCGAACACCGGCGAACCAATGCTATTGTACATTGCGGCAACACATCAAGTTGTCAGCGCAGTGCTCGTCGTCGAGCGGGAAACGGATGGACACAAATTCCCCCTTCAAAGGCCGGTCTACTATGTGTCCACTGTCCTCACTCCATGCAAATCATGGTACCCGCATTATCAAACGATTGCATACGCGGTATTCATGGCATCCCGAAAGCTACGACACTACTTTCATGAGTGTTCGATAATAGTAGCCTCGGAAGTACCACTCAACGACATTATCAATAACCGCGATGCAACGGGCCGGATCGCAAAATGGGCCATTGAGCTCCTCCCGTTCGATATAACCTATAAGCCACGACGAGCTATCAAATCGCAAGTTTTGGCCGACTTCGTCGCAGAATGGACGGAGGCCGAACTCCCTAAAGAGTACGACACATATTCAAACTGGATCATGCATTTCGACGGCTCCAAAATGTTGGCCGGACTGGGGGCTGGCATCGTTTTGACGTCCCCCACAGGAGACACAGTCCAATATGTACTCCAAATTATGTACACGGACTCCAACAATGCAGCCGAATATGAGGCCCTTCTACATGGTCTCCGGATGGCAGTATCCATGGGCATTCAACGCCTAGAGGTACGCGGGGACTCGAACCTCGCGATATCCCAAATAAATGGCGACTTCGACGCCAAGGACCCAAAAATGGCAGCTTATCGCAATGCCGTCCTAGAAATGTCAGCTCGGTTCGAGGGGTTGGAGTTTCACCATATAGCCCGAGAAAACAATCAAGCAGCGGACGTCCTGGCATGCATCGGAGCAAAACGAGGTGCAGTCCCCCCAACATATTTTTGGAGAGATTATTCAAGCCATTTGTTCATGGGAGGGGGAACCCGCAGATAACAGTCCGGACCCAACCGCACCACTCGACGTCGAACAATCTGACATAATTGGAGGCCCTGCCACCGAAATTACACCTTCAGCCCACGTAATAATGGCGGTCATCGCCCCGTGGACAGAACCATTCCTAGCCTACCTTACTAGGAAGGAACTCCCAGAGGACCAAAATGAGGCACGCTGCATAGTGCGGCGATCTAAAGCCTATAAAGTCCATGAGGGAGAGCTTTACAAGAAAAGCACTACCGGAGTCCTTCAAAGGTGCATCTCCGAAGAGGAAGGGCGGAACCTTCTGGCCGAAATTCACGCCGGACTTGGTGGTCATCACACCACTGCCCGGTCCCTTGTTAGCAAGGCTTTCTGTACAGGCTTTTATTGGCCGACGGCCCGGGCAGACGCTCAGGACTTAGTCCAACGATGCGTTGGTTGCCAACTTTTTGCCAACCAAAGCCATATGCCACCCACCGCACTACAAACTATCCCCATTACCTGGCCTTTTGCAGTTTGGGGGCTTGACATGGTCGGACCCCTTAAAGGTGGGACCCATAAGAAAAAATACCTACTGGTCATGGTGGACAAGTTCACCAAATGGATAGAAGACAAGCCTGTTAAGATGGCCGAATCCGGACCGGTGATGGACTTCATATCCGGGGTCGTACATCGTTACGGCGTCCCCCACAGCATCATCACTGATAACGGCACGAACTTCACGGCCGACGAGGTAAAACTCTGGTGTAAAAACATGGGCATCAAGCTCGATTATGCTTCCGTCTATCACCCACAAACTAACGGTCAGGTCGAGCGCGCAAATGGTCTTATTATGAGCTGCATCAAACCCAGATTAGTGCGGTCCCTTCAGGAATCTAATACGCACTGGCTAGAGGAGCTCGACTCCGTACTCTGGGGGCTGCGGACCACGCCGAATCGCACCACCGAATACACACCATTCTTCATGGTGTACGGCGCAGAGGCAGTTTTGCCCTGCGACATAATTCATGACTCACCTCGAGTGCGCATGTACGAAGAGAGAGAAGCCGAGCTCGATCGGCAGGACAGTTTGGACGCCTTGGAGGAGGAGCGCGACGTGGCAAAAGCCCGTTCCGCATTTTATCAACAGCAGGCTCGAAGATATCAAAGCAGAGAAGTACGGGCCAAAAATTACAATGTCGGCGAACTAGTTCTACGCTTGCCGGACAAGAAGAAGGACAAACTCAAGCCCAAGTAGGAAGGTCCCTTCATAATTGACCAAGTCCTGACTGGTGGGGCGTACCGCCTGCGAGATGCATCGGATAACCGACTCGAGCCGAACCCATGGAACGCAGCCCATCTACGAAGATTCTATGCCTAGCGCCGGACTCTGTGTTCGTCTCCTTCCTCTGTCCATTTTTTATATTTTCTGTCTTACATTTCTCCCCTTCCCTTCTTTTCTTTAATAGCCCTTAAAGGCTTATCAAGTGACGCGCCACTAGCGCTCATTAAACCCGAGGGCTTCTTCAACAGAAGCTTATTTATATGGGCTTCACGCCCAACACATGTGTCAAACTTCCGCATGTACCTTTTTCTTCACCATTATATGCATCGATATGACTTAAGTTTTGGCCAAGCTGGGTTGCCTGGCTCCTGTGCTTACCCCTACGTTCCCGATTGTTCAGCTAGGAGGTAAAGGGAGCACCTCTGCGATTGTTACTTCCGGGTCAGCCGGATGTGTACCTCAGACTGGGTGAAGCCGAAAGCTAGCGTTCTTAAGGGAATATTCGGTCGGTGAAATAAAAGATGATCTTTTTACTAATTTTATGCGCTCCCAGATGCTTTTCCTGCGTCTTTTTACGCAGTTCGGACATGCACTTTAGGGCATGCCTCCCCAGCGAAAGGAACCCCTAACGGAACTATTCTCTCTGGAAGATGTTTCTTACTAACCATGTAATATAACATAACTAGTTGGGCACTTGTCTGATAAAGCACTAATGACCCCTACGCCTGTTCTCCATGCATACCTCGGTTCTTATATAACCGCTGTGGTATTCGGACACACTCCGGACCGTCAGGTCCCGAGGTCGAAGCGGAGAGGTCGGCAACGACAAACGATCTACAATCCGGCTAGAAGGCATTACACATGTCAATTATAAATTACATAGTCATTCTGACTGATTGTATTCCTCCTCTATACCATCTAACAGGCTGTCTAATTTCCAGTCCTGCTGGGAATACTTTGCGGCCAATTCTACTTGGCCGTATACTAAGCTTACAGGGATCTCCTTCCCGTCAGGCCCCACTGGTCCGACCTCGGCCATGTGGTTTGGGTCAGACTTCGTAAAACGGGTCTTCACCATGGCCCAGGCCTCCCTAGCGCCTTGTTGGCAGGCTGATATCTTCCACAACCGGAAGCGCCGCCGAGCTCCCTTCAGCTTCTCCGCAAGCTCTCCAAGGCCCTCGGGCATGGAGTGGGCAGGCCATAAGGCTTGGGCAATGCCTCGCATCGCCTGCCGACTTCGCTCGTGAAGTTGCAGGAGTTCGGGAAGAAGATCACCCGTAGAATCGGGCATCTCCTCTGCATGACGACCTATGAGCATACCTACAGACATTACTCTGTTAGTCAACTTCCTCGCCGAACTCTTTTTTCAAGGTTCGTTCAAGCACTTACTAAATATGCCGCGTCGAAGTCGCTGATTCTCCTTCGTGGAGTCCGACAGCTGGCCTCGAACGTCTTTAAGTTCGACGTCCAGCCTGGTGTTGGCATCCTGAAGATCATTCTTCTCTTGCCTCACCTTTGTCAACACACTCTCACCAGCCTTTAACCGGCGTAAGAGTTGTTGCTTTTCCGGATCAAGTCCGGCGCCATCTGCAATACGATTTGTCAGATTGGCACTCAAAGCCGCACAATACTAATCTTTCGATGTATATTTTACCTGAGGGGGTCTCTTTAGACTCCCCTGCCACGGCTAGTGCGGCCTCCAGTTGGGCCTTGCACCTTTCCAGCTCCTGGGACAGTACGGTATTCTTCTCTGTAAGAACCTGTGTATTAAATGATCCTTAAATCAGTTACTTTAACTATTTCAAGTCTCGGGGGCTACTGGTATATATATATATATTTAACCAAAATTTTCTTACCCGTATGTCTTTTACATACTGCTCCGTAGCTCTGGCTAAACCATCTTGAGCGGCACGGAGGTACGCATCTCCCGAATTAAAGGCATCTAAAGCCTCTTGGGAGAAACAAGCATCGCGTAAAACTGTCTGGTGACGCCTGTGGTTCATGGCACTCTCCACTTCAGAATTTGTGGCACACAGCCTGTCCGCATCCTCTGTCGGAGGAGCGTCCGGTGCGCGCCTTGTGCTCGCCTCCGCTTCCTGGCCGGTCATTGGAACCTGGCTGGTGGAGGCGCGATTGGCAGCCTCTCCGGATATAGTCCGGCGAGGTCTCTTCGTTCTGAAGAAAGCACGAACGTTAATATGCCCTGACAGAATAACACCGGGGAAACAGAGGGTGCGTGATACCTTTGCGCCGGCATCTCGGTCCGGACTACATTTCTTTTTTCCCCACGGGGCCCTACGGCCCCTCGCTGACTAGCCGCCGCAGGTTCGGCCTCCCGCCTCGGAAATATCCCCTGTGAAACACGGTTGTTGTTAGAAACGCCAGAATACGTGAAAATGGAATACCCCTCAAGGGAATAAAAACTCCGGTTTCTGTCACCTGGGAGGCCGGGATTAACCTGGGGTAATCAGCCACAATAGCGACCAAGGTGTTGTCCTTGCTTAGCTGATGGAACACCCCGTCGATAAACTCCACCGATATGTCCGAATCCTCTTCGGAGTCCGGATCGAGGGACCGTTCTGGGTCCTCCGGCTGTGGAGGGCGGCTGGAGTATCTGACCATGTATTTCACTTCCTGTCGCAGTTCCTGCATTGAAGTCGTCAGACTACGTATCTGACCATGGAAGTATAAAATAAACGGGCAAGCGCAATTATTCGCTTACCCAACTTGGAGGTTCATACATAGTGAATCCCGCGGGTTAACGCGGAGGAACTCCTCCTTTTCTCCCTTGTACAAAGAGGACAAAATCTTTATTAGGGCGGCAGCTGAGGCCGGCCCCTTACGACCGTAACGCGTGGCGTCATCCTCCCCATTGAAATCCCACATGGGGTGGCCTCTGTACTGAAGCGGCTGCACCCCCCGCATAATGCATGCGACCATGACTCCAATCATGGTTAGTCTGGAATGGTCCAACAGCCTTATCTGGCCCATCAGGTAAAGGACGTCTCTGTCGCTTTCTCTCTGAGAGCTCCGCGGATGCCAGCTCAAGCGTTTCTTCAATGGAGCACTGTTGAACTCAGGGAGACCAGCCCGGATAGGGTCCGGCAGCGGGACGTCGTCTATGTAAAACCATTCCGAAGGCCAGTCCTCGGACGCCTTCTTCGGGGTTCCGGATAGGTATCCGGTCCCGGCGATGCGCCATACTTCGGCTCCGCCCACTTGGTATATAGACCCCTCTTGAGAATGGGGCACCAGGCAGAATATCTTCTTCCACAGCGCGAAATGAGCTTCGACGCCTAAAAATAGCTCGCGAAGGGCGACGAAACCCGCAATATGTAATACGGAGGCGGGTGTGAGATTGTGCAGCTGGAGGCCGTAAAACTCCAGGAGCCCGTGAAGAAATGGATGAATTGGAAATCCCAGTCCCCTTATCAGATAGGGGACGAGGCATACCCGCTCTCCTTTGGAAGGATTGGGGGCGCTCTCCGCTTGCGTTCCGCCATTATAGGTGGCGAGACCGGCTCGGACCGGGACCATGTAAGCCTGAGGGAGAAATCCCTTGGCATGAAGCGACACTAACTCGCTATGCGGGATGGTGCAGCTCTCCCAGTCCCCGGGCTTAGGACCGGAGGGGCGAGGGGAGGAGCTGTGACGGCTGGCCATGTTGGAATGGACATTAGCTGGGAGAGCTCTGATGATAACTCGCGGAGAGGAGAAGATGCGGTTTGGATCTAAAATCCTCATCCCGTTAAATAGGCGGCTCGTTTATATGGCTAGGGGTGTGGATGTAAAAACGCCCCAGGCTTTTCGCATTCGTTTAACACGTGGAAGACATCCATTATTGGGTGCGAAAGCTGAGGAGCGCTACATTACAAAAATCAGACATTATTCGTACAGGTACACAGAATTTGGATCGAGAAGAACCCGCCTTGCAATGCCGAAGACAATTTGCGCGCCGGACTCGTCATCATTGAAGCCTGATTCGGGGGCTACTGAGGGAGTCCTGGATTAGGGGGTGTTCGGGTAGCCGGACTATACCTTCGCCGGACTCCTGGACTATGAAGATACAAGATTGAAGACTTCGTCCCGTGTCCGGATGGGACTTTCCTTGGCGTGGAAGGCAAGCTAGGCGATGCGGATACTCAAGATCTCCTACCATTGTAACCGACTCTGTGTAACCCTAACCCTATCCGGTGTCTATATAAACCGGAGGGTTGTAGTCCGTAGAAAAACCATCTTCATACACAATCATACCATAGGCTAGCTTCTAGGGTTTAGCCTCCTTGATCTCGTGGTAGATCTACTCTTGTACTACCCATATCATCAATATTAATCAAGCAGGAGTAGGGTATTACCTCCATCGAGAGGGCCCGAACCTGGGTAAAAACATCGTGTCCCTTGTCTCCTGTTACCATCCGGCCTTGACGCACAGTTCGGGACCCCCGACCCGAGATTCGCCGGTTTTGACACCGACACCGAGCTTTGCCAAATCTTTATAATGTCTGCATCTGCTCCTGCAATAGGTCCATCACCTAGCGGTGCATCAAGGACGTAATTTTCTGTGCAGCAATGAGGACAATCCTCGGATCACGGACCTGGTCCGCATCATTGCTACTATCATCTTTCAACATAGTTTTTCTCTAGGAACATATCAAAAATAAACGGGGAGCAACATCGCGAGCTATTGATCTACAACATAGTTATGAAAATACTATCAGGACTAAGTTCATGATAAATTAAAGTTCAATTAATCATGTTACTTAAGAATTCCCACTTACATAGACATCCCTCTAATCATCTAAGTGATCACGTGATCCATATCAACTAAACCATGTCCGATCATCACGTGAGATGGAGTAGTTTTCAATGGTGAACATCACTATGTTGATCAAATCTACTATATGATTCACGCTCGACCTTTCGGTCTCCAGTGTTCCTAGGCCATATTTGCATATGCTAGGCTCGTCAAGTTTAACCTGAGTATTCTGTGTGTGCAAAACTGGCTTGCACCCGTTGTATGTGAACGTAGAGCTTATCACACCCGATCATCACGGACACGAAGAACTGTCGCAACGGTGCATACTCAGGGAGAACACTTATACCTTGAAATTTAGTGAGAGATCATCTTATAATGCTACCGTCGAACTAAGCAAAATAAGATGCATAAAGGATAAACATCACATGCAATCAATATAAATGATATGATATGGCCATCATCATCTTGTGCCTTTGATCTCCATCTCCAAAGCACCGTCATGATCACCATCGTCACCAGCGCGACACCTTGATCTCCATCGTTGTATCTTTGTCGTCTCGCCAACTATTGCTTCTACGACTATCGCTACTGCTTAGTGATAAAGTAAGGCAATTACATGGCAATTGCATTTCATACAATAAAGCGACAACCATATGGCTCCTGCCAGTTGCCGATAACTCCGTTAGAAAACATGATCATATCATACAATAAAATTTAGCATCATGTCTTGACCATATCACATCACAACATGCCCTGCAAAAACAAGTTAGACGTCCTCTACTTTGTTGTTGCAAGTTTTACGTGGCTGCTACGGGTGTCGGTGTCAAAACCGGCGGATCTCGGGTAGGGGGTCCCGAACTGTGCGTTTAAGGTCGATGGTAAGAGGAGACGGGGGACACGATGTTTACCCAGGTTCGGGCCCTCTCAATGGAGGTAATACCCTACTTCCTTCTTGATTGATCTTGATGAATATAATTATTACAAGAGTTGATCTACCTCGAGATCGTAATGGCTAAAAACCCTAAAAGTCTAGCCTGTATGACTATGATTATGATTGTCCTGGTATGGACTAAGCCCTTCGGTTTATATAGACACCGGAGGGGGCTAGGGTTGTACTAAGTCGGTTACATAGAAAGGAATCTTCATATCCGGACGCCAAGCTTGCCTTCCACGCCAAGGAGAGTCCCATCCGGACACGGGAGATAGTCTTCGGCCTTGTGTCTTCACAGCCCATCAATCCGGCCCACGTATCATAGTCCGGACGCCCGAGGACCCCCTAATCCAGGACTCCCTCAGTAGCCCCTGAACCAGACTTCAATGACGAGGTGTCCGGCGTGTAAATTGTCTTCGACATTGCAAGGCAGGTTCCTTCTCCGTATACTCCAACACAGTCTTCGGACGCAACGAACGTGTCCGACGCTGCAAAACAAATCCCACACACAACCGCAGAGAGTATAATATCTCACGAGTCCAATGCGCTGACAACTTTTGCTAATGTGACACTACGTCATCACCCGGTCATTATTTCGAACCATTTTTTGACCTGCCGCTTCGAGATGCGGTCTCATTGGCACGTATTGTCAAAGCAGAGATCGTGTCTCCTTATTGCGGGATTCTCATCAATGCGAGCGTGGGTAATCCAATCGTGCCGTTTGCACAACCCTTGGGAATAGGTGAGTTTTAAGGCGAGTGGGGAGGAGCTTGATATTCACAGCCTTTATAAGTAGATAAGGATTCCCTTCTTTCACCCACGCCTTCTCTCTCTCTCTCTCTCTCTCTCTCTCTCTCTCTCTCTCTCCTTTTGCCCTCCCATTCTCGAGCTCCAGCACCCAAGTCCTCATCTTTTCCGCCTCAAGCAAACACTCGACCATGTCCGGATCTGGAGCGCAAGGCAAGTGGATGACCTCAAGGAGAAGGACATCACCAAGCTTCGGTCGGCCGGGTATCTGGCGAAAGAAATTGCCCACCGGCTTCCGGCCAAGGGGAAAATCATCCCTACCCTGAAGCCCAATGAGAGGGTGGTGTTCATCCCCCACTTCATCTGCGGGTTAGATTTCCATGAACTAGCCCCAAACTCCTTCATCAACATCTCGACATTCATTGTCGTGTGTGAGGCCTTCCTCCGCATTCCTCCCCACTTTGGATTGTGGCTTAAGATCTTCAACGTGAAGCCAAAGGTAGTGGATGGCCAACATGCGGAGTGCGGAGGCGCCATGGTGAGCAAGCTGCCCAATGTCACCTGGCCCAAAGGTACTTTCGTCGAGACTATCAAAGAGTGGCAGAAACTGTGGTTCTATATCACAGGGCCCCGTGATGCCACTTGGGCCGCGGCTCCCGAGTTTAAGTCCGGCGCCCCAATGCGGCTCACCTCCTAGATAGAGAAGGGCCCAAATTGGTCTTCGTTGGACAAGATGATAGCACTGCAAACGCGCATCCAAAGCATGGTGGACAAAAACATCAAGCTCGTCACTGTGGTCCAGGTGATGCTAGTTCGCCGGATCCTTCCATGCCAGAGCCGAGCCTCCCCTTTATGGGAATTCGATCCGGAGAAGCACCAGACTTTGGCAAGGCTCTTTGGCACCATGCACGAATACATCTGGAAGTTGCTCTTTAAGGGCAATGAGACGCCACCGGACACCACCGAGGACCGTGGGCATGATCTGGCCCATCCCGCCAGTGCGGTAAGTCTTTCGCGTTCCAAGGTGTATCCTTTACTTGCTTATTCGAGGCAGATATCTAAACTCCACTGTATATTTTTTCCGGAATGGACAGAGAGAGCGGAGCTGATTCGGTGTCCGGCTCCGCTGCCAGAGGAACAAGCAATTCCTCTTCTGACAAAGATGCTGGTTTCGGCACCCTACAAGGCGCCGGAGAAGAAGGCCCAGGGGGTACAGAGTGGCCCCCACCGCAAAGGAACTTCAGACATGACGTTCGAAGACCACGAGACTCATTCCTCCGCCGCCGAAGACGACGGGGAGGAGGAAGAGGAGAGCAGCTCTCCCCCTGAGGGGGGAAGGAAGAAGAGGGCGGCCTCCACAAATCTGGAGGCGGAGGCGTCCAAGAGGGGGAAGGGTTCCCTCGTGGAAAACTCCGCGTGGGATGTTGACAGCAGCCCAGAGCCGCGCCCCCGACGCAAGCCCCTGGCCGCATCGTAAGTGTTAAAAACCCTGATGCGTCCGTATGTCCGGCACCTCTACTTCATAGCTTTAACATGCTTGAATTATGCAATTGCAGTCCGGCCCACAACAGCTCCCTGCGATCCTCCTTAGGGGGTTCGCTGGATACGAAGGCGATGGCCAACGAGTCACCACCGACGGCTCGCTCTCCCCGGGCCAAGGGCGACGCCGAGGTCATGTCTCGAAGGACCTTCCCTGGCCAGGGAGAGGTTCAGGAGGCCGTGAGGGCGGTGCCAGAGGATGACTCCTCGACCGCCAGACACCTCGGGGGGAAAGCCCCCATAAAGACCGGTGATGGGGGCCATATTCAATTCGACCCCCAGCCGGATGCAGTCCCGGAGACTTACACAGCTCCGGAGCCAAGAAAGCAACCTCCTCCGAAGGGAGGAGGTGTGCCTGTAACGCCGGTGACCTCTGTCCATCTAGAGGCACCGGATAATCTGCTGGAAGTGCTATGAGGCGCTTCCATCATGGAAGAACACCGTACCCTTATGGGTACGGTGGTTGAGAGGGCTCAGTCCCTCAAGAGCGGACTCACCGAAGCCTGCACCAGCCTGCTAACAGGCTTTGAGGTAACCGATGCAAAAAAGTCATAGTATAGACAGTAGCCCATGAGACACTATCCGGTGTTCGAAAAGAAAATCCGGACAGAGGATCAAGTAATTTTCGCAGGAAACTAACTAAATATGTCTTATGTGAATAAGCAGGCGTCGTTGCTAGCCGCAACCTCTCATGATGCTGAGGTCTCTGGACTAAAGCAGAGTCTGAAGTGGGCCGAGGAAGAGCTCGGCCAAGCAAAGAAACAACTCGAGAAGGAGCAAGGTATGTGATCGCTTGTTGTATGTTTAGAAAAGAATAAATGATGTGTACTGACCATTGTGCTATGATATTTGTAGGAGCGGCCACTAAGGTTGAAACCCTCAAGAAGGCGCTGGCCGAGGCCGAGGAGAGGGCGGCAAAGGAACAAGCCACCCGAAAGAAGCACGAGGCCAGGGTTGGGGAGGTCCAACAGGAGCTCCAGGACGCCTTAAAGAAGTATGACTCCTTGGAGAGCCAGTATGCGGGCCAGGAGTCCGAACTTGCGAAGGCCCGCCAAAGCGCGCAAGAGGCCCGGGCCGAAGCCCAAGGCACCCTCCAAGAAATCCAAGTGACCAAGAAGATCGTGGCGGGTAAGGCTTTTATTATGCAAAGCAAGTATGTGAAGAAGATATATCTCTTACTGACCCGGATTTGGAGTTCTCCAGGGGCGTTTGCGGATCTGCCGTGCAGCATGTCTGAAGCTGCGGAATTCTTCCGAGCTGAAGAAGGGAGCTCGACGGAGAAGCTATTCTGGTTGCAATACCTTGCGCCAGAACGTCTGGTGCCCTTTAACGATCAGCTGAAACTGCTGGTCGAACTGCACAGGGTGGACAAACTGGCCATGAAGGACTTAATAATCCGGCTGTGGCCTGCCGAGGCCATACACAGCAGCTACTTCGGGCTCGTGAAGCAGCTAGTCGATGTCTGCCCTCGGCTTGATGCCATCAAGGGGTCGGTCTGCATCGTAGGTGCACGGATGGCCTTCGCCCGTGTCAAGATGCAATGGGCGAAGATGAATGCCGTCATGGTCGCGACCGAGGGACCGCCTGCGGGCAAGGAGTACCGCACACCCGAGCGATATTTTAGCGATGTCCTGGAGGGATCCCGCATTGTGGCGGAGCAGTGTACGAGAGATGTAATCTTTGAATGAATACATTCGTATTATCTCGCTCTGTATTATGAAACAAGTTCGGCTATGTAATATAATGCATGTTTACTATTTTGCCTCCTGTGCGGCCGTGTTTATGAAATTTTGAGAGTTGGCCAGTCATCGGCTTCAGCCCCCATGTAGGTAGTACGGGGGTGTTCGGGATGAAATCTAAACACTCTTGATCCAATTGTTTGGTCCTTGAAGGAGGTGTTTAGTGCAACGAACCAGGCAATCGGACTATTTGGCTTTATCACCCTCACTTAGCCATAGGAGTTTGACAATGAAAATTTAGGCGCAACCCCTAGTATCCGAACTAGGGTACTGTGAACACCTGATCGGGTAAGAGCCGATTCATCGCATAATGTGGAAAAAAATCTCTAAAGATTTGAAACCTCTAAAGAGCTGACCGGCTCTCGCCGCATCATGACATTCAGTTTTTGGCTTTCTCTACTGAGGTGCTCATCCGGATAAACCAGGACACAATCACAGTAGTTCTCCCTTTACTACCCTAGCTGATATAGTGGAACGTAAGGTAGTAAGCACAGGAGCCGGGCAACCCAACTATTGACCAAAGACATGATTCGGAGCCAATGCATATAATGCTAAATTCGGGGTGCCGAACTCTTCTGTAAAGAGTGTTCAGACTTTGTTGCCGTATTATGGGTCGCAATGAAGCCCCTGGCAGATTAAAGCGTACCAGAGTGTACTGGCGCAACTTGAAAAGATTTTCAAGAAGAAAGAAAAAGTAAAAAGGGATAGTAAGCTAGTGCCGCGGAAGTTGGGCCGCTAACTGTTTCCATTATAGTTTCATTAATATGTCAAAGCGTATTTGTACAAGTGGCGCGATAATCATCCGGGCTATTTAACATGCCACAACCAAGGGAGAGCTGCGTGCGGGTCTTGAAAGTAGGTAGAGTGATCGTTAAAGAGACCACCTAGGAATCCCCTTGTACGCCAGTGCTTCTCGCCATCTTGGTGTATCCATCCTATCAAGAGGACCGATGATCAGGTCGCCAGAAGAAACCTACGGAAAAGAGACCGAAAAAGGATAATTTTTTTTGGAAGTATGTGTGTCCAGGAGCGGTCAAGTCATATTATGGATCACAAGCTAGTTATGCCTCCGTCTACTCCCATGGTATTTTGAGTGCGTAATTATGTATGCGCGGTACAAATGCCGCCACTTGGTTGGGACTGGGACGGAGGCCAAATTGCTAGTCGAGCTCTTGACGAGCTGGGCTGTCCTGCTGCAGAGTAGTCCGAACTCGTTTGACAGTGTCCGGGACCTCGGCCGATGAACTAAGGTTCTGTTTGAGAAGGCCGCTCTATACTTCTGCTGCTAACGCAATGGTGTGCTCCTCGGCATGGAGGGAGCGTTCCGTGTTTCCTTTGACTGTTATGACGCCGCGTGGTCTGGGCATTTTGAGCTTAAGATAAGCATAGTGTGGCACCGCATTGAAGCGCGCAAATGCGGTTCGTCCAAGCAGTGCGTGATAGCTGCTGCGAAAGGGAACGATATCGAAGATCAGTTCTTCGCTTCGGAAGTTGTCCGGAGATCCGAAGACAACCTCTAGTGTGATTGAGCCCATACAACGGGCCTCTACACCTGGTATTACTCCTTTGAAGGTAGTCCTTGTGGGTTTAATTCTTGAGGGATTAATGCCCATTTTGCATGCTGTATCCTGATAGAGCAGGTTTAGGTTGCTTCCACCATCCATAAGGACTCGCGTGAGGTGAAATCCATCAATGATTGGGTCGAGGACCAATGCGGCTAAACCGGCATGACGGATACTGGTCGGATGGTCCCTGCGATCAAAAGTGATCGGACAGGAAGACCATGGGTTGAACTTTGGGGCGACTGGCTCCATCGCATAGACGTCCCTGAGCGCGCGCTTGTGTTCCCTCTTGGGGATGTGGGTAGCGTATATCATGTTCACCGTTTTAACTTGGGGGGGGGGACTTCTTTTGCCTCCCTCTGTTTGGTGGCCGGGGCTCCTCGTCATCGTCCTTGCTTTGCGACCCCTTCTCCTTGTTCTCAGCATTTAATTTGCTGGCCTGTTTAAAAACCCAACAGTCTCTGTTGGTGTGATTGGCTGGTTTGTCAGGGGTGCCATGTATCTGGCATGGGCGATCGAGTATGCGGTCCAAGATGGATGGGCCCAAATTGTTCCTTTTGAATGGCTTCTTCCGCTGGACGGACTTGGAGCCGCTGAATCCGGCGTTGATCGCCGTGCCGTCGGTATTATCACCGTTGTTTCGACGCTGGTGTTTGTTGCGTCGGGGCTTGCCATTGCTATTTCTGGCTTTCGCAGTGCCAGGCTCGCTTGAATTGTTATTGCTACGGGCTAGCCAGCTATCTTCGCCCGCGCAAAAGCGGGTCATAAGTGCTGTAAGGGCTTCCATGGACTTCGGCTTTTCTTGGCCGAGGCGTCGGGCGAGCAATTCGTCTCGGATGCTTTGTTTAAAGGCCGCTAGGGATTCGACATCCGGACAGTCGACGATATTGTTCTTTTTAGTTAAGAACCTAGTCCAGAGTTTCCTGGCTGACTCTCCAGGCTGTTGAATTATGTGACTTAAGTCATCGGCATCCGGAGGTCGAACATATGTGCCTTGGAAGTTGTCAAGGGAGGCCTCTCCCAAGTCCTCCCAGCTGCCGATGGAGTTTCCGGGCAAACTGTTCAACCAATGCCGGGCTGGCCCTTTGAGTTTTAGTGGGAGGTATTTGATGGCATGGAGATCATCGCCGTGGGCCATATGAATGTGAAGGAGAAAATCCTCAATCCATACCGCGGGGTTTGTTGTCCCATCATATGACTCGATGTTTACGGGTTTAAACCCCTCTGGGAATTCTTGCTCCATTACCTCGTCAGTGAAGCAAAGGGGGTGTGCGACACCTCTATATCGGGCCACGTCACGACGTAGTTCGGATGAAGTCCGTCTACGGTTCTCAGCCCGGGCGTGGGTATAATTGTTGCGTCCAGCTAGGTAGCCGTTGTCGTGTGTCGGGGCACGTCCCCGTGATCCATAGATTGATTTGTTCTGACCTTCTCTACTGTCCAGGTCCTGCCGTAGATCATATGTATGTCCCCGAGCTGTTTTATCTCTGCCTTTACGGTGAGGTGGGGCAGGCTGGTGTCCGGCTTCAGTTGCCGCTTTATCCCGACCACGTGGTGGTCGGTCAGCCGTATGGCACGATGATGGTATGGGCTCCAGCGCCTCATCATCAAACTGAGGTAGCAATTTGCGCTTCAGATAACTTTTGGCTGGGCGCTTGAGGCCGTATTCCTCGGCTGCCAAGACATAAGTCCATCTATCATTGAGCAGATCTTGATCAGCTTGAAGCTGATGCTGCTTCTTTTTAGGCTCCTTGCAGTGGCTATTAGCTGGCGCTTAAAGCGCTCCTGCTCAAGAGGTTCCTCAGGCACGATAAAATCCTCGGTGCCGAGGCTCACCTCATCCTCGGAGAGCGGAAGATAATTACTGTCCTCCGAGTCTTCATGTGTGGCCTGCTCATCAGGGCTAACTTGCCCGTCTTACTGTTCATCTCGTTCGGAAGTTGCCTCAACGGGGTCTTCATTGTCTTCGGCACTGTCCAGAGTGTTATCTTCTCCTGTGTTGGAGTTACTATCTTTGCTGCATCATGATTTAGAGCGACGCCGCTGACGCCGGCGCTTTGGTGGTATCTCAGGAGGTTTATCCTCAACTGGATCCTTCTTGTTATCGCCCTTGTTCTCTTCAGGTGTGTCCACCATGTATACGTCATACGAGGAGGTGGCCGTCCAACGTCCCGTAAACGGCGGGTTTTGGGCCTCCTCTTCTCTGGCATCATCGTCCATACCGTCGATGTCTTCGGAGCCGTAATCGAGCATGTCGGTTAGGTCCTTGACAGTGGCTATGAAGTGGGCGGTGGGTGGGAAGCAAAATTCTTCGTCATCAGCCTCCAGTTCGAACCGGATATAATTCGGCTGTGATTCCCCCGCTAAGGAGAGTGTTCTTAATGAGTTTAGCACGTCGCCTAAAGGCGAGTGCCGAAAGATGTCCGCGGAGGTGAATTCGATGATCGACACCCGATCAGGCTCATCGTGCACGGACGCACATGCTTCAGAACCTGTAGCCAGAAATGTGTCCGAGGTTCCGGAAACACAGATCTCTCTTGAGGTTGGGTCTGTGTGCGGCTCCAACGCCGCCGAGTCTGCGGCCTCCGTGGCGGGGTTGAGCCTCCCGTCCTCGGATGGCGCGATCTGCTCTAGATCTAGGGCCAGGGCAGTTGCATGCACTATCTGTTGGATGTGGTCCGATGACAGATTTAAGTCATGTTCATCAAGGTGTCGAGGAGCGACCATCGCGGTCTCGAATCCATCAAAGATCAAGTCTCCGAGGATGTCCGCAACGTAGTTCAAGCTTCCGAATCTGACTTGATGGCCAGGGGCGTAGCTGTCGATCTGCTCTAGATGGCCAAGCAAGTTGGCCCGCGGTGCGAAGCCGCCAAATACGAAGATCTGTCTGGGGAGGAAGGTTTCTCCCTGGACAACATTGTTGTAGTTGATCGACGGGGCCATCGAACCTCTTGACGACGACACAACGGAACTCTCAATGAAAGCACCAATGTCGATGTCAAAACCGGTGGATCTCGGGTAGGGGGTCCCGAACTGTGCGTCTAAGGTCGATGGTAACAGGAGACGGGGGACACGATGTTTACCCAGGTTCGGGCCCTCTCTATGGAGGTAATACCCTACTTCCTGCTTGATTGATCTTGATGAATATAAGTATTACAAGAGTTGATCTACCTCAAGATCATAATGGCTAAAACCCTAAAAGTCTAGCCTATATGACTATGATTATGATTGTCCTGGTATGGACTAAGCCCTCCAGTTTATATAGACAATGGAGGGGGCTAGGGTTGTACTAAGTCGGTTACAGAGAAAGGAATCTTCATATTCGGACGCCAAGCTTGCCTTCCATGCCAAGGAGAGTCCCATCTGGACACGGGAGATAGTCTTCGGCCTTGTGTCTTCACAGCCTATCAATCCGGCCCACGTATCACAGTCCGGACGCCCGAGGACCCCCTAATCCAGGACTCCCTCAACGGGCTGAGCAAGAACCATTCTTACCTACGCATCAAAACCACAACGATTTTTCGTCAAGTATGTGCTGTTTTAACCTTCAACAAGGACCGGGCGTAGCCACACTTGATTCAACTAAAGTTAGAGAAACTGACATCCGCCAACCACCTGTGTGCGAAGCACGTCGGTAGAACCAGTATCGCGTAAGCATACGCGTAATGTTGGTCCGGGCCGCTTCATCGAACAATATCTCCGAATCAAAGTATGACAAGCTGGTAAGCAATATGACTATTATCATCCACAACTCACTTGTGTTCTACTCGTGCATATAACATCTACGCATAAACCTGGCTCGGATGCCACTGTTGGGGAACGTAGTAATTTCAAAATTTTCCTACGCACACGCAAGATCATGGTGATGCATAGCAACGAGAGGGGAGAGTGTTGTCCACGTACCCTCGTAGACCGTAAGCGGAAGCGTTATGACAACGCGGTTGATGTAGTCGTGCGTCTTCATGATCGACCGATCCTAGTACCAAACGTACGTCACCTCCGCGATCTGCACACATTCAGCTCGGTGACGTCCCACGAATTCACGGTCCAGTAGAGTGTTGAGGGAGAGCTTCGTCAGCATGACGGCGTGATGACGGTGATGATGAAGCTACCGGCGTAGGGCTTCACCTAAGCACTACAACGATATGACCGAGGTGATTTATGGTGGAGGGGGTCACCGCACACGGCTAAGAGATCAATGATCAACTTGTGTGTAACACCCACGATCCGGCTATATCTCCCACATGTCGAGGCACGACTTGGAGGCATAACCGCATGGTGGTTTTGATGCAAGAAGGGTAATCTTCACACAATCCCATGTAATGAACAAGAATGGGATAAAGAGTTGTCTTACAATCGCCACTTCACACAATACATAACTTAAACATACATCATTCAGAGTACACACATAGTTCGACTACGGACAAATCTATACCTACTAATAAAGCAAGGTACGTTTCTCCAATTTTTTCATCCGTTCACCATCGAAGATTTTTTTTCTATTCGAGGTGGTACTAATTTTTTGTCCATTCTCTGTTAGAAAAGGGAAAACGCCCGAATTTCATACATGGGCGCCAACAGTGTGGCCCAGCAAAGCGAGCCCGTTTATTTTTGTGCCCACGTAGGTAGCAAAACTCTACTTATTGCATTGAGCGTCAAATAGCTGCAAATTCGCACATGGTCACCAAGCTGGGCTGACCCGTTTTCTTTTTGTTTGTTCTGAGTTATGTTTCTATGTTTATTTTTGTATTTCTTTCTCTTTTCTTTCCTGTTTCTTTTGCCTTTTTTCCTTTGAATTTTATTTTTTCTTTCTCCCTTTTTCGTATACTATTTTTTTCAAAAAAGTTCATAATATCAGAAAAATTCAATTTAAAAAAATGTTCAAAATTTTGAAATATATTCCATTTTTTAAAATGCTCAAAACATTTTATCTTTGTTTTTATTCCAAAATAATCTCAAACTCGCATACCGCGGCCAAGTTGGCTTGAACCATTTTCTTTTTTTTGTTCTGTCTTATGTCTCTATTTTTCTTTTTTTGTTTCTTTCTCTTTTATCTTTTTTCCTTTCAAGTTTATTTTTCTTTCTCCCATTTTTTAGTGAATTCAAATTTTTTAAGTTCATAATATCAGAAAAATCATATTTTTTTAAAAATGCCCAAATTTTAAAATATATTACGTTCTGCAAAATGTTCAGAACATTAGACCTTTGTTCTCCTTCCAATATTTGTTCAGATTAAAAAAATCCATTTTTTCTTTGTGTTTTCCAAAGTTATTTGAGATTTTCCAGAAAAGTAGCATTTTAAAAATATTCCAAATATGAAAATATTCCTGTTTTAGTGAGATGTTCGCAAATTCAGAATATTGTCCGAGTTTGAAGAAACACATTTTTAAAAATTGTTTTGAATGTGCAAAATGTGTTTCCTTTTTAAAAAACAATCACAAATTTATTCATGTTATTATAAAAGGTTCATGTTTTCAAATAAAATTGTGAATTTCGAACATTTCAAAAAAAATTTGTATTTCTGAAAAAATGTAAAGAATGACAAAAAATGTTTGGGATTTTTACAACTATTCATGTTTCCAAGAATATTCAGCAATTTGTATATTTTTTAAAGTAAAGTTTTTTTACCAATCTGACATTGGAGTATGATCTTAAATCTTTGAGTTGGCTATTGGTTGGTAGGACTCGTATCTTCGAGTGGCTAGCAGCACATAGTCGGGTCTTTCAGGTCAAGATTTCGATCCCTCAACTCATCATTTTTGGGATTTTTTCGCACCTTACAAACATAGGTCACCTTGGAGCCTACCGGTGTGTTGTCCCATACACGAACTGATGTGCGTCCCGCGCGCTATTCTACGCAACTAGCTTCATAGAGTAGCCCCCGCACAGTTGGCCCGAGAAAAAATTGCTTCATTGCACAGGTAATATTGGGCCTTAGCCGCACTCCTCTACAAGGTCGTTCGTGGGAGAAATTTTGTTCTTGAGCCAATAAAAGAGAATATGTTGGTTTGGCCAGAATAAAAGAATTGCGGGCACGTTAGTGCTAAAATAATCAAAAAGAATAAACCCTAATAAAGAAGGGACAATGATGTCTGGTTATGCGCTAAATATGCTAATGAAACAGGATTTATGCGCTACAATTAGTAATAAATCCTGTTACGCAATCATAAGAGAGAGTGGTCAAAACAACCGTGCCCTAAAGGTCACCGCATAGCTACCAAATGAGGAGGCAGACACAACCCCGAGACCGAGGCGGACCCAGAGGAAAAAAAGGCACGAGCTGGCTGGTTGCCGCCACACCAACTAACCTCACCAAGATATCTCACGGGACAAACATGACCCGCGAGAAGACCACAACTCCTCTCTATCACACCGCTATGAAGATCGTTTTTGGTGGGCAAATCAATTATCTCTCCCATTGCTTCTCGCAAAGAAGTAGCTCTCCCATTGCAACGCACGGGCATATGTGCTAGTACAAATGAAAATAAGATAACCCCAAATGCTAGATCCCCGATCGTCCCAACTGGGCTCCACTACTGATCATCAGGAAATGAAACATAGTAACGACCAAGTTCCTCGTCGAACTCCCACTTGAGTTCGGTACCATCACATGCACTGGTATATATCATCGGCACCTGCAACTATTTTGGTAGAATCTGTGAGTCACGAGGACTCATCAATCTCAAAACTCGCGAGATCAAGACTATTTAAGCTTATGGGAAGGATGGGGTAATGAGGTGGAGCTGCAGCAAGCACTAAGCAAATATAGTGGCTAACATGCGCAAAGAAGAGTGAGAAGAGAAGCAACGCAACGGTCGAGAAGCTAGAAGTGATCAAGAAGTGATCCTGAAACTACTTACGTTCATACATAACCCAAACCATGTTCACTTCCTGGACTCCGCCGAAAAGAGACCATCACGGCTACACACGCGGTTGATGCATTTTAATTAAGTTAAGTGTCAAGTTCTCTACAACCGGACATTAACAAATTCCCATCTGCCACATCCGCGGGCACGGCTTTCAAAAGTTTATACCCTGTAGGGGTGTCCCAACTTGGCCCATCACAAGCTCGCACAGTCAACGAAGGATATTCCTTCTCCCGGAAGACTCGATCAGGCTCAAAATACCGGTTACAAGACGTTTCGGCAATGGTAAAACAAGACCAGCAAAGCCGCCCGATGTGCCGACAAATCCCGATAGGAGTCTGTAGGATCGAAAGTATGTCTAGAGGGGGGGTGATTAGACTACTTGACCAAATAAAAGTCTAGCCTTTTCCCAATTTTAAGTCTTGGCATATTTTAGCAACTTAGCACAAATCAAGTAATCAACCTACACATGCAATTCTAAGAGTATACCAGCGGAATGTAAAACAATTGCATATGAAGGTTAAGGGAGGAGTTTGGAGGGAGCAAACGCAATGTAGACATGAAGATTTTTTATCCGTGGTTCCGATAGGTGGTGCTATTGTACATCCACGTTGATGGAGACTTCAACCCACGAAGGGTAACGGTTGTTGGAGTCCATAGAGGGCTCCACCCACAAAGGGTCCACGAACAAGCAACCTTGTCTATCCCACCATGGCCATCGCCCACGAAGGACTTGCCTCACTAGGGTAGATCTTCACGAAGTAGGCGATCTCCTTGCCAGTACAAACTCCTTGGTTCAACTCCACAATCTTGACGGAGTCTCCCAAGTGACACCTAGCCAATCTAGGAGACACCACTCTCCAAAAGGTAATAGATGGTGTGTTGATGATGAACTCCTTGCTCTTGTGCTTCAAATGATAGTCTCCCCAACACTCAACTCTCTCTCATAGGATTGGATTTGGTAGAAAGATGATTGGAGTGGAAAGCAACTTGGGGAAGGCTAGAGATCAAGATTTATGTGGTTGGAATGGAGTATCTTGACCTCAACACAAGTGTAGGTGGTTGTCTCTCGGAAAATTTATGTTGGAAGTATAGGCATGTTCTGATGGCTCTCTCCACGAATGAAGAGTGGGTGGAGGGGTATATATAGCCTCCACACAAAATCTAACTGTTACACACAAATCACCAAACTCAGTGGGACCGAATCCTGAAACTCGGTCATACCAATCTAGTTCAAAATGTGAACGTTAGGATTTTCGGTGGGACCGACATGTCATCTCGATGGGACCGATTCCATTTGGGTCTGGGTAATGTAATCTCGGTGAGACCGATTACCCAAACTCGGTGGGACCGATTTTGGTAATACACAAATAGAGAGTTGGTCAGGCAAACTTGGTGGGACCGATTCGCTCATGTCGGTTAGACCGAAACTTTACGAAAGGGAAACAGAGAGTTTGCATTGCAATCTCGGTGGGACCGATCGCTCATCTCGATTGGACCGAAACATTACGAAGGGAAATAGAGAGGTTGCAATCCCATATCGGTGAGACCGAGATCCCTATCGGTGAGACCGAAGTGACTAGGGTTTGTGGCAGTAGCTATGTCAAGTGAACTCGGTGGCGCCGGATAGAAAGTTTTGGTCGGGTCGAGTTTGACTTTTGGTTTGGGACATATGTGGATATGAGAAAGTAGTTGAGGGTTTTTGGAGCATATCACTAAGCATTTTGAGCAAGTAACTCATTAAGCAACACCTCACCCCCTTTTAATAGTATTGGCTTTTCCTATGGACTCAATGTGATCTTGGATCACTAAAAGTAAAATGTAGGGTCTTGTGCTTTGAGCTTGAGCCAATCTTTTGTCCTTAGCATTTTGAGGGGTCTACTTTCAGATCCATGCCATGCCAATCATTGAGCTTTCCTGAAATATTTACCTTGAAATAGCAATAGCTCAATGAGCTATATGTTGTTAGGAATTACCAAAACCACCCAGGGATAGTTGCACTTTCAATCTCCCCCTTTTTGGTAATTGATGACAACATATAGATCAAAGCTTCGACAAATGATCACAAGAATAAAATACATCGTCGCTTTGAGAAGTATGTGATAAGCAAGAGCCCCCCCTAAATTTGTGCATTATTTTAAATTTGCTTTTGAATGCAAATGCACAATCGATTAGGATCATGGGTTACTCTTCCATGTCACATACATCTTGGTGGAGCGCTCAAAATGATAGAAATTAAAAGCATGCACTCATCACCAAGCAAGTGAATGATCATATATAAGATATAAAAGATAGTATCATCCAAACAAGCATTAAGGTAGCAAATGATCAACCACATGATCATACAAGTATCTCACAAGGACTTAAAGTATCTCACACAAGCACACAAGCAAAAAGTTCAACCAAAAGGCAAAGAAGCAAGACACTCTCTCGAAGCCTATGATCCATACATATTTCTCGCCCTTTGGCAACAAGTCACCAAAAAGTTCAAATATGCATAGTGCTATGCGTCTCTCAGGCTTGGTCTTCGGGAGGTGGTGTAGAGAGAACTCATAGGACGAAGGCATCTGTTGATGTAGTTGGAGCTGGTGGAGTGGCTGTTGGAGGTGGCACTGGAGTTGTAGCTGCTGGTGCTGATGCTGTAGCTCTAGAATCTGTCACTGGCACTGCAGCAGACCTCTGTCCTCTAGGCACTCGCTCAAATGCAACAGTAGTTGCCTTGCCTCTCCTCTCTTCTGCTTCCTCCTGAAGCTGCTCAACTGCTGTTTGAATCTTAGGTACCTTTAGATCAAGATCATAAAATTTGGTTTCTATGATCCTCTCCAAGCTCTCCTGGTTTTGAGTCAGGGTGGCCAAGACCTTCTCAATCCTCAGTGTAGACTGGATCAGGTATCCAAGTTGATCTTGCTTGCTCTTCAGGAAAACTTGAGATGCCTCTTCAACACTTGGCATCTTGGCAGCTTTCTCAGCCTTTGCTTTGGCTCTCTTCTCCTGTGCTTGCACAGATGTGGGGTCTTCCTCATTCATCACAACAATATTATCTTCAAAATCAGGATGCAGAGGAAGGTGCTCCTTGTCCAACAAGTAAGTACCTGTGCCCATCTTGGAGTTGATGAGCTCCTGAATGTGTGGAGCATACCCACAACTTCTCTTCTGGTCAGCACCAGTCCTCTTGATTGTTTCTACAATCAAACTCATGACCTTGAACTTCTGAGGTACATCAAAAAGGTGTAGCAGGTTGATAGAATGTCCTCTGATCATCTTGTGATCTCCAGACTTGGGTAGCAATGTGTGCCTTAGGATCCAGTTGATGGTAGGCAGATCAGACAACAGATAGTGTACAGATCCAAGCTTATGTGTCTCCAAAGCTTTGTCTGGGATCTCCTTGTACATGTTGGCCATAGTGTTGTGGTCTTTCTTTTTCTCAGCGTATACATCCAAGTCATCTTCATGTTCCTTTGGGGCATTGATCAGCTTGGCCCACTCCTCAACTATGGATTGGTACCTTGTACCCTCAGACATCCAAATGATCTTCCCATATGGGTAAAAGTGAGCTATGGATTAAAACTGCATGATCAGCTCATCATTCCATTTTTCAAGCTTTTGAGCAACAAATTTGTCAACTCCACATGCTTTGAAGCTGTCATGTACTCCTGGGAAGTGATCTTCATTTTTCTTGATGAATTCCCAATCAACCCATCTCATGTCACAAACAATGGGCTTCTTGTCAAGCAAAATGGTTTCATAGAAGTCTTGCTGTTCCTTTGTGTGAAACCTGTAGTCAACTATTGTTCTCCTCCTCACAGCATAAGGATCAGACTGTCTCCACAATCTCAGGCCAGCATCCTTTCTAATATGCATGTCTTCTGCCACTGGATGAGCATCATCGTGGTCAGGAATCTTGGGCTTCAACTTTCTCAAAACAAGTGAATCATCATCTTCTTCTTCAACTTGAGGTACGGGGGCCTTGTTCTTTTCCTCATCAGGAACATTCCTGGTACTCCTCTTGGGCTTACTGGGCTTCTGAGCTGGAGCTTTGGGAGCAGACTTGGGCTTTGATGGAGCAGCCCCTGACTTTATAGCATCTCCCATAAGCTTTGGAGCTTTGGGTGTTGGTGCAACATCCTCTTCCTCTTCCTCTTCTTCAGAATCTCTCATCATTGAGGGCTTACCAAGAACTTTTGCAGTAGTAGTTCTTGCCCTCTTCTTCTTTTTGTCATCTCCTGCTGCTTCACCTTCATCAGATTCCATAGTGAATTTCATTGTTTCTCCTGTTGCCACCCTCCTCGGCTTTGACATAGGAGTTCTCCTTGCTGGTGCCTTTGTTTTCATTCCTGGCTTACTTGCAGCAGCTGTGCCATATTCCTTTTGAAGGAAATATGCCCTAGAGGCAATAATAAAGTTATTATTTATTTCCTCATATCATGATAAATGTTTATTATTCATGCTAGAATTATATTAACCGGAAACATAATACATGTGTGAATACATAGACAAACATAGTGTCACTAGTATGCCTCTACTTGACTAGCTCGTTGACCAAAGATGGTTGAGTTTCCTAGCCATAGACATGAGTTGTCATTTGATTAACGGGATCACATCATTAGGAGAATGATGTGATTGACTTGACCCATTCCGTTAGCTTAGCACTTGATCATTTAGTTTACTGCTATTGCTTTCTTCATGACTTATACATGTTCCTATGACTATGAGATTATGCAACTCCCGATTACCGGAGGAACACTTTGTGTGCTACCAAACGTCACAACGTAACTGGGTGATTATAAAGGTGCTCTACAGGTCTCTCCGATGGTACTTGTTGAGTTGGCATAGATCGATATTAGGATTTGTCACTTCGATTGTTGGAGAGGTATCTCTGGGCCCTCTCAGTAGTGCACATCACTATAAGCCTTGCAAGCAATGTGACTAATGAGTTAGTTGCGGGATGATGCATTACGGAACGAGTAAAGATACTTGCCGGTAACGAGATTGAGCTAGGTATTGAGATACCAATGATCGAATCTCGGGCAAGTAACATACCGATGACAAAGGGAATAACGTATGTTGTTATGCGGTTTGACCGATAAAGATCTTCGTAGAATATGGAGGAGCCAATATGAGCATCCAGGATCTGCTATTGGTTATTGACCAGAGACGCGTCTCGGTCATGTCTACATAGTTCTCGAACCCGTAGGGTCCGCATGCTTAAAGTTCTGTGACGATCGGTATTATGAGTTTATATGTTTTGATGTACTGAAGGTAGTTTGGAGTCCCGGATATGATTACGGACATGATGAGGAGTCTCGAAATGGTCGAGACATAAAGATCGATATATTGGAAGACTATGTCCGGACACCGGAGGTGTTTCGGGAGGTTTCAGGCATATACCAGAGTACCAGGGGATTACCGGAACCCCCCGGGGAGTATATTGGGCCTAATGGGCCTTAGTGGAGAAGAGGAGGGGCGGCCAGGGTAGGCCGCACACCCCCTCCCCCTCTAGTCCGAATTGGACAAGGAGGGGGGCGGCGCCCCCTTTCCTTCCCCTCTCTCTCCCCCTTCCCCCTTCTCCTACTCCTACTAGGAAAAGAGGAGTCCTACTCCCAGTGGCAGTAGGACTCCCTCCTTGGCGCGCCCTCCTCCTTGGCCGGCCGCCTCCCCCTAGCTCTTTTATATACAGGGGCAGGGGGCACCCTAGAACACACAAGTTGATCATTGATCTCTCCCAGCCGTGAGCGGTGCCCCTATCCACCATAATCCACATCGTTCACATTGTGGCAGTGCTTAGGCGAAGCCCTGTGACGGTAGCTTCATCAACATCGTCACCACACCGTCGTTCTGACGAAACTCTCACTCGAGCTCTACTGGATCGTGAGTTCACGGGACGTCACCGAGCTGAACGTGTGCTGAACGCGGAGGTGCCATATGTTTGGTACTGAGGATCGGTCGATCGTGAAGACGTACGACTACATCAACCGCGTTGTCATAACGCTTCCGCTTAACGGTCTACAAGGGTATGTGGATGACACTCTCCTCTCTCATAGCTATGCATCACCATGATCTTGCGTGTGCATAGGATTTTTTTTGAAATTACAATGTTCCCCAACAGTGGCATCCGAGCCAGGTTTATGCGTAGATGTTATATGCACGAGTAGAACACAAGTGAGTTGTGGGCGATACAAGTCATACTGCTTACCGGCATGTCATACTTTGGTTCGGCGGTATTGTTGGATGAAGCGGCCCGGATCGACATTACGCGTACGCTTTTGCGAGACTGGTTCTACCGACGTGCTTTGCACACAGGTGGCTGGCGGGTGTCAGTTTCTCCAACTTTAGTTGAACCAAGTGTGGCTACACCGGTCCTTGAGAAGGTTAAAACATCACTAACTTGATGAACTATCGTTGTGGTTTTGATGCGTAGGCAAGAACGGTTCATGCTCAACCCGTAGCAGCCACGTAAAACTTGCAACAACAAAGTAGAGGACGTCTAACTTGTTTTTGGATGGCATGTTGTGATATGATATGGTCAAGACATGATGCTATATTTTATTGTGTGAGATGATCATGTTTTGTAACGGAATTATCGGCAACTGGCAGGAGCCATATGGTTGTCGCTTTATTGTATGCAATTAAATCGCCCTGTAATTGTTTTACTTTATCACTAAGCGGTAGCGATAATAGTAGAAGCAATAGTTGGCGAGTCGACAACGATGCTATGATGGAGATCAAGGTGTCGCGCCGGTAACGATGGTGATCATGATGGTGCTTTGGAGATGGAGATCAAAGGCACAAGATGATGATGGCCATATCATATCACTTATATTGATTGCATGTGATGTTTATACTTTATGCATCTTATTCTTCTTTGATTGATGGTAGCATTATAAGATGATCTCTCACTAAATTTCAAGGTATAAGTGTTCTCCCTGAGTATGCACCGTTGCGAAAGTTCGTCATGACGAGACACCACGTGATGATCGGGTGTGATAAGCTCTACGTTCAAATACAACGGGTGTAAGCCAGTTTTGCACACGCAGAATACTCGGGTTAAACTTGATGAGCCTAGCATATGCAGATATGGCCTCGGAACACTGAGACCGAAAGGTCGAGCGTGAATCATATAGTAGATACGATCAACATAGTGATGTTCACCATTGAAAACTACTCTGTCTCACGTGATGATCGGACATGGTTTAGTTGAGATGGATCACGTGATCACTTAAATGATTCGAGGGATGTATATCTAAGTGGGAGTTCTTAAGTAATATGATTAATTGAACTTTAATTTATCATGAACTTAGTACCTGATAGTATTTTGCTTGTCTATGTTGTTGCAGATAGATGGCCCGTGCTGTTGTTCCGTTGAATTTTAATGTGTTCCTTGAGAAAGCAAAGATGAAAGATGATGGTAGCAAATACATGGACTGTGTCCGTAACTTGAGGATTATCCTCATTGCTGCACAGAAGAATTACGTCCTGGAAGCACCGCTGGGTGCCAGGCCTGCTGCAGATGCAACTGACGACGTTAAGAACGTCTGGCAGAGAAAAGCTGATTACTACTTGATAGTTCAGTGTGACATGCTTTACGGCTTAGAACCGGGACTTCAACGACATTTTGAACGTCATGGAGCATATGAGAGTTTCCAGGAGTTGAAGTTAATATTTCAAGCAAATGCCCGGATTGAGAGATAGGAAGTCTCCAATAAGTTCTACAACTCCAAGATGGAGGAGAATAGTTCTGTCGATGAACATATACTCACAATGTCTGGATATAATAATCACTTGATTCAACTGGGAGTTAATCTTCCGGATGATAGTGTCGTTGACAGAATTCTTCAATCACTGCCACCAAGCTACAAGAGCTTTGTGATGAACTATAATATGCAAGGGATGGATAAGACAATTCCCGAACTCTTCGCAATGCTAAAGGCTGCGGAGGTAGAAATCAAGAAGGAGCATTAAGTGTTGATGGTCAACAAGACCACCAGTTTCAAGGAAAAGGGTAAAGGGAAGAAGAAGGGGAACTTCAAGAAGAACAACAAACAAGTTGCTGCTCAGGAGAAGAAACCCAAGTCTGGACCTAAGCCTGAGACTGAGTGATTCTACTGCAAACAGACTGGTCACTCGAAGCGGAACCGCCCCAAGTATTTGGCGGATGTCGGATCACGGGTTCCGGCAGATCCTTAAGGTTCGAACTCTGGGGTGCGCACGGAGATTATGCCCTCTACCTCTCCGTCTCGCAAGGATCTAAACTACTGAAAGAACAACACAAGAGACACAGGGTTTATACTAGTTCGGGCCACCATTGTGGTGTAATACCCTACTCTAGTTTGTGGTGGGTGGATTGCCTCTTGGGCTGATGAGGATGAACAGTACAAGGAAGAACAGCCTCGCGAGGGCCAGTTCTTGGCTAGGGGGATGAACTGCTAGGAGGAGTTCGGCCGCCCTTCTTGCGTCTATGCCTTTCTACTGATTTCTCGATACTAGCTGCTCGATGCCTCTACCCTGGGGGTGGCTAGTCCTATTTATAGGCAAAGGCCCTGGTCCTCTTCCCAAATATTTGAGCGAGAAGGGCGCCAACAATTGGCCAATTCGAAGGGGAACATCTGGTACACTTATCCTGACTAAAGTTGGTCTTCGCCTGCCAAAGGCCCTGTGGTGACGCCGTTCTGGGCTCCATGGTGACCTCCTTCCACCGTTGGACCGGTCTTGGTCTTGTTGCACCGAAATGGGTGCCTTTGCTTGATCCTATCGCCTGCGCTTGCCCCCTTTGCACCAAAGAGGAAAGGGGAACGCTGCGCGGGCTGGCGCCCGCCTGGCACCCTCGATCGTCATGGCTTGCGTCATGGGCACCTCGCCTTGATCTCTCCACCTCCTCGCGAGCCAGCCTGAGGAGGCCGTGCCTGAGGAAGCGCCGTGTCATCCGCCTCGCGAGGCTTGGCCCCTCGCGAGGGTTTTGAGTCTTGTGTTGATGAAGATGGGCCACGCTGGGGCCCCATTTGAGCCACGCCGCAGGCCGCAGGCAGGCAAGTCTGGGGACCCCCGTTCCCAGAACGCCGACAGTAGCCCCCGGGCCCAAGGCGCGCATGGACTTGGCCGTGTCGAGAGGCGAAAGGGCAAGGGCGAAGGGCCGCGGGCCCTAACAGCCTACGGCCTTGGGCGCCACGTGGCGGTTTGATTGGACGTGGGCGGAACTGTTCACCCATGCTCCCTTATTCTGCGCCGCGCTAGGTTGCCCCACAGTTGTACACGGCCGCCCATCTTCCTATTGCTCGACCGTCCCCTGCTCTTCCTCCCTCCGAACTCTGACTCTTGCCTCCAATCCCATCTCACATTCCCTCTCTTCCGTCCACCGCCATGGCTCCGACGAAGAAAGAGAAGGGGAAGAAGCCTGCGTCTCCATCTCGCCCGCCGCCACCGGTGGCGCCTGCCGTCGGCCGCTCAATCATACTCAATCTGGAATGCCTGGGTAAGCTCAGCCCGGCTCTGGCCACCGCCTTCAACGAGTGTGGGAGGACGACGACCTGGCCTACGTACCACTTCCCCACTGACAGGATAATCACCGAGGTCCATTACTTCGCCGACGCCTTGTGGGCGGGTTTGGTTCCTCCCTTCTCCAATTTCTTCAACGCCGTCCTCACTCATTATCAGATCCACATGATGCATCTGGGTCCTGAGTCCATTGCCCTCCTTTCAGTCTTTGCTTTTGTCTGCGAGGCGCTGATGGGCATCTCTCCTTCTGTTGCCTTGCTGCGCCATTTCTTCTCTTTGCGCCTTGTCGACCCCACTCAATGCTCGGCATGTGTGAGCTTCGTAGCTTCGCCTGAGACTGCGGCCTCTGGTATTGACTTCAACCTCCCTTCGCCTTCAGCCGGGTTCCATGAGGGGTGGTTGTACGTTGATGTCGGGGTGCCCAGCCCCCTGCTGGCGAAGCCGACTTTGCCTGCTATGCCCAATTCGGGCTGGGGCCAGGAGACGCTCGTGAGCCCCCGGCTCGCCTTCGTCTGGCGCCGCTTCATGTTCTTGAAAAAGCTCGGCGTAACGGCGCCCAAGGTGGTGAAGGAGTTCCTATTGCGCCGCATTGCTCCTCTCCAGCACCATTCTCGTCGAATGTGGGCCTTCAGCGGGCATGATGATCGCATGAGGCTTCAGGAAGAAGACTTGACGCCCGCGGCGCTGAGGAAGGTGCTCTTGGTCCTGACTGGCGATCCCAACCCCGGCAGTATCCAGCCGGGGGGGGGGGGGAGCTTTGTTGTACCTCTGCCAGAACAGGGATGACTTCGTGAGGCAGATGCCCCCTTTCAACGAGTGGGGGCTACACCCTGCCGGCTTCCAAGGGCCTCGCGAGAACCCTGTGGTGGTGATTGCCCTTCCGGTCGGCCTAGGCGAATCCTCCTCAAGTGGTGGAGCAGGGAGGCAGGAGACAGCGGGGGTCGAGAGAGCCACTGATGATGTGACCGCATCTAGCGACACTCTTGAGGGTGCAGCTCTTGAGGTCCGTGCTGCCGAGGCTGCGGGTGAGGCGCAACCGCTTTCGACGCTTGAGGCCAAGGCTCCTGAGCCCCCGGCCGTGCCCTCTGGCGAGGCAACTGACTGTGCGCGCCAGGCATGTGTCCTCGACGCAGGTCGCCTTGGTGCCCCGTCCTCTTCGCAGGTTGATTCCTGCGCACCTCCCCTGGGCCGCTTCCGTGTGGACTTTGAGGCCCTCCGGAGGAAAAGGGAGGCCCTGGGTGACGACTTCCCTTGCCGCTTGCTGAAGTGTCGGAAGTACTTTGCTACCGATGAGTAAGTCTCCTCCTTTCCTGTTTCCTGGCCCACTTGCTGCATCTATTGATCCTTGATCTACAGGCCTCTTCCTACTGAGCTTGTTGAAGCCGCCGAGGTGCCGTCTCCCGTGGCTTTGTCTCCTCCGCCGTCCCTGAGTGCCCCGAGCAGCACTGCCCTTGTGGTCAGGGCGAACGACGGAGTGGACCGTCACATAGCGCGCGACGGCCCTTCTGTCCCCGTGATCTCCTTCCGCGGGCCCTCTCTTGGCATTGGCAGCCTGCCATGGGCTTCTCGTCTGGTCGCGAGCTGCGACTGGCTAAGGCACCCCTTGGGTCCTCCTCCTGAGGTCGGGTTGGACTCAGGCCGGGCCTCTGATGCGGCGCGGCCGGCCGTCGTGAGGGCGCCAGCCCCCAGCCCCCTGCCCGGGGCCGGAGCGATGGTCCGCGGCCCTCGACGCCTACTTGGGGCAGATGATGGTGCGGCGGACGTGCTCGAGCATGCTCGGGAGCGCCGTGCCCGTCGCCATGAATTCCTCCGTAGGGCGAGTGGCGCCGTAGACCTGCTTGGGCAGGAGCTCGCCGACGAAGACGCGCGCCTGGAGGCTGAGGGCCTGCGCCTGGCCGCAGAGAGGCGCGAGCTGGAGGCCGCTGTTGCCCTCGCGCATCACCAGTGCGACCTAGATGACGAAGAGGCGAAGGCATTGCTGGAGGCCTCCCTGGCGGCTCGATCCCAGGCCGCTGAGGAGGCCCGGGGAGCAGACCGATGGCAAGAAGCAGCAGAAGAACGGGCTCGGGAGCTCTTGGCCCGGTGTAACTTGTTGGAGGAGCAAGCGGAGCTGCGCGAGGCAGCCCTTGCAACGATGAAGGTGGCTTCTGGCGACCCGGCTGAGCTTCGGAGGCGCGAGGAAGCGTTGGTGCTGGAGGCCGCCGAGCGCACTCGTGAGTACGAGCAGCTGGAGACGAGGGAGCGCCTAGTGACGCAGGCGGAAGATGATGTCGCTGCACGGGAAGCGCGTGTCCTGGAGGAGGTTGGTCATCGGGTGTCGACGGCGCGCCAAGGCCTCGAGCGCGAGTTCGAGAGGAAGCTGGAGCTGATCCGGGTCGAGGCCGAGGGGAGGACCTCAGCCTTGCGGGCCCAGCGGGAGGAGGCGACGCGGCGGGCCGATGCCTCCCGGGCCGCCCGTGAGGCAGCGCAGAAGGAGTCGGCTGCCTTCCAGGCCGAGGTGCTCCGTCTCCGTCAGCGGGTGGAGGAGGCTGAGGCCGTCCAACGTCAGAACGCCGATGAGATACACCAGCAGCAGGTCCTGGAGCACGTGCATGGCCCCATGCTGGCTACACTCAGGGAGAGGGCTAACGCAGCCTTGGGCAACATCTGCGAGGCGGTTGTCGGTGAGCCGCACACGATCAACTATGCCGGCAACCTGCAGTTCTTCACCGCCGTGGTGACGCAGCTGGAGGCGCGGTCAGTCAGGGCCGACAGGTTGGTGGAGGAGAGGAGCCGCGCCCTACTAGGGCGCGCCTTCTCTCGTGTCTTCAGCCATCTCCGGAACATGAATCCCCACTTCGACTTCGACGCCGCCATCGCCCCAGTGCCCCAGGCCGTCCGGGGCGACCTGGCGCACTGGGTGGAAGACAACGTGGATGCTCTCGTCCGGGCCTTCGCTTCGGATGACGACGACGTGATCGTGGCTGCCGACGAGGGCGGTGTGGTGGATGGCCCTGATGCCGCTGGTGGCGACGCAGGCGGCGAAGGCGAGTTCAGCGATGCCAGCGACAGCTCTGGAGGTGCCCCTGAGGATGCGTTAGGAGATTTGTCTGACTGACCATATATTGCTCCTATCCTTTTATCCTGCATGGATAGAACTCGGGTGTTTGGCCTGACGGTTGTGAGAGCATTTTGAGAGGGGAAGCCCCTCGTGTAAAAACTTGTGTTCATCATATCAGTAGTGGTCATGTCGCGCGTGTGCCTGATGGTAGGCTAGTTTACCTTCGTTTCATACTGGCTCCGAGGCGGCCTGCAGGGGGACGCGACGCCTTGGACGTTCTCTAGTTGAGTGCTCGGGATATGGGATCGTTGCTGATGGGAAACTTCACAGGCGTTGGCCTTCTTCACAGGCTCCGGGCCTTTTCCCGAGCGAAATGGCTTCACAGGCGTTCGCCTTCTTCGCAGGCTCCGGGCCTTCTCCTGAGCGCGAGGGCTTCACAGGCGTTCGCCTTCTTCACAGGCTCCGGGCCTTCTCCTGAGCGCGAGGGCTTCACAGGCGTTCGCCTTCATCACAGGCTCCGGGCCTTCTCCTGAGCGCGAGGGCTTCACAGGCGTTCGCCTTCTTCACAGGCTCCGGGCCTTCTCCTGAGCACGAGGGCTTCACAGGCGTTCGCCTTCTTCACAGGCTCCGGGCCTTCTCCTGAGCGCGAGGGCTTCACAGGCGTTCGCCTTCTTCACAGGCTCCGGGCCTTTTCCTAAACGCAATGGCTTCACAGGCATTTGCCCTCTTCACAGGCTCCGGGCCTTTCCTAAACGCAATGGCTTCACAGGCATTCGCCCTCTTCACAGGCTCCGGGCCTTTCCTAAACGCAATGGCTTCACAGGCATTCGCCTTCTTCACAGGCTCCGGGCCTTTCCTAAATGCAATGGCTTCACAGGCATTCGCCTTCTTCACAGGCTCCGGGCCTTTCCTAAACGCAATGGCTTCACAGGCATTCGCCTTCTTCACAGGCTCCGGGCCTTTCCTAAACGCAATGGCTTCACAGGCATTCGCCTTCTTCACAGGCTCCGGGCCTTTCTACGAGGAGACAACCTCCGCAAGCACCGAAAGGTCATCTCGCGAGGGAGCGACAGCGACAGTCCGGGCTGTGCTCAAGCTAGGCCTGGCCTGACTCGCGAGGGGCTCGCGAGGGGAGGCAGCTGTGGTAAGGCGGTGACCAGAACGCGAGAAACGGTTCGAACGAGACCAAGCACCCCTTCCCCTAACACACGCAAAGCTCAAATTCGAATTTCAACTTAAATCCAGCGGGGGAAAAGTTACAACCAAAGGAAGAAGGCAATGAAAGCAGACAAAAAAGTCCGCGTCCGGCACCTAGTCTAGTCTTGGACGTCTTCTCACCAGCGCGGAGCTAAGTGCTGTCCACTGGGCGTGGGAGGGAGCCCCAGGGCCTGAGGCCGGCACCCCTGAGACTCCGGGGCGTGTACAACCCCACTCATTATTACGTGAGAGTGTCATGGGGCGGCGAGCTTCACAGGCACTGGGCCTTCTTCACAGGAACTGGCCTTGCTTGATATCGCCAGACGAGGGCCCCGCCTTGCGCCACACTCTTGTGCCACCAACGACGACCGGAAACCAGGACGCCGCCGGTGGGTTAGAGCGGTCGCCAGCGGTTCCCCCGATGACCACGGGTCCTCCGCCAGGGGCAGACCCGTAGGCGCCTCCCCAGCGGAGGGCCTACCGCCTAAGAACGCCTTGCTCCGAACGCTGCGGTGATGACGTAGGATCTCTGCTCCTCTCCTGCAGCCCCCTGCGTCCTCCTCCCGAGGGGTAGGAGGCCGCGGGAGCGGGGCAGCTGCTTGCTGCGGCGACCTGCACCTCCTGTGATCCATGGTTATTGTACGCCTGCTCTTGAGGGATTAGCGGTACCCGATAGTCGTCGCCTCCCGCGTGGCCAAAGGGGCCGTCCCGGTGCTCTTGGAAGGGCTCGGCCTCTAGCGTCTCATCTCCCCAGCTGGGGCTGAGGAGTGAACCTTGCTCACCCTCGTGAGCGTGCCCTTGGTCCATCATGTGGGGCACGTATTCTTCTGGCGCCGCCATCCCGAAGGCTGTGCTGTAGTGCTCCATGCGCCATGTGGCATTGCTTGACGCGCCCACCACAGGCTGGTAGCGCGGCTGCCCACTGGCGCCGTGGGCCGCACCGAGCCACTCTCCTGCGCACGCCGGGGGCGGGGGTAGCGCCACCGTCAGTCTAGCGCCGGCGGATTCGCTAGTGTTGGAGCAGCCCTGAGGCCCGCGAGAGCGTGCGGGGCCTCCTCGCGCGTCGCCCTAGACTTGAGGCGGGAGCTGGACGCAGAAAGGGTGAGCCCCGGAGGCGGCAAAGCCCAGGAGTTCGGCGACCCGTTCCAACAGCACGTCGCGGCCGCCTTCCAGCAGCCTACACCGCAGCAGCTCCCGGGCCACCGTGAGCGCGGCCCTTGAATTCGCCTGCTCCCGGCAGGTGTACGGCGTCGTGGTTGCGGCGTGATTGGAGGCCCTCGCCGCCGACCGCGCCTGCCGCGGTGTGAGCGTCGCGGAGGCCTGTCCGCGTCGACCGCAGCCCGCAGCGCCCTGCGGACCACGAGCTGCCTGGGGCGCGGGGTCGCCCGGGGCGGGTGGCTCCGTGCAGATGGGCCACGCCGCCCATGGACCTTGGTTGCCCGCCTGGTCGCCGGACATGGTGATGACGATGCGACGGGAGGCGGAGCGGTAGGGAGGCAAATTCCGGCGCACCCCTACCTGGCGCGCCAAATGTCGGATCACGGGTTCCGGCAGACCCTTAAGGTTCGAACTCTGGGGTGCGCGCGGAGATTATGCCCTCTACCTCTCCGTCTCGCAAGGATCTAAACTACTGAAAGAACAACACAAGAGACACAAGGTTTATACTAGTTCGGGCCACCATTGTGGTGTAATACCCTACTCTAGTTTGTGGTGGGTGGATTGCCTCTTGGGCTGATGAGGATGAATAGTACAAGGAAGAACAGCCTCGCGAGGGCCTGTTCTTGGCTAGGGGGATGAACTGCTAGGAGGAGTTCGGCCGTCCTTCTTGCGTCTATGCCTTTCTACTGATTTCTCGATACTAGCTGCTCGATGCCTCTACCCTGGGGGTGGCTAGTCCTATTTATAGGGAAAGGCCCTGGGCCTCTTCCCAAATATTTGAGCGGGAAGGGCGCCAACAATTGGCCAATTCGAAGGGGAACATCTGGTACACTTATCCTGACTAAAGTTGGTCTTCGCCTGCCAAAGGCCCTGTGGTGACGCCGTTCTGGGCTCCATGGTGACCTCCTTCCCACCGTTGGACCGGTCTTGGTCTTGTTGCACCGAAATGGGTGCCTTTGCTTGATCCTCTCGCCTGTGCCTGCCCCCTTTGCACCAAAGAGGAAAGGGGAACGCTGCGCGGGCTGGCGCCCGCCTGGCACCCTCGATCGTCATGGCTTGCATCATGGGCACCTCGCCTTGATCTCTCCGCCTCCTCGCGATCCAGCTTGAGGAGGCCGTGCCTGAGGAAGCGACGTGTCGTCCGCCTCGCGAGGCTTGGCCCCTCGCGAGGTTCTTGAGTCTTGTGTTGATGAAGATGGGCCACGCTGGGCCCCCGTTTGAGCCACGCCGCAGGCCACAGGCAGGCAAGTCTGGGGACCCCAGTTCCTAGAACGCCGACAGCGGATAAGAAGGATGGCAAGGTGAACAAAGGTATATGAGATATACATGTTATTGATGTGTACCTTACTAATGCTCGCAGTAGCACCTGGGTATTTGATACTGGTTCTGTTGCTAATATTTGCAACTCAAAACAGGGACTACGGATTAAGCGAAGATTGGCTAAGGATGAGGTGACGATGCGCGTGGGGAATGGTTCCAAAGTCGATGTGATCGAAGTCGGCACGCTACCTCTACATCTACCTTCGGGATTAGTTTTAGACCTGAATAATTGTTATTTGGTGCCAGCGTTAAGCATGAACATTATATCTACATCTTGTTTGATGCGAGACGCTTATTCATTTGAATCAGAGAATAGTGGTTTTTCTATTTATATGAGTAATATCTTTTATGGTCATGCACCCTTGAAGAGTGGTCTATTTTTATTAAATCTCGATAGTAGTGATACACATATTCATAATATTGAAGCCAAAAGATGCAGAGTTGATAAATGATAGTGCAACTTATTTGTGGCACTACCGTTTAGGTCATATTGGTGTAAAGCGCATGAAGAAACTCCATACTGATGGACTTTTGGAATCACTTGATTATGAATCACTTGGTACTTGCGAACCATGCCTCATGGGCAAGATGACTAAAATGCCGTTCTCCAGAACAATGGAGCGAGCAACAGATTTGTTGGAGATCATACATACTGATGTATGTGGTCCAATGAATATTGAGGCTCGCGGCGGGTATCGTTATTTTCTCACCTTCACAGATGATTTGAGCAGATATGGGTATATCTACTTAATGAAACATAAGTCTGAAACATTTGAAAAGTTCAAAGAATTTTAGAGTGAAGTGGAAAATCATCGTAACAAGAAAATAAAGTTTCTACGATTTGATCGTGGAGGAGATTATTTGAGTTACGAGTTGGGTCTACATTTGAAACAATGTGGAATAGTTTCGCAACTCACGCCACCCGGGACACCACAGCGAAATGGTGTGTCCGAACGTCATAATTGTACTTTACTAGATATGGTGCGATCTATGATGTCTCTTACTGATTTACCAGTATCGTTTTGGGGTTATGCTTTAGAGACGGTTGCATTCACATTAAATAGGGCACCATCTAAATCCTTTGAGATGACGCCTTATGAACTGTGGTTTGGCAAGAAACCAAAGTTGTCGTTTCTTAAAGTTTGGTGGTGCGATGCTTATGTGAAAAAACTTCAACCTAATAAGCTCGAACCCAAATCGGAGAAATGTGTCTTCATTGGATACCCAAAGAAAACAGTTGGGTACACCTTCTATCACAGATCCGAAGGCAAGACATTTGTTGCTAAAAATGGATCCTTTCTAGAGAAGGAGTTTCTCTCGAAAGAAGTGAGTGGGAGGAAAGTAGAACTTGATGAGGTAACTGTACCTGCTCCCTTATTGGAAAGTAGTTCATCACAGAAACCGGTTCCTGTGACACCTACGCCAATTAGTGAGGAAGCTAATGATTTTGATCATGAAACTTCAGATCAAGTTACTACCGAATCTCGTAGGTCAACTAAAGTAAGATCCGCACCAGAGTGGTACGGTAATCCTATTCTGTAAGTCATGTTACTTGACCAAGGCGAACCTATGAACTATGAAGAAGCGATGGTGAGCCCAGATTCCGCAAAATGGCTTGAGGCCATGAAATCTGAGATGGGATCCATGTATGAGAACAATGTGTGGACTTTGGTTGACTTGCCCGATGATCGGCAAGCCATAAAGAATAAATGGATCTTCAAGAAGAAGACTGACGCTGACGGTAATGTTATTGTCTACAAAGCTCGACTTGGTGCGAAAGGTTTTTGACAAGTTCAAGGAGTTGACTACGATGAGACTTTCTCACCCGTAGTGATGCTTAAGTCTGTCCAAATCATGTTAGCAATTGCCGCATTTTATGATTATGAAATTTGGCAAATGGATGTCAAAACTGCATTCCTGAATGGATTTCTGGAAGAAGAGTTGTATATGATGCTACCAGAAGGTTTTGTCGATCCAAAGGGAGCTAACAAAGTGTGCAAGCTCCAGCGATCCATTTATGGACTGGTGCAAGCCTCTCGGAGTTGGAATAAACGTTTTGATAGTGTGATCAAAGCATATGGTTTTATACAGACTTTTGGAGAAGCCTGTATTTACAAGAAAGTGAGTGGGAGCTCTGTAGCATTTCTAATATTATATGTGGATGACATATTGCTAATTGGAAATGATATAGAATTTCTGGATAGCATAAAAGGATACTTGAATAAGAGTTTTTCAATGAAAGACCTCAGTGAAAGCTGCTTACATATTGGGCATCAAGATCTATAGAGATAGATCGAGACGCTTAATTGGACTTTCACAAAGCACATACCTTGACAAAGTTTTGAAAAAGTTCAAAATGGATCAAGCAAAGAAATGGTTCTTGCCTGTGTTACAAGGTGTGAAGTTGAGTCAGACTCAATGCCGACCATTGCAGAAGATAGAGAGAAAATGAAAAGTGTTCCCTATGCTTCAGCCATAGGCTCTATTATGTATGCAATGCTGTGTACCAGACCTGATGTGTGCCTTGCTATTAGCTTAGCAGGGAGGTACGAAAGTAATCTAGGAATGGATCACTGGACACCGGTCAAGAACATCTTGAAATACCTGAAAAGGACTAAGGATATGTTTCTCGTTTATGGAGGTGACAAAGAGCTCGTCGTAAATGGTTACGTCGATGCAAGCTTTGAATCGCAAACTAGATACGTGTTTACATTGAACAGTGGAGCTGTCAGTTGGTGCAGTTCTGAACAAAGCGTCAAGGCGGGATCTACGTGTGAAGCGGAGTACATAGCTGCTTCGGAAGCAGCAAATGAAGGAGTCTGGATGAAGGAGTTCATATTCGATCTAGGTGTCATACCTAGTGCATCGGGTCCAATGAAAATCTTTTGTGACAATACTGGTGCAATTACCTTGGCAAAGGAATCCAGATTTCACAAGGGAACCAAGCCCATCAAGAGACGCTTCAATTCCATTCAGGATCAAGTCCAGGTGGGAGACATAGAGATTTGAAAGATACATACGGATCTGAATGTTGCAGACCCGTTGACTAAGCCTCTTCCACGAGCAAAACATGATCAACACCAAGACTCCATGGGTGTTAGAATCATTACTGTGTAATCTAGATTATTGACTCTAGTGCAAATGGGAGACTGAAGGAAATATGCCCTAGAGGCAATATGTCGGTGTCAAAACCGGCGGATCTCGGGTAGGGGGTCCCGAACTGTGCGTCTAAGGCGGATGGTAACAGGAGGCGGGGGACACGATGTTTACCCAGGTTCAGGCCCTCTCGATGGAGGTAATACCCTACTTCCTGCTTGATTGATCTTGATGATATGAGTATTACAAGAGTTGATCTACCACGAGATCATTTTTGACAAAAAGACTGTAAGGGAACCCCCTACAGTAAAATTGGTGCAACAAACCCAAATTGCAAGTACCGTGCCTTGAACCTGGGTGGGTGGGAAGGCATCAGCCCCTTCCTACCACTAGGCTATGCCTTAGTCTGCTACCACGAGATCGTAGAGGCTCAACCCTAGAAGCTAGCCTATGGTATGATTCTTGTTGTCCTACGGACTAAACCCTCCGGTTTATATAGACACTGGAGGGGGCTAGGGTTACACAGAGTCGGTTACAAGGGAGGAGGTCTACATATCCATATTGCCAAGCTTGCCTTCCACGCCAAGGAGAGTCCCATCCGGACACGGGATGGAGTCCTCAATCTTGTATCTTCATAGTCCAACAGTCCGGCCAAAGGATATAGTCCGGCTGTCCGGAGACCCCCTAATCCAGGACTCCCTCAGTAGCCCCTGAACCAGGCTTCAATGACGATGAGTCCGGCGCGCAGATTTGTCTTCGGCATTGCAAGGCGGGTTCTTCCTCCGAGTACTCCATAGAAGATCTTGAACACAAGGACAGTGTCCGGCTCTGCAAAACAAGTTCCACATACCACCGTAGAGAGAGTAAAATTTCCACAAGTCTAATCTGCTGACACGTTTAGCAGCATGACATCATATCATGGCCCGTTCATTATATAAACCGTTTTTCTCAACCAGCACTGCACATATCGTGAGGCGATTTTCTTGGCACGTCTTGTCGAAGCAGAGATCGTGTCCCCTTATCACGGGATTCTCATCAATACGGGTGTGGGTAACCCAATCGTGCCCGTTGGTATGACTCCTCGATTTTAGGCAAGTCCCAAACGGCCACGAGGAGGACGCTTGATATTCACCCTCTTTATAAAGAGGCCAAGGCCCATCCTTTTTTCCGCTCTCCCTTAATCGAATCCCCCCCGCCTCGAGTTCCAACACCCAAGGCTCAGGTCAGGTGCTTCGAACTTTCAACCATGTCCGGATCCAACCTTCGAGGTTGGTGGATGTCTTCCTCCGTCACAGAGGAAGACATCAAGAAGCTAAGAGAGGCCAGGTATTTGACCGGCGAAATCTCGCACAGGTTGCCTGCTCGAGCGCAGGTCATTCCCACTCCCGAACCCGGTGAGAGCGTTGTATTCATCTCCCACTTCCTTCGAGGGTTAGGCCTTGCTCTTAGATCCCTTTGTCAGAAGGCTCATGTTCTATTATGGGCTGGACTTCCATGACCTGGCCCCGGATTCCATCCTTCACATCTCGTCGTTCATCGTCGTGTGTGAGGCCTTCCTCCGCATTACCCCACACTTCGGCCTATGCCTCAAAACTTTCCATGTGAAGCCGAAGATGATTGAGGGGCGACACGCAGAGTGCGGAGGTGCTGTAATAAGCAAAGGCACCGATGTTCCATGGCCAGAGGGTTCCTTCCTGGAGGTGTCCAGTTTATGGCAACGGGAGTGGTTTTATATCACTGCTCCCCGGGGTACCAAGTGAGTGGCCGCCCCTGCATTTCGTTAGGGCCCCCGCCACAACTGACGTCATGGATCAACAAGGGGCTGGATTGGGGGCCAGTAAATGATGTGCTGATATTGCAGAGTTGCATCCGAGATCTCCTCGAGAGAGATGTCATCCTGGTCACGGTAACGCAAGTCATGCTAGTTCGTCGAGTCCCGCCTTGCAAACGTCGACCCCTCCGAATGTGGGAATTCAACCCAGAGGGACCGCGAACTATTCAGCACTTCCTCGGCATGATGCTCGAAGAGATGTACAAATTGTTCTTCGGACCACAAATAAGGTGTCCGGACACCACCGAGGATGCGGGTCTGAGCTGCAATCGTCCAGATACCCAAGTAAGTAATCCCGTGGCCGAACATGTTGTCTTTTTATTTATCACAACATCATTCTGAAAAGTCGCTCTTTGACCAGGACTGGGTAACAAAGGCGAAGATGATCAGGTGTTCGCCCCCCCTTCCCGAAGGCTCAGCAGATCCAGTACTGGCCAGAATGCTCGAGCCGTCGCCTTATCAGGCGCCCTCAGGGGAAGATAAAGGGGGGAATAAAGAGGCTGAAAGCGGGCCTCACTCACTATTCATCCAAACCGGGGGAGTTAGCGCCTCCGCGAAGGAGGATAACCAGGGAGGAGAATTTGAAATTCCCTCTCCCCAAGGAAGGAAGAGGACCACCTCTGAAGACCCGGAAACAAAGGTTTCCAAACGGGGGAAGAAATCTTCGCCAGAGGGTCCTGCCTCGGAAGGTACCCTTGCTGCACAGTGCCCGCAAGGGGGTCAGCCCTCCACCGAGCTGTAAGTAAACAAAAAGCACTTAATAATAAAAATGTCTTGTTTTACTTCTGAGGACAATAACCGAAGCATATATCTTGTAGTTCGGATCGTAGCCCTTCTCGACAGAGTTCGTCTTCGGGGGATCTTCTTCCGGAGATGATGGAGAGCGAAACACCTCCCCATGCCTCCCCGCCTCATGAGGCGGGCGACCTTGAGGTGTCGTCACGGAGGACTTCTCCTGATCCGCCAATGCCAGAGGGTAATCCTTTGGCCGCCCGAAGTCCTCAGTATTCGGCTCCTGAAGGGAGCAACAGAAAGAGTCCGGAACCGTCTGGTGTGCGATCGAATGCACTGAAGGATCTTCTGGAGCAAACAGCTATCTCAGAAGCGCATCGTACGCTAATGGGTACGGTGGTTGAGAGGATTTCATCCGCCGAAAGCGGGCTGCATGAAGCTTTTATGATTCTGCTGAAAGGCTTTGAGGTACGTTAAATAGTATATGTTTTTGACAGTACCGCACACGTTAGGTGTGCCCTATGCAGATAGTAGCCCCTGAGACTCTGGTTGCTGTCGAGAACGGCAGCAAACAGAGGATCATAGTCCCAGGTAATAATCAGGCCGCCTTCATATGCAGTGGTGGAAGGTCCGGTGGCTAGCCGGACTGGTGAGTTTGCCGAGCTAAAGCGGCAACTTGATGCGGTAGATGCCGACATCGTGCTTGTGAACAAACTGCTCGACGAGGCACAGGGTATTTGATTTCTTCGGTGATCAACACATATTAAGAGCAGCATGATGCTAACATCTTTAATATGTCGTGACTGCAGATGGGGCTGCCGCCGTGGAGACCCTTCGGGCGGAACTTGCCCGAGCCAAAGAACAAGCCAGGAAAAGTGATGCGGCCACTCAAAAGGCGGTCGAAGAGCTGAGAGCCGAACAGGCTGCGCATTGCTGAAGCAAGGATGATATAGCCAAGATGGCTGTGGAATTGAAGGATGCCGCCGACCGTTATGAGCTTCTTGAAAATAAAAATCGAGCGAGGATGACGGACCTGGACAAGGCCGCGGTGGCAGCCAAGGACGCCCGCTCTACAATCAGAGCGATGAAGGAGGAGCCGCGTCAAGCCGGGGATATCGCGGCTGGGAAGCCCTTTATGCTGCGGATGAAGTTCAGAGATCCTAAGTACGCTCCTCTTGATCAACTATGGAGTTCTGCAGACGCATATGTGGATTTGGCAGCAAGTGCTGCTGATGCGGCCGAATACTTCAAAGATCAAAAAGATCGTGAAGTGGAAAAGCTGTTCTGGTCACAATTCAATGTTCCAGTACGCCCGCTTCTGTTGAATGAGCGGATGGCCAAGTGGGCCGAGCTCCATAGGTTATCCGGACTTGCCATGAGGTCTGTTGTGGATCATCTGTGGCCGGAAGGGCCAAGGCCGAAAAGTTATTTTAATTTAGTGCAACAGTTCCTTGGTGCTATGACGCGCGTCGACGCTATGAAGAGGTCGGCGTGCATAGAGGGTGCGCGGATGGTACTTGCCCGTGTTAAAACATACTGGGCAGAGATGGAGGCCATCGCTATTGCGACCCAGAGTTCGGCCGTGGGCCAAGTATCTGCCGAGCACTACTTTTAAGAAGTCCTTGAAGGCGCTCATTCAATAGAGGCTCAGTGCTTGAAGAATATTATGTTCTAGTGACATGTATTCCCATTGTAAAAACAATGTTTTATTGAATTATAAAGGTAGTGTTTATACTTTTGCCTGAAAGTATTATGATGTCTCCTGTGCGGCCGTTTATGTGTATATGTATATAACCTGAAAGTTTGCAGTCGTCGGCTTCAGCCCCCACGCATATGATGCGGGGGTGTTCGCAAAAAATGCGTATTCACACTTGATCCAACGTCTTGGTCCATTAAGGAGGTGGTAGCGCAGCGAACGAGGCAATCAGACTATATTGCTTTAACACTTCCACTTAGCCATAGGAGTTTGACAGTGGGACTACTATATAGCCCCTGGTACCTCCGCGCTCGTCCGAATATGGGGCGCGTACGTACATGACCGGGAAACGGCCCTTCGTTAATGCGGAGGAATCCGGAAGATTCCGCTGAGTCATCGAGTGGTTGACCAGTCTCGCGCTTTACCATGACAGTCAGTTTTGGGCTTTCTCTACTAAGGTGCTCATCCGGATGAACCAGGGCACAATCGCAGTAGTTCTCCCGGTGCCGCCTTAGCCGATGGAGCGGAACGTAAGGCAGCAAAACACGGGAGCCGGGCAAACCCAACATTTGACCAAAGACATGATTCAGAGCTAATGCATATAAGGCCAAACTCGCGACGCCGAACACTCCCTAAGGTATTCGGTCTTTATAACATGTGCTGGGCTGAACAATGCCCCTAATAATAAACCCTGAATGTCCAGGTACGTGCAATATTCTGACATGGCGAAATGCCAAGAACGTCAGCATCCTTCTCGGTTGTATTGAGTATCCGGAGGATGTGAACAACAAGACACAGTAAAAAAGGTTTACGCAGGGTCTTGATCTAAAAAGAAACCTTTGAGCGGGTCCCTGCTGCACGTCTGCGCGTGTGTCTCCGTTGTGCCGTATCCTGGACGGGTGTAGCGCGATTGTCATCTGTGAAAGAGAAGAACTTAGGTGAAAGTTGTCGTGCAAAAAATTGGTTATTCTCAGTAAACCATTAAAATTCAAGATAAGTTAGATTGAGCCGGACTAGCCCTGATTACACGCGGGAAGCCCCTGGTACCGTCTATGAGGGTATAACCATCAAACCAATCTCAGGCATATCTAGTGATGCGCTGGACTCGTCTAACCGTGTCTGCGGTCTTGACGACCGGTCATCTATTCTGTTTGGTGAGGCCTTCTAGTGTTCGGCTGTTAAAGCCGCCGCACGTTCTTCCGCGCGTAGAGAACGCTCGATATTTCCACTGACTGTGATGGTGCCACGTGGACCCTACATCTTAAGCTTAAGAGAAGCGTAATGTGGTACCACATTAAAATGAGCGAAAGCTGTTCTTCCGAGTAGTGCTTGATAGCCGTTTCGGAATGGAGCAACGTCGAAGTTTAACTTCTCACTTCGGTAGTTGTCGGGTGAACCGAATACAACCTCTAGTATTAGAGAGCCCGTTGAGCGGGCCTCTAGGCCTAGTATTACTCCCTTGAAGGTAGTATTATTATGGCTGATTTTTGTCGGGTCTATTTGTCACACCCTGATTTTCATGCCACAACACTTAAGCTAATAAATCATGATAAAATGTGGTTTTACAAAAACTTTTGAGTGTTTTGGACCTTGCCTTGATTGGATTCTGTCTGTTGTTTGCAAGTGCTCTAAAAATCAAATAAATCCTCCAACTCTTATACTCCTTCTCCTTGATCCAAAACCTTTTCCCAATGATCATGCCATGTGTATAGAGCAATATAGTATTTTCTTACAAAAATAATTTGGCCAAAAAGTATTTTCTAAAATTAGTTTTCCAAAAACCCCTTGATTGAGGATTGCACTGCAAGTACTTAATTAAGGGCAGTAAAAATCTTTCCAAAAATATTTTTGATTCCTATTAGATATAGGTTACCCAGAAACCACAAAAATATAATTTTAAAAGTTATTTTCCTATTTTATTTAAAGGCTTTTTATTAAGGCCAAAAATGGTCTTTAATAGGTTAAAATTATTTTAAATCTTTCAAAATATTTGAGAAAAATTAGGGAGGCTCAATGGACATATATTTTCCATATATATGAGTTTCAACACATGGTTATGATCAAAATATTGGTCAAAACCTCCCAAAGCCATTTCTGCTCATTTCAAGGATTTGAAATATTTCTACAAGAAATATCTTCATAAAAGTCCAGGAAAATTCTAGCGTGTCACATATGACATTTTTGATGATATTGCCAAATACCATGGCATGGAAAACAGTATAACCCCATGAAACCCTCTCAAAACCACTTCTGTCCTTTTTCAAGTTTGAACAGCTTTGCACTGTCAAACATGTCCAAATGCTCTCAAACTTGGTGCACACTCTCAAATGGTTTAATAATGCATCTAGACCAAATGGCACAAGTTGGAGAGAAATTTATCTTGATCAAAGTACCCCAAAACCCTCTCTGACCAAGAATCAAATTTGAACAAGTTTGCACTGCCAACTTTTTCGCCTTGACCCCAACTTTTGTGAGCATGTTCAAATCCTCAAATGATGACACTACACCAAGTGGTGCATCAAGGAGAATTGATTTGCATGACTAAATCTTGGTAAAGCCATTTCTGCTGATTTCTAGGGTTTACAAAAGTTGCATTGGCAACTTTCTCAAAATGAGCTCAAACTTGGTGGAACACCCTAGTTCTATGTGGCATTTCATCCTGTTAAGTTTCATGTCAATTGGAATTAAATTGCTTGCCCAAACCACCAACAAACACCTTCTGCCATTTTTCCAAAAACACCATTTTGACATCTTCCACTAATCTCCTTGAGCTCAACTTTTTACCACAGCCTCTCCTAGACCTCTTCTACCTCCAGTAGCAATGGCTGCATCTCAGACCAATTATTTGGGGATGAAACCCTCACTTTCTCTCTCTAGACAGCCCATTTCCCTCTCTCTCTCAACCTCTCTCCTCTCCTACTGGCTGTCCAGGGCATCCAAGGCCCTCTCCCCTTTGTTTACTCCCCCCTAGGGCTGTTGGACACAAGTGGCCACGCCCTACAAGCCAAAAGCATGCCATGGCATGCAATTGGCGTGCTCCAGAGCGCGCTACAGTGCGCTCCCGCACTGTAGTCGCCCCCTGCCAAGCACCCCCGGCCACCTCGGGCCTCCCCAGCGCGCCCGACGAGGTGCCTCGACGTCCGCAACACGCCACGCCCCTGGCCCCCTCCTCCTTCTCCCTCCTGCTGCCTCCTTTTGCACGCGCGCCGGCCGCCCGAGAGCTCCAATGGACGAGCTCACACGCGCGACGCCCTGACACTTCCCCGCTCCTTCTCTCCCTTCCTCTAGGCGTAGACCGCCCCTACGAACACCCCGGACACGCCCTCGTGAGCCCCCATGGCTTGTAGCGACGGCAACAGCCTCGCCGGCGCATGAGCTCACGGAGCACCTCGCCCCCTCCTACTTAAGGCCTCCCCCGAGCTCTCTCTCGCCTCGGTTGGACCCCTCTCTCTCCCTTGCACCTCCTGGATAGCCTCCCCCTCCCTCTCGTGCCCTCCAGCACCCACCATGGCCGAAGCCTTGCCGTCGGCCTCTGCCTAAATCCGCGCCCATCTCCCCTCCTCCTTCCCTCTGGACCGCACTAGAGCGCCACCACCGTCACCGCAAGGCCCTCCCGTGCTTCTCCCCTCCTCCCCGTGGCTGTTCCTTCGAGCTGCATCACCACCGTCAGCCTCGCCCCCCGCGGTCGACGCCTTGCTCGACCCGGTGCCCCGGGGCGACCGTGCCACCCACTGTTGGACGCGGCTGGGCCCCCTGAATCCACCGGTGTGCCGGGCGTCGCCGGAGATGGCCGGAGCCACCGGAACGGGCGCCGGCAAGTGCTCGGCCCCGCCTCCTCTGCCTCCTCTATCGCAGGCGGGAGGATGGCGATGAACCCGACAGGCGGGCCCCGCAGGTCAGCGACCCACCCAGCCGGCCCCGCAGTTTAAGTGGAAGCGGGTCTACTGGAGTTTGCCTCCCGCCACGCGGAGGCGCATTCCTCCTGGTGCGCCTTCGACGTCGCCCTGCCACCCGCGCAGCTGGGCCGGCCCACGGTCTATTTGCCGCCCTGAGCGCAGGATAAGGTTAAGACCTTTTTCCTTTTTCCTTTTTCAGTCAACTTCTAAAATCCATAAACAATTCAAATTAGCTCCAAATTTGATGATTCAAATTTCTATAAGTTCATAAATTCCTGATCCATCACATGGTGCATTTTGCACATTTTTCCATAAAGACTTTCTTCACAAATATTTATCAAAACCCCAATTTCCATTTCTGTGATGAACTTTGAAAAATCACAGAGAGCTCAAATTTGATCCAAATGCCATGATTCAAATTCCTAGATGTTTCTAAGTTCATAACTTAGTTTATGAACATTTTTATTAATACTTTCTGTACCACATAAATTATTGAGCCATTTCTTCATGTTTACCAACTTTGCAAATTCATAGGAAAATCATTTCAACTCCAAATCCAGTGAAACCAATTCCTATATGCTTCTAAAATCATCCTTTGTTAAATGGGTGCCTTTGCTCGTTTTTCTAAAATATTTTTCTGTACACTTCTTGCAATTCCATAAACCCCTTGATTCCATCATATCAAAATGTTTAGAGATATTCACTTATCCAATCCCATTGAAACCACTTTGGTCATACCTCATATGACCAAAGGTATCCTAGAAAAGTCCAACTCACATTTTTAGAACACTTTTATTTTTGCCTTGCCATGTTGCTTATTATGGTTGTTTCGACGATAGCTGACGAAGTAGACGAAATGCTCGGAGTTGGACCAGAGATATTTGAAGACCTCGAAGACTTTGTTAAAACAGGCAAGCAGCCCTTTGACCATGACTATGAAACCCTTTTTATGCATGTCATATAGCACTTTATTAATGTTGCATCGGAATCATAATGAGAGGGTAACCACTTTGGTGGGTTGCCTTCGTTATTTCCTCGTTGGTACTTGCATTGTGCATGACCCTACCTTCTTATGAGGGTTATGCCGGTGGGAGTAGATAGGATGCTAAGTAGAGCTACACAAAAGGGACGGGGATATGCATGGTGATGGAGGCAAAGTATTTTCAAAGGACTTTTCGAAAACCCCATCGGGTGCCACTTATGCCCGAGGGAGATGATGAGATGGGTAGCCACTTGATGACGAAGTGGTGTACCGAGGCAAGTGTGTGTGTTTTTTTTGAAAACGGATTAGATTTAAGATTTGTTGACTGTCCCAACCTTACATGCGCAACCACTCTACCCTTATATGGGAAAGGGCATTATTGATTACTTAGGTCGATACTAGCTTGGAGCCCGCATTACTAGTGACGGGGGAGAGTTGGTGCTCTCTCTCGGGATGGGGTCATGCCAGGTAGGGCGGCCATGACTGTTTTTACAGGGCACCGGATACACCGTTGTGTCCCCTCTCGGATGTTACGATCTCGAGTGAGTCTCGTATGATGTACATCGTGAGGATACGGAACAACGAGTGGACTCCTTGTTAGTGTCGTCTAAGGAAAGATAGTGATCGGGTGCTTACCCCGGGTACTTGAGGTACCACGGGTCGTGGATGACACGGAAGTTCCCCGGATCTAGTGGGTAAAGTGTGCAACCTCTGCAGAGTGTAAAACTATTCGAATAGCCGTGTCCACGGTCAAGGACAGTTGGGTGGTGCTGCTTAAACTACGTCCATATGTTTTCAAACCAGTGTGTGTGTTGGGCAAGTGGGAAGAACTACTTGGGTCAAGTCAAGGGCTTGACATGATTGAGTTGGGTTGGTGCCCACTCTAATTATGTTGATATCTGTAACCTGTCCTCATGGTTACTTGAATTCTCCTGATGCATGTCTTACAAGTTGTTGAACATGTCATTGCACTCAAAACTAGCTTTCCGCAAAAATTTACCTATATCATGCATTGTTGTCCTTGAACCAAAACATGGGTTGCTTGCGAGTACATTCAAAGTACTCATTGGCTTGCCACTGGTTATTTTATTGGCCAGGCATGAAATATCATGATATGAAGAAGAATACTTCGGTGACGAGCATGCGAGCTAGGACGCTTCCCAGTCAGAATGCCTGTAGGGTTAAGGCAGATGGCATGGGTCCAAGTCAACGACAAAGATTTCCGCTGCAATGTTATACTCAAGACTTGACCATAATGGTCCTACTTGTGTAATACGGTATGTATGGATGTAAGACTCTTGTTATTCAGCTTCTGTGTGTTCAGTGAGCACTGATCTCTGGGATCACTGTACACGTGCATTCGGTGATCACGACTTATGAGTAGGGGTCCCCACACTATCCCCATTTCACGGACTGTGTCCTGATATATCAGATTAAGACTACTTCCGCCGTCCATAAGGACTCGTGTGAGGTGGTATCCGTTTATTATTGGGTCTAACACCAAGGCAGCCAATCCTTCATGCCGGATGCTTGTCGGGTGAATCCTGCAATCAAAGGTGATCGAGGCCAACCAGGGGTTGAACTTAGGGGTGACGGGCTCTATGGCGCGTGTGTCTCAGAGTGCATGTCTGCTTCTCCTCTTCATCACGTGGATCATGTTTACTGTTTTAACCTCTGGTGGGAATTTTTTCTATCCTCCAGTACTTTGCTGGCGAGGTTCGTCCTCGTCTTCACTTGGTGTCTCCCTCCCCTTGTGTTCGGCGTTTAGCTTACCGGCCTGCTTGAAGACCCAACATTCTCTGTGGGTATGATTTGCAGGTTTATCAGGGGTGCCATGAATCTGACATAGTTTGTCTAGAATCTTGTTTAGGCTGGACGGTCCATCTCTGCTGCCTTTGAAAGGCTTTTTCTGTTGACCTGGTCGGGAGCCGCTGAATCTGGCGTTTACCGCCGTATTATCTGGCTGTCTTCTTTATTTCGACGCTTGCTTTTACTGCATCATGGTTTTCCATTGCCATCCCTAACTTCGGATGTGCTTGGGTCGCTGGTGCTACTGTGGGCTAACCAGCTATCTTCGCCTACGCAAAAGCGGGTCATGAGGCTTGTCAGGGCTGCCATTGTTCTCGGTTTTTCTTGGCCGAGATGTCTGGCGAGCCATTCGTCCCGGACGCTGTGCTTGAAAGCTGCTAAGGCTTCGGCGTCCGGGCAGTCGACGATTTGGTTCTTCTTAGTGAGAAACCTGTTCCAAAGCTTCCGGGCTGACTCTCCGGGCTGTTGAATTATATGACTTAAATCGTCTGCATTCGGAGGTCAGACATAGGTCCCTTGAAAATTAGCCCGAAAAGCATCCTCGAGCTCCTCCCAACTTCCAGTTGAGTTTTCGGGGAGGCTTTTCAGCCAGTGCTGAGCTGATCCTTTGAGCTTGAGGGGCAAGTACTTGATGGCGTGGAGATTGTCTCCGCGAGCCATATGGATATGGAGGATAAAGTCCTCAATCCAGACCCCAGGGTCTGTGGTCCCGTCGTACGCCTCTATGTTCACTGGTTTGAATCCTTCTGGGAATTCGTGGTCCAGCACCTCATCGGTGAAACATAGGGGGTGTGCGGCACCCCTGTATTTGGATGTATCATGGCGTTCAGACGGTTGTAGTATTTGGTTTTGATTTTGTGCCGGAGCGCGCTTCCTAGATCCATAGATGGATCTGGTCATACTGGATTTTTGGCGCAAGTCCTCGCGTAGATCGTGTGTTGACTTATGTGCGGCCTTGTGAGCCGATCTATCGCGGTCACAAGATGGCTGATCCGACCGGTTGGCCGTTTTATCTTTCGGCCGTGTGGGCTTTATGGCCTCATCGTCGAATTTAGGCAATAGCTTGCACTTTGTATAGCTCTTTGTGTGGTAACTTCCACCATACTTTTCTTCGTTGTCGAGCACTTTATTCCACCTGCTGTTGAGCGTATTCTGTACGGCCTTAAGCCTTTGCTTCTGCTTCTTCAGACTCCTTGCTGTGTCAATAAGCCTTCTGCGGAGGTTCTCTTGTTCCAAGTGCCTTTCCGGGATGATGTGTGCATCTTCGTACGGACTGTTTTCCTCCCCAGAGGGACGTTGATGAGCTTTATCCTCGGTGTCGCCGTGTTCGGACATCGGGTCCGTACTATGTCCGTCGATTGCAGTTTCATCGTGCTCTGCCGCTGGGTCAATGTGGTCGTCGTTTCCACTGGAGTTGACTGGAGTGTTATTTTCTCTTGCGCTGTTATCGCTGTTTTTGCCGAGGCGGGATTTTGAGCGGCGCTTACACCGACGCTTTGCTTGATTCTCGAGGGAGCTATTCTTCGCTGCATCCTGCCATTCTTCGTCATTGTTTTCTTTGGGTGTATCCACCATGTATATGTCATGTGGAGAAGTGGCTGTCCAGCGCCCTATGGGTGCTGGTTCCTGTTCCTTTCCTGCATCGTCGTCCATGTTGTCGATGTCTTCGGAGTCGAAATTGAGCATGTCGGTTAAATCATCGACAGAGGCTACTAAGTGGGTGGTGGGTGGGCAGCGAATTTCTTCGTCGTCCGCATCCCATTCTAGCCGGACATAGTTCAGCCAAGGTTCTCCTGACAAGGAGAGAGACCTTAACGAATTGAGCATGTCGCCGAAAGGCGAGTGCTAAAAAATATCCGCGGAAGTAAACTCCATGATCGGCGCTCAATCGGATTCGATAGGCGCGGACGTAGGCGGCTCGGAGTCCGTGGCCGGAGATGAATCCAGTGGTTTGGCAAAACGGTTCTCGTAAGAAGTCAGTATCCGGCTCTATCGCCACTCGGAGTGCGACCTCCATGGCGGGGTCTATCCACCCGTCCTCAAATGGCGCAATTTGCTCCGGATGAGGGGCCGGAGTAGTTGCAGGTGTGATCTCCCGAACACTGTCCGACGGCAGAGCTAAATCATGCTCGTCGTGATCGTGCGGCGCACCTGCCATGGGCTCGAATCTGTCGAAGATCAAGTCTCCGTGGATGTTGGCAGTGTAGTTCAAGTTTCCGAACCTGACCTGGTGGCCAGGGGCGTAGCTCTCGATCTGCTCCAGATGGCCAATCGAGTTAGCCCGCAGTGCGAAGCCGCCGAATACGAAGATCTGTCCGGGAGGAAAACCTCACCCTGGACCGCATCGTTACCGATGATCGAAGGAGCCATCAAGCCTTATGGTGACGGCATAGTGGAACTCTCAATGAAAGCACCAATGTCGGTGTCAAAACCGGCGGATCTCGGGTAGGGGGTCCCGAACTGTGCGTCTAAGGCGGATGGTATCAGGAGGCGGGGGACACGATGTTTACCCAGGTTCGGGCCCTCTCGATGGAGGTAATACCCTACTTCCTTCTTGATTGATCTTGATGATATGAGTATTACAAGAGTTGATCTACCACGAGATCGTAGAGGCTAAACCCTAGAAGCTAGCCTATGGTATGATTCTTGTTGTCCTACGGACTAAACCCTCTGGTTTATATAGACACCGGAGGGGGCTAGGGTTACACAGAGTCGGTTACAAGGGAGGAGATCTACATATCCGTATTGCCAAGCTTGCCTTCCACGCCAAGGAGAGCCCCATCCGGACACGGGATGAAGTCTTCAATCTTGTATCTTCATAGTCCAACAGTCCAGCCAAAGGATGTAGTCCGGCTGTCCGGAGACCACCTAATCCAGGACTCCCTCACAATAATAAAGTTATTATTTATTTCCTCATATCATGATAAATGTTTATTATTCATGCTAGAATTGTATTAACCGGAAACATGTCGGTGTTCTGGGAACGGGGGTCCCCAGACTTGCCTGCCTGCGGCCTGCGGCGTGGCTTAAATGGGGGCCCAGCGTGGCCCAACTTCATCAACACAAGACTCAAGACCCTCGCGAGGGGCCGAGCCTCACGAGGCGGACGACATGGCGCTTCCTCAAGCACGGCCTCCTCAGGCTGGCTCGGGAGGAGGCAGAGAGATCAAGGTGGGGTACCTCACAAGGTGCTCATGACGCAAGCCATGACGACCAAGGGTGCCAGGCGGGCGCCAGCCCGCGCAGCGTCTCCCTTTCCTCTTTGGTGCAAAGGGGCAAGCGCAGGCGAGAGGATCAAGCAAAGGAACCCATTTCGGTGCAACAAGACCAAGACCAGTCCAACGGTGGGAAGGAGGTCACCATGGAGCCCAGGACGGCGTCACCACAGGGCCTTTGGCAGGCGAAGACCAACTTTAGTCAGGATAAGTGTACCAGATGCTCCCCTTCGAATTGGCCAATTGTTGGCGCCCTTCCCGCTCAAATATTTGGGAAGAGGCCCAGGGCCTTTGCCTATAAATAGGACTAGCCGCCCCCAGGTAGAGGGAGAGGAAGCAATCAGACAAGCAAAACCTAGAGCTTGAGCAGAGAGAGAGAGAGAGAGAGAGAGAGAGAGAGAGAGAGAGAGAGAGAGAGAGAGAGAGAGAGAGAGAGAGAAGGGCGATCGAACTCCCCTAGCAGTTCATCCCCTCAGCCAAGAACAGGCCCTCACGAGGCTGTTCTTCCTTGTACTGTTCTTCATCACCAGCCCAAGAGGCAATCCACCCACCACAAACTAGAGTAGGGTATTACACCACAACGGTGGCCTGAACTAGTATAAACTCTGTGTCTCTTGTGTTGTTCTTGCAGTAGTTAGATCCTTGCGAGACGGAGAGGTAGAGGGCACGATCTCCGCGCGCACCCCAGAGTTCGAACCTTAAGGGTCTGCCGGAACCCGTGATCCGACATTTGGCGCGCTAGGTAGGGGTGCGCCGGAATCTGCCTTTCGCCGCTCAGTTCTCCTCCGACCGTCGCATCCATGTCCGATGCTCGTCGGTCCCGCGCTGAGCGCCGGGCCGCCATCGCCTCCCGCATCGTCCAGACGACCCTCGTCGGGGGGCGTCCTCGTCGTTCCCCATCGCCCGCCGTCAACGCCGCCACCAGCCCGACGGGGAACGAGCAGCAGGCATCTTCTCAGCACACGTCCGTGCGGCGAGACGGCCGCACCGCTACTCCGTTGCTCACCCCGGCCGCCTCTTCGTCCCACGCGCATCGTGCACCCCTGGAGGCTCGAGCTGCGCTCATCGTGGCGAACGAACTCCTGCGCTACCGCCCCTCGACGACGTCTACGAGGAGTGGCTCGACCGCGTCGCCGAGCTCGTCCGCGCCGCAGGGGGCTCTCCCGCGCCGTCCGCGCCATTGCGCCGCACTCCGCCCCGTGTGGGCAATGAAGCTCCGGGGGCATTCTAGCCGCCTCCCCTCCAAGAAGACGCCATGGCCTCGAGGCGCGCAGCTCCTGGGCGGAACCCGCTCCGTCAGGCACCGGCCCAGCAGGAGCGAAGCTGCCAAGAAGTCCCGCGACCGCAAGAGGCCGCCCGAGCGCTCCCAGCTCCGGTGCGCCGAGACCCCGCTCCAGCTCCGGCGCGTCAAGACCCCGCGCTGCTCCCCGCAGCAGCTCAAGGGGACCCGCAAGGCCAAGCCCTCCCTCAACCAAAACCTCCCGCGGTCACCGCAGGTTGCCGCGCCTACACCGCCGAGCTGCGCAGCGTCGCATGGCCCGGCAAGTTAAAGCCGGACCTACCTCCTCGCTACGACGGCACCACCGACCCCACAGAATTCCTCCAGCTTTACGAGCTGGGAATCGAAGCCGCCAGCGGGGACGAAAAGGTCATGGCCAACTGGTTCCCCATGGCGCTGAAGGAAGGCGCCCGCACATGGCTCCTGAACCTGGCCCCAGGCACGATCTCCTCCTGGGACCAGATGCGTACCCGCTTCATCGCCAACTTCCAAGGTACCCGCGACCGGCCTCCCGCCGTGAGCGACATGCGCCACATCAAGCAGCAACCTGGGGAGACCCTGCAGAAGTACATCCAGCGCTTCAACAGTGCGCGCCTCAAGATCCCCAGGGTGTCCGAGGAAGCCATCATCTCAGCCTTCTCCGATGGCGTGCGCGACGTCAAGATGAAGGAAGAGTTGGCGATGCATGAAGATCTCTATACCTCCCTGGAGCTGTTCAACTTAGCGACCAAGTGTGCCAGGGCTGAGGAGGGGCGCCTCTCCCTCCTCGAGCTTCCTGCCGCAGACCCAGAAGAGAAGAAGCCCAAGGCCAAGGACGTGAAGCGCAAGGGGGCTGCCGTGCTCGCGGCAGAACTAGACACCAAGCGGGGCAAGGATCTGCCAGAATCCTCCATAGGCAGCCGGTACTGTATGTACCATGACCTCCACACCCACAACACCAACGAATGCCAAGAACTTCGCGCCGTGCGAGAAGGAAGAGTCGGCCGCCGCCCTGACCGCGCTGATCGGGGCTACGGCCGAGGAGGAGGAAGGAACCCAGGATGCTAGGAAGATCGCGGCCCACGCCAGGGCTGGCGCGACCAACCTCGCGAGGACCGATGGCGTGACCAGCCTCGCGAGGGGGACTGGAGGGATCAGCCTCGTGAGGACCGCCCTCATGGCAACCCAGGCCTGCCACCGCTACCGCCTCAGCCAAGAAGGAATGACGACCGTCACCAAGACGAAGGGGCTGGAGGCTTCCAAGAGCCACGCGCAATCGCCTGCATCCTGGGCGGAGCTCAAGCCCTAGCGTCTCAGCGTATCTTCAAGCAGTTTGCCCGCGAAGTGAATGCAGTTCTCCCCAAGCTCGAAGCAACACGTCCCCTCAGGTGGTCGGCTTGCGCCATCACGTTCAGCTCAGCAGACCAGCTCAAGTGCGCGGCCACAGCAGGGTTGCTCCCGATGCTCTGTTCCCCAGTCATCAGCAATGTTCTAGTCACCAGGACCCTCATCGACGGAGGAGCAGGGCTCAATGTCTTGTCTGTAGAAACGTTCAACAACCTCCAAGTGCCCTATGACCAGCTTCAGCCAACCAAGCCTTTCTCCGGAGTCACCGACGGTTCCACAGTCCCGATCGGGCAGGTCCGCCTCCCGGTCACCTTCGGGAACCGCAGCAACTACCGCACCGAGCTCATCGACTTCGACGTTGCCCACATCCGTCTGCCGTACAACGCCATCCTAGGGTATCCGGCGCTGGCCAAGTTCATGGCCGTGACTCATCACGGCTACAACGTCCTCAAGATGCCGGGAAGTGGCGGCGTCATCACGGTGCCCTGTGAAGAGAAGGATGCAGTGTGTTCCCTGGAGCGAGCCTTTCAAGCCGCGTCGCTAGAAGACCCAGATCGCGGAAGCAGGAGGCTTCCTGAGGCCACCCCCAAGAAGAAGAAGACGTCGTCAGGACCGGCCCCTCAGGAGGCAGGCCCTTCAGGGCCCGTGTCTGCCCAGGGGGACCCCCCTTCCATCGCATAGGAAAGCACGCCCGGCGCCCTCCTCGGGCAAGGCTCGGGGGCTCTCACCTGGAGGGCCACTGACCTTGCCAGGCTCACAAGGGAGGCGCTTGGGCACCATGTGGAGGCGTGCTTCGAAGCACGTTTCCCTCGAAAGGAAGCCAGGGAAAGAAGGTCAGACCAGCAAGAGTTCGTTAGCAAGGCCATTCAAGAACTACAGGAGCCAAGGATCATGAGAGGCTGCCGCCGCCCACCAGCTGTGGCTCCCCATCCAGGCGAGGATGGTGGGCTGCGCGTCTGCATCGACGTATCGGGGCTCAACCAGATCGCCATGACGGAGCGCCTTTGGCCCTCCCAAGTGGGGCGCTGCGGAGGACCGCCTCACAGCTATGTTCGCATGCCTTATGGCCTGCCGAGCGTGGCTGCGGCGTACCAGCGCCTCATGAGGAGCATCTTGGGGGCACAAGAGGACAGGCGTTCTACGGCTCTGGCGGAGATGGGGACAGCTCCTGAGGAGCCACCAGTGCCTCCGGAGCCTCCCGAGGCCCCAGGGCCTGGGGGCTCGTGAGGATCGGCTTCCGCAGCCCACCGAGTCTGCTGCACCAACACCACTTTGTCGGCAACATCTTCAGGTGACATCTTTCAAGTTTCATTCCCAACTGGGAGCGCCCTCCCAGGGTTGCGTCACTCCCAGGCCGCGTTGGTCCGTCCCTGTGGCATGTATCCCTTTTCATTTCTTTAGTTGTTAGCTTGCTTTGCTGGGGGCGCCCCACGGGCTGCATCATCCCCAGGCCGCTCGGGCAAGGCCCAGCGGCGTGTATCCCCTTCGCGTTTATTTCCAACTATGCATTCACCTATCATTCTTGATTATTCAATGCCATCCATGGTACTTCTCCTTCTCCATGTCGACCACTTGCATGTTAAAGGGGGGGCGCCTGAGCATCGTGACTCAGGGCTCTTACTGGCTCTCCAGCCCTCACCCTCTGGTCTTGCCCACGGCATCGCGACCTGGCATGCCAGCGACGGCTGAGACAAGCTCGAGGGCCGATACCCGAGGATGTAGAGTGCCGGCATCTAACCAAACTTTGCAGGAACACATTTCAAGATACGGCCCAGTGCCAGGCGCAACCCGCCTAGAGGTAGGGCCTCGTGAGCCCCGTGCTGGCTCACGGGTGCCCAGGCACACCTCACCTGCTCCAATTAGCAAGCTCCTGGGCGATTAACCATCAACTGAAGGCTGCCACCGCAGCCCAATCTCCCTTCTATGATGAATCTGCAGGGCCCATGAAGGGAGCTGCGCTGGCCAAGGCCCTCGCGGCGTTCCCTCCACCCTTGCCCGCGCGAACCGCTTGCACGTTAAGGGGGGTGCCTGAGCATCGCGATTCAGGGCTCCTACTGGCTCTCCAGCCCTCACCCTCTAGCCTTGTCCACGGCATCGCGACCTGGCATATCAGCGACGGTTGAGACAAGCTCGAGGGCCGGGACCCGAGGACGTAGAGCAGAAAGGGGAGCAGAGGCGGGGGAGAAGGTGTAACTCCCTCGATGCGGCTATATCTCCCACGTGTCGAAGCATGACTTAGAGGCATAACCGCATTGAAAGCAATGTCGCAAGTGAGGTAATCTTCACACAACCCATGTAATACATAAGGGAAAGAGATACATAGTTGGCTTACAATCGCCACTTCACACAATACATGAGTAAAGCATTACATCATACAGATACAATCAAGGTCCGACTACGGAACCAAAATAAAAGAAGACTACCCCAAATGCTACACAGATCCCTGATCGTCCCCAACTGGGCTCCACTACTGATCAAATGAAAAGAAACAACACAATGAACAAGATCTTCATCGAGCTCCTCCTTGAGCTCGGGTGCGTCAACTGCACGGTTTCATCGGCACCTGCAAACTGGTTTGGTAGAATCTGTGAGTCACGGGGACTCAGCAATCTCACACCCGCGAGATCAAGACTATTTAAGCTTATGGGTAGGAAAGGGGTAATGAGGTGGAGCTGCAGCAAGCGACTAGCATATATGGTGGCTAACATACGCAACTGAGAGCGAGAAGAGAAGGCAAAAGCACGGTCGAACAACTATGATCAAGAAGTGATCCTGAAACTACTTATGTCAAGCATAACTCCAACACCGTGTTCACTTCCCGGACTCCGCCGAGAAGAGACCATCACGGTTACACACACGGTTGATGTATTTTAATTAAGGTCAACTTCAGGTCTTCTACAACCGGACATTAACAAATTCCCATCTGCCACATAACCGTGGGCACGGCTTTCGAAAGTTCAAACCCTGCAGGGGTGTCCCAACTTAGCCCATTATAAGCTCTCGCGATCAACGAAGGATATTCCTTCTCCTCGGGAAGACCCGATCAGTCTCGGAATCCCGGCTACAAGACATTTCAAAAGTAATAAAACAAGTCCAGCAAGACCTCCCGGCGTGCCGACACCCTGATAGTAGCCGCGCGTATCTCGTCTCAGGCCACGACCGGATGAGCAGTACGTACGGCAATCGAATATACCCCAAGTTGCCTCAGGGCGGCACCGCAAGTGGCTCTAGTTTGGACCAACACTTAGACAAGCATTGGCCCGGGGGGGGGGGGGGCTAAAATAAAGATGACCCTTGGGATGCGCGACTCCCAAGGGAAAAAAGGTAATAGGCCGAGGCAAATGTAAAACCAATGTTGGGCCTTGCTGGAAAAGTCTTATTCAAAGCGAACTGTCAATGGGGTCCCATAAATCACCCGACCGCGTTAGGGACGCAAAATCTGGGAACATAACACCGATATGACGGAAACTAGGGCGGCAAGAGTGGAACAAAACCCCAGGCATAAGGCCGAGCCTTCCACCCTTTACCAAGTATATAGATGCATTAATTAAATAAGAGATATTGTGATATCCCAACAAGTAAACATGTTCCAACAAGGAACAACATCTCCATGTTCCAACAAGGAACAAACTTCATCTTCACCTGCAACTAACAACGCTATAAGAGGGGCTGGGCAAAGCGGTAACATAGCCAAACAACGGTTTGCTAGGACAAGGTGGGGTAGAGGCTTGGTTTATCAATATGGGAGGCATGATAAGCAAATGGTAGGTATCGCAGCATAGGCATAGCAAAAGAGCGAGCAACTAGCAAGCAAAGATAGAAGTGATTTCGAGGGTATGGTCATGTTGCCTGCAAAGTACTCAGGGTTGTCGAAAGCTTGATCCTCGTAAGTGTTCTCAATAGGTTCCTCGTTCACGAACTCTTCTCCCGGCTCTACCCAAAGCAAGAACACAAGCAAAGGGGACAACCATCAATCACGATGCAATGCGCAAGCAACATGATGCATAACATGGCATGATATGCGAGATGTGGTATGCAATGCATATGCGTGCTCCGGAAGGAAAAATATGAACTAGGCATAGTCTTGGCAAACCAAGTATGCCACTGGAAAGGTGAGATGATTTCGGTTGAAATCGATATAAAGATCACCGGAATCGGATGCACGGTTTGCAAATGGCAAGCAAAACAAGAATGGCATATCTCTGCGATTAACAACATGATGCTACTTAGCAAGCAACAAGCAATTAAGCTACTGCACCCAAACGTACCAGCAAAGCATATGAAAGTGATCTACTCAAGATGCTTGACAAAAGATGAACACTGAGCTACGGCTAAATCACACCACGATAGGTTCAAACAAGCATGGCAAAAGTGCAAAATATAACAACTTCACAGACTTAAGTGAAATCAACAACATGCCAGAAATTAACATCAGGATGACATGTTTAGATCAAAGAAACAACATACTACAGGAACATAATATAGCAAAGCAAGACATCGCATGAATCTACTCAAAGCATTGAACAAAAGTCCCTTACTGACCATAAGCCAAAAGGGATCAGAAAATATAATAACACCCATATCAATTAAGCAAGTTTCGTTACAGTTTTCAGACTTGGCAGAAAACTGGACATGTCAAAAACAGATAACAAGTAGGCATGTTTGTGAGCTCGATGCACTCACTACAGAGCATTGCATGATAAACTAAGCATACATACATCAAGAAGACATGGCATAGAAGCTAGTAATGGCAAGAACAACAGCATATCATGCAAAGACATACTACAACAAGCTTGGCAAAATCGAATAACATGTAAACAATCTCACAGCAACATTTTATAGCAAAAGTAGAGCTCGATTGACTCAAGCTATGGCACTCCATAAATACAAACAAAAGCATGGATGGATAGAGCACATTCATATGCTCAAAACACTCTTAATGATCATGCTCAAAATAGGCACAGATCTCTCTGAAACAACATGAATACATGGCATAAAAATAAAAGCAGGGAATGACTTAGTGGAATCACTAAGTCCCTGAAATCAGCAACATTAAGATCCCTAGTTTGCATGCTTGTGCTAGTCACCACAGAGATCACAAAAATACATGGCATACACCCCTGTAAAGATAGCATGGCATATTACAAAACACATGTAGGACTCAACTTCATAGGGTGCACACATCAATCATGCCAAAAATGACAAAAGTGCATGTTCTGATAATAATCTGGAACTAACATCACATAGCCCTCTTCTAACAGCATTTCGGGCATCAAGATGAACTCAAATGAAAATGATGCAATGAGATGAAATGATATACTCATCGAGATGAACAATTTGACATGCTACACGCATGAAACGAAGCAGTATGTAGCAAGTTATGGCAGGTCAAACATAGCACCGGAATGATAAAAAACAGGGACTTAGCAGAATTTTATACCGACGAAAAACGGGACGACGAGAGGCGGGAGGGGAGATCCAGGGGGAGGCGCGCCGTTTGGATGGAGGGAGTGGTGGATCTGATCCACTCCCTCAGATCCAGCACCGGCGAGAGCTCCGGCGAGCTCTCCGGCGAAGGAGAGGACGCGGCGACGGAGGAGGACGTCGGGGACGGAGGAGGAGGCGCCGGGGCGGGGCCGGTCGCGGGCGGCGCCCGAGGCGGATGGCGGCGGCGACGGTGATCTGGTGCGGCGGCGGGGCGGCGAGGCGCGCGGTGGTCGGCGGCGACGGCGGAGGGCGGGCAGCGGCGGCGCCGGCGGGAGCTTGCGGCCGAGTCGCGGCGGCGGGCGCGCGGAGGGCGGCGAGCAGCGGGAGCGGGCGGCGACGACGGAGAAGTTCGGCGATGAGGCGGCGGCGTCGCGGCCTCCGGCGAGGTCCGGGCGGCGGCGAGCGAGGGCGGCGCGCGCGGGGCGCGGGCCCGGTCGGCGGCGCGGACGGGCCGGCCGCGGGCTCCGCGGGCCGGCGAAGTGGGGCGCGGCCGCGGGCGAGTCGCAGCGCGACACGTGGCGGCGGCGGGGCGGAGCGGACGCGTCCGTCGGTGGGGGTGAAATGTCCGGCGGCGCGCGGGGAGCGGGGCTAGGGTTAGGGTGCGAAATGATTCGGGATTTCGGAGGGGGAGGTGTTTTTATAGGTAGAAGGAGCTAGGAAGCTCCAAATGAGGTGCGGTTTTCGCCCACACGATCGTGATCGAACGACCGAGATGATGGAAAGGGTTTGGATGGTTTTTGGGCCACTTTGAAGGGGTGTTGGGCTGCAAAGAGAGAGAGAGAGGCTTTCGCGGTTACCCGGTTAACCGTTGGAGTATCAAACGTAGTCCAAATGATACGAAACTTGACAGGCGGTCTACCGGTAGTAAACCAAGGCCACATGTCAAGCCTCGGTCCATTCCGAGACCGTTTAATACCCGCACATGAAAAGAGGTGAAAGAGGGCACCGGGGAACATAGGAGGGTCGGATTGGAAAACGGACAACGGGGAAAATTCTCGGATTCATGAGACGAACACGTATGCCAATGCGATGCACATGATGAGATGATATGAAATGCAGATGATGACATGGCAAAGTGCATCACGCAAGCAAATGACATGGCAATGACGACGAATAACTGGCGGACACCTGGCGCATCGAATCCGGGGCGTTACAGAATGGGCACGCGAGGACCTCGGCCAGCGACTCCGCTCAAGCTGCCTCCCGGACCCGACGGCGCGCTGGGGATGATCCCTGATCCTCAAAGATAAGTCATCATCTGGAACGTTGGCTACCACCGCACTAGCCCCGCACCTAAAGCGACTCCGTACTAGTGAAGTTTCTTCCCTTTCTCACCAAGCGACGGCTGCTTGGGCGCCAAAGGGGACCTCCTGAGCATCGCGACTCAGGGGCTCTTACCGGACCTCGGGTCGCTCACCTCCTGGCCTTGACCACGGCATCGCGACCTGGCATACCAGCGACGGCTGACGCCGCCTTGGGACTGGGACCTGTCGACGCAGAGCACCAAGCCCTCGTGAGGTGTGAAAGGGAGAACCAAGCTATGACGGAACTTGCGATTCGCACAGATCCATAACAAGGGTTATATAATAATGGCAAGGATTACAACCACCTTACAAGCCCCTATGGGGCGTCATGTAATTCCTCGCAGGGAACGAATCCTAAAGGATGCTAACTACACACGCCCTGGCAAAAGATGCCATCATCAACAGTGGGACGTCGAGCACCGGCGCCAACCCCATCCAGATCAGGGCCGGCGGCGACCAAGCGAACCTGCCTTGCTCCGGGAGCGGCGTTGGCTCGCGGGCTCGTAGCTGTCGTCGCTCGTCTCCGGGGACGCGAGGCCCTCGCTGGAGTCGCTGGACCCTCCGGTGCCTCCGTCACCTGCAGGCCCAGCCCTCGCCGCGGCAGGGTCCTGGCTGCCTCCCCCGGGGCAGCACTCCAGGCGGCGCCCGATCGCGTCGAAGATCTTGAAGAACATCACCGAAGCGCCGTCATACTCCAGGTGGATCGTGAGGGCCCCCCTAGTCCTGCAGCCCCGAGCGATTTCACCCCAGCCGCGAGTCATGAAGACCTCGCCCGAGGCAGTGATCGCGACCTCTGCCTCGGTCGCAGGAGTGCTGCAGTCGGCGTGCTGCGGCCACAGCTCTAGGAGCCTCCCCTGCCGAAAGACGGACGTGAAGAAGGAGGGAAGGCGAATCCAGGTCCAAGGAGGCATGGCGGCGTGGAGCACAAGCTCGCGGGAGGAGCCTTCAGCGTGGACCCCTGGAGGGACGACCAGCACCTTTGTGACCCGCCGGCGCCGACGGCGGCGCTGGCCGCGGGGACCAGCACCATCTCCTTCAAGGTCCGCAACATGCAGAGGAAGCGGGAACCCCGGCGGAGGCCGCTCGTACCAATGCCTCAGCTCCACCTGATGGCGCTCCTCGTCGCGGCCGCGGGGAGCGGGTCGCTTCTTCGGCGGGAGGGGATCTGGCCCCTCTCGGGGAGCTTTTCCCTTCTCCGCCGCAGAGAACCGGCGAATTGGAGCCATCACACCAAGATGGAGCAAGAACTGAGGCAGGGGAAGAAGCTAGGAGAGATGGATCAGAAGGGCACGCCCGGAGCCGTACATATAGCCGACGAAGGCCAACCGTCGGCGTCCACGATCGCAGGTAATCATGACACGATTTGCATGCAGGGACTCGTCAAATCCGCGCGGTCACCAAGGCGTCGTGGAGAAGTGGAGCGCCCACGTCCAATCAACCGCCACGCGGCGCCCAAGGCCGCAGGCTGTTAGGGCCCGCGGCGCTTTGCCCTTGCCCTTTCGCCTCTCGGCACAGCCAAGTCCATGCGCGCCTTGGGAACGGGGGTCCCCAGACTTGCCTGCCTGCGGCCTGCGGCGTGGCTTAAATGGGGGCCCAGCATGGCCCAACTTCATCAACACAAGACTTAAGACCCTCGCGAGGGGCCGAGCCTCGCGAGCCGGACAACACGGCGCTTCCTCAAGCACGGCCTCCTCAGGCTGGCTCGGGAGGAGGCGGAGAGATCAAGGTGGGGTACCTCACGAGGTGCTCATGACGCAAGCCATGATGACCAAGGGTGCCAGGCGGGCGCCAGCCCGCGCAGCGTCTCCCTTTCCTCTTTGGTGCAAAGGGGGCTAGCGCAGGCGAGAGGATCAAGCAAAGGCATCCATTTCGGTGCAACAAGACCAAGACCAGTCCAACGGTGGGAAGGAGGTCACGATGGAGCCCAGGACGGCGTCACCACAGGGCCTTTGACAGGAGAAGACCAACTTTAGTCTGGATAAGTGTACCAGATGTTCCCCTTCGAATTGGCCAATTGTTGGCGCCCTTCCCGCTCAAATATTTGGGAAGAGGCCTAGGGCCTTTGCCTATAAATAGGACTAGCCGCCCCCAGGTAGAGGGAGAGGAAGCAATCAGACAAGCAAAACCTAGAGCTTGAGCAAAGAGAGAGAGAGAGAGAGAGAGAGAGAGAGAGAGAGAGAGAGAGAGAGAGAGAGAGAGAGAGAAGGGCGATCGAACTCCCCTAGCAGTTCATCCCCTCAGCCAAGAACAGGCCCTCACGAGGCTGTTCTTCCTTGTACTGTTCTTCATCACCAGCCCAAGAGGCAATCCACCCACCACAAACTAGAGTAGGGTATTACACCACAACGGTGGCCCGAACTAGTATAAACTCTGTGTCTCTTGTGTTGTTCTTGCAGTAGTTAGATCCTTGCGAGACGGAGAGGTAGAGGGCACGATCTCCGCGCGCACCCCAGAGTTCGAACCTTAAGGGTCTGCCGAAACCCGTGATCCGACAAAACATAATTCATGTGTGAATACATAGACAAACATAGTGTCACTAGTATGCCTCTACTTGACTAGCTCGTTGATCAAAGATGGTTTAGTTTCCTAGCCATAGACATGAGTTGTCATTTGATTAACGGGATCACATCATTAGGAGAACTAGATCATACCCCGCGCATTGCCGCGGGAACACATGATAACAAAAAGATTAAACAAATGTGAGAAATAAAAGTGTTACTGTTTTCTTAACACAAAGTGTTATGTATTATTGTAAAAAGTGCGAGAACGGGAAATATATATAACAGAGATGTGATTCTTGCAAAAAAAACTTGGATAGAATGATAGAAGAGCTTCTAGTAGTAATTAAAATATGCTAGTTTTTTGTATGCTATTTTATTTCAATATAAATCAAATGGATATCACCTTCGTTATCATCAGTACTCTTCAATTGAAAAAAGTAGAAGGGCCATTCATCTCATACATCATCAATATTGATTTGGAAAAAAGGTCTCCTGAGTTATCGAGTCTAAGCATACTGTGAAATAGGCTTTTGGTACCTTACACCACCAATTTGTTTGAAATCAAGCTATAATCCTTAACATAAGCTATGCACACGGTAAAAAAGAAATACATTACCTTTTGATGACTGATGCACACCCGGAAGGCATTAATGATTACTCTAACATAGATGTGCTGACAGTGAATTGCGCCTTGGATGGAGCTGCGTGCAAAGAGGATGGCACTGATGCAAGTAGTTAACATAACCAGTAATATATGTTTGCAATAGAGTGGACTCTATTCCTCGATCAACTTCCATGCAGGAAAAAATGTAAACAACAACCGAATGTTCATACCAAATTTATATGCTTGGTTGACCAATTATAGGAGAAGCTGGAGCAAAATTGGCCACCACCTGTCAGGATAGAGTACATCCATCAATGTTCACACCGCTATTGTAAAATAGGCTGATTCAAGTGACACGTTAGAAATTGTGTTAGCAGTTAGAATAACAACGATCCAAATATTGACCCCTGCTAGCTGCATCGTCTTGAAAGGAAGTAGAAAAAAACATGTTTGCAACTTGCATACGACTGGAATGGCATTACTGTTAAAACTAAAATACCTGCTATTCATCAACAGAACTTGAGAATATAAATATTATTTTTGACATCCAGTATCCCCAAGACTCTGATTGCAAACAAAACAACATAGGAAAAATGCACGACCGAAATGTTAGTGATCAACTGGATCAGATGAAGAAATAGAAGCTATATAAACAGGACAACCACCCACCACAAAATCGTGGCATATCGCTTAGATATACCATCTTGACTTAATCCATTGAAAAATTTCACATGACAGAGAGAAAGCCGCTAATATGAGAGATGCTAGACATTACAACGTCCAAAGAGAAATTCAGAACCGGAGAAAATAGAAGGGAAAAGATGCTGCATCTTACCTTGCAGTGCAGTGCAGGGCAGGGGTGCTGTTGCAGGTCTTTAGGTCATGGAGGGGCGCCTAGGAGGTGAGGAGTATGGAGGAGTCGTAATCCAGGACCACGAGTTGAAGGTGGCTGGAAGATGAACATGAAGTTCGAAAACAAAGTGCATAATATGGTAACGAATAGGTGGCCTCCTGTCGGTTTGTAGAAGAGGAAAGGAAAATGGGAGTAAATGAGACAGAAGCTAGAGAGCTTCACATGATGTCATTGAAAAATGATAACGGGGCAGACGAACCATGGAGAAGAGATGGATGCAAGCTGCAGCTGAATGGGCCAAAGGACGGGCTTGCTTCAACGGGCGTTAATTCCTTTAAGGCTGGAAAGTTACGGACGTGTAGCTCTGTTCAGACTGAAAATCTATAGTTGATTGTAAAAGTAAAAGAAAAAAAATAAAATGACGTGGCATAACTGCAAGTTAGTGGGGAGAAGGGGTGGGCCTGCTGATGTGGCATAGTTGCATGTTGAGAGAAATCATGTAGTGGGGGTCTCCTATTTAGATATAGAAGATGATGTGATTGACTTGACCCATTCCGTTAGCTTAGCACTTGATCATTTAGTTTACTGCTATTGCTTTCTTCATGACTTATACATGTTCCTATGACTATGAGATTATGCAACTCCCGATTACCGGAGGAACACTTTGTGTGCTACCGAATGTCACAACGTAACCGGGTGATTATAAAGGTGCTCTAGAGGTGTCTCCGATGGTACTTGTTGAGTTGGCATAGATCGAGATTAGGATTTGTCACTTCGATTGTCGAAGAGGTATCTCTAGGCCCTCTCGGTAATGCACATCACTATAAGCCTTGCAAGCAATGTGAATAATGAGTTAGTTGTGGGATGATGCATTACGGAACAAGTAAAGAGACTTGCCGGTAACGAGATTGAGCTAGGTATTGAGATACCGACGATCGAATATCGGGCAAGTAACATACCGATGACAATGGGAATAACGTATGTTGTTATGCGGTTTGACCGATAAAGATCTTCATAGAATATGTAGGAACCAATATGAGCATCCAAGTTCCGCTATTGGTTATTGACCGGAGACGTGTCTCGGTCATGTCTACATTGTTCTCGAACCCGTAGGGTCCGCACGCTAAAGTTCTATGACAATCGGTATTATGCGTTTATATGTTTTGATGTACCGAAGGTAGTTCGGAGTCCCGGATATGATCAAAGACATGACGAGGAGTCTCGAAATGGTCCAGACGTAAAGACCGATATATTGGATGACTATCTTCGGACACCGGAAGTGTTTCGGGAGGTTTCGGGCATATACCGGAGTACCGGGGGATTACCGGAACCCCCCAGGGAGTATATTGGGCCTAATGGGCCTTAGTGGAGAAGAGGAGGGGCGGCCAGGGCAGGCGGCACGCCCCCCTTTCCTTCCCATCTCTCTCTCCTCCTTCCCCCTTCTCCTACTCCTACTAGGAAAAGGGGAGTCCTACTCCCGGTGGGAGTAGGACTCCCCCCTTGGCGTGCCCTCCTCCTTGGCCGGCCGCCTCCCCCGAGATCCTTTATATATGGGGGGAGGGGGGCACCCTAGAACACACAAGTTGATCATTGATCTCTCCCAGCCGTGTGCGGTGCCCCCTCCACCATAATCCACCTCACTCATATCATAGCAGTGCTTAGGCGAAGCCCTGTGACGGTAGCTTCATCGACATCGTCACCATGCCATCATGCTGAAGAAACTCTCCCTCGAGCTCTACTGGATCGTGAGTTCGCGGGACACCGAGCTGAACGTGTGCTGAACGCGGAGGTGTCGTACGTTCGTTACTGAGGATCGATCGATCATGAAGATGTACGACTACATCAACCGCGTTGTCATAACACTTTCGCTTAACTGTCTACAAGGGTATGTGGACGACACTCTCCCCAATCGTAGCTATGCATCACCATGATCTTGCGTGTGCGTAGGATTTTTTTTGAAATTACTACGTTCCCCTACACCTTTTTCAGCACCTTCTTCTTGGAGCTTACTTCCTCCTTCGTGGCAATATAACCTCATCCTCAGATTCTGAGGTTCTCTTCTTCCTGGATCTGGTTGCTGCCTTTGGCAAGTTGCTTGGAGTGCTCCTGCTTCCATCATCAGAAGTTCTTGAGGGATCTGAGCCCTCACTCATCTGCACATGTTCCTCTGACCTGTTCTGACTATCACTCTGATCAGACATCTCTGCAAACTTACTGACAGCAGACCCTGTGAATAGATATAGATGAGGTAGAGTGGATGAGCATCACAAAGTGCAGAGTTTTTGCAAAATAGATGACTTAAAAACTTAGTTTTAGTTCTTCATAGAAAGCATTTCGGATCTACCGATTTGTAAACTCGGTGATACCGAAGCAGCTTTTGGAACATAAACTAGTGAACTCGGTCAGACCGAGTCACAGTTCGGTGGCACCGAGACTGCTAGGGTTTCACAGAGAATCAAACTCGGTCACACCGATTTGCATCTTTCGGTCAGACCGAAAGTGCAAGTGCAATGGCCTAAGCCAAATCGGTGAGACCGATTTCTACAACTCGGCCGGTCCGAGATGAGTTCTGCGGAGACCTAACCCTAAATTTTCAAATAAAATCTAACCTAAGGGATGATTTCTGTGGATAGAGTGTTTGCATACGTGGTGATGATCATGGCAGGGTAATGTGCTACGAATCAGAGTTAAGAGAATAACACAAATGATCGAACTCGTACCCTAGTTCGGCGGAGTTCACTATGACGGCAATGGAGGGGCAGTATTCCGTTAACGGCGATGGAAACTAGCGGCTGGAGGTCGCTGGCGGCGAGAAGACGATCCGGAGACCCGAGGTGGCAGAGCAGGATACGCGCGGGGTGTCGGTGGGAACGACACCTATGGGATCACAAGAATCCCTACTACGGTTAGCGGAGCGCGGGGTCGTGAGAAGAGCGGATCAAACAGATAGCACACGGTTCGTTTATCCAGATAGCACACGGGGCGTGGAACTTGATGTAGTCTTGGGAACCCACTTGACCAAAGCCTTAGGTGCTTCTTCGAATGCATAAATCTCCTCCTGAAGCTTGTCCTTGCCCTTTAGCTTGAGGTCTTGTGGTGGAAATCATCTTGAGCTTGTGTTCCTTGGAAGGAAGTATGGTCATACTTCTCTTGTTGAGGAACAAACTTCGTCTTGGGGTATTGATCTTCTTCCCACTCAAATCCATTGGCATTATGAAGGAAATGTGCCCTAGAGGCAATAATAAAGTTATTATTTATTTCCTTATATCATGATAAATGTTTATTATTCATGCTAGAATTGTATTAACCGGAAACATGATACATGTGTGAATACATAGACAAACAGAGTGTCACTAGTATGCCTCTACTTGACTAGCTCGTTGATCGAAGATGGTTATGTTTCCTAACCATAGACAAAGAGTTGTCATTTGATTAATGAGATCACATCATTAGGAGAATGATGTGATTGACTTGACCCATTCCGTTAGCTTAGCATTCGATCGTTTAGTATGTTGCTATTGCTTTCTTCATGACTTATACATGTTCCTATGACTATGAGATTATGCAACTCCCGTTTACCGGACGAACACTTTGTGTGCAACCAAATGTCACAACATAACTAGGTGATTATAAAGGTGCTCTACAGGTGTCTCCGAAGGTACTTGTTGGGTTGGCGTATTTTGAGATTAGAATTTGTCACTCTGATTGTCGGAGAGGTATCTCTGGGCCCTCTCGGTAATGCACATCACTTAGGCCTTGCAAGCATTGCAACTAATGAGTTAGTTGCAGGATGATGTATTACGGAACGAGTAAAGAGACTTGCCGGTAACGAGATTGAACTAGGTATTGAGATACCGACGATCGAATCTCGACATGTAACATACCGATGACAAAGAGAACAACGTATGTTGTTATGCGGTCTGACCGATAAAGATCATCGTAGAATATGTGGGAGACAATATGAGCATCCAGGTTCCGCTATTGGTTATTGACCAGAGACGTGTCTCGGTCATGTCTACATAGTTCTCGAACCCGTAGGGTCCGCACGCTTAACGTTTTGATGATAGTTATATTATGATTTTATATGTTTTGATGTACCGAAGATTGTTCGGAGTCCCGGATGTGATCACAAACATGACGAGGAGTCTCGAAATGGTTGAGACATGAATATTGATATATTAGAAGCCTATATTTGGATATTGGAAGTGTTCCGGGTGAAATCGGGATTTTACCAGAGTACCGACGGGTTACCTGAACCCCCCGAGGGCTTAATGGGCCATAGTGGGCCTTTGTGGCGAAGAGGAGAGGCGGCCAGCGCAGGGCCGCGCGCCCCTCCCCCTAGTCCGAATAGGACAAGGAGAAGGGGGCGGCGCTCCCCCTTTCCTTCCTCTCTCCCTCCTCTTTCCCCCTCCACTCCTAGTCCAACAAGGAAAAGGGAGGGAGTCCTACTGGCGCGCCCCTCCTGGCCGGCCGCACCTCCCCCCTTGCTCCTTTATATACGAGGGCAGGGGGCACCCCAAAGACACAACAATCTATCGTTTGATCTTTTAGCCGTGTGCGGTGCCCCCCTCCACCATAGTCCACCTCGATAATACTGTAGAGGTGCTTAGGCGAAGCCCTGCGTCGATAGAACATCATCATCGTCACAACGCCATTGTGCTGACGAAACTCTCCCTCAACCCTCGGCTGGATTGGAGTTCAAGGGACGTCATCGGGCTGAACGTGTGCTAAACTCGAAGGTGCCGTGCGTTCGGTACTTGATCGGTCAGATCGTGAAGACGTACGAATACATCAACCGCATTGTGCTAACGCTTCCGCTTTCGGTCTATGAGGGTACATGGACAACACTCTCCCCTCTCGTTGCTATGCATCACCATGATCTTGCGTCTGCGTAGGATTTTTTTTGAAATTACTACATTCCCCAACACATTGAACTTCCGTTCAAAACCAACACCCTGATTCTTCCGGTGTCTTCCTTGCTTGCGTACAATTTCCTCAAATTGCTTACTCCTGGCAAGACTCTTGTAAACACCTTTCTCTATAATTCCCTTCAATAAGCTATTTTCTTGCTCAAGTGTAACTTGGCTAAGAGAATCATTAGTGGAATGAAGAGAACTACTAGAAGCAACAACATTGGATTTAGCATGATTGTTGTTACTACTAGAGGAAGAATCTTTCTTGTTCTTGTTGCTAGATTTAACTTGTGGCATGTAAGTAGACAAGAGTAGACGCTTGGCAATGTAAGAAGAACTTTTCTTGTGAAGATCATCATTGATTGATTTTAAGAACTCATGCTCTTGCTCAAGGTTGAGCTTTTCAAAGCGTAGCTTCTCATGAGTCTTTAAAAGTTCTCGATGATCTTCCAAGGTAGTTTCATGAGCTAACTTAAGAGTGTTTAGTTCTTTAGTTAGACGCTCAATCTCCTTCTTATCATCGTTATTCGTTTTATCTTGATTATCATGATTGACAGCCAGTTCATCATAGTTTTCATAACTAGAGTTGTCAACAAGCAAATCATCATCTCCTAGCAAATCATCTTCATCGCTATTAAAATCAACATACTCGGGGTGTGTTACCTTTGGACCTTTAGCCATCAAGCATCTTCCAATTCCTTCATTTGGTGAGTTAAATATGTCGTAGGAGTCGGTTGACACAAGTGCTACCGGCAACACCTTCATCTTGAGTATATTCGGAGTCGGAGTGATGACTTCTTTCGGAGTGATGGTCGGAGTCGGAGCTGGATATCCATTCACCAACATGAGCTTGATGTCTTCTTTTTGTGTATCTCTTTGATGATTTGTCCTTCCTTTCCGAATCCTTGCTTCTCCGAGAGGGTCTTCGTTCATAACGATCATCTCTACTCCTTCTCTCTCTTGGAGGTGATTCTTCTCTTCTACTCCTTCTCTTGGGAGAATCTTCTCTTCTTTTTAGGGAGCCATACACTCATTGGAGTAGTGTCCGGGTCTTCCACAATTGTAGCAATTTCGTTCACGACTTGAAGATCTCTTGTCATTGTATGACCTTGACTTGGAGCTTCTTTCCTTGCTTCTACTCTTGTAGAATTTGTTGAAGTTCTTCACCATTAGGCTCAATTCTTCATTGAAGGTTTGTTTCTCACTTGATGATGTGGGAGCTTCACATGAGGCTTTGTAAGCACCACTTGACTTGTTGTGGAGCTCTTCTTATCCTTAAGTGACATCTCATGAGCAACAATTCTTCCAATGACTTCCGTTGGCTTGAAATCTTTATAATTGGGCATCATTTGGATCAATGTGCGCATGGTATCATATTTTCCATCCAAGGCTCTTAGGATCTTCTGGATGATGAATCTATCGGCCATCTCTTCACTTCCTAAGCCGTCAATCTCATTTGTGATGAGAGCAAGCTTAGAGTACATTTCCGCGACACCTTCACCATCCTTCATTTTGAACTTGTCAAGTTGACTTTGAAGCACATCCAATTTGGATTCCTTGATGCAGTCGGTTCCTTTGTGCATATCAATCAAAGTATCCCAAATTTCCTTTGCATTCTCAAGACGGCTGATTTTGTTGAATTCTTCGGGGCACAATCCGTTGAAGAGAATATCACAAGCTTGAGCATTGTATTACAGAATCTTCAACTCTTCTGGAGTAGCTTCACGGTTCGGTTCTCTCCCATCAAAGAATTCACCTTGCAAGCAAATGCACACAATAGCCCAAACGGCGGGGTTATGTCCAAGAATATGCATTTTCATCTTATGCTTCCAACTAGCAAAATTAGTACCATCAAAGTAAGGACCTCTACGGTGGTAATTTCCCTTACTAGACGCCATACTCTCCTAGGTTGTGAAACCAAGGCTATGATCACCAAAAGCTACGCAAATCAAGGCAAATGAAGACCAAGGCTCTGATACCACTTATAGGATCGAAAGTATGTCTAGGGGGGTGATTATACTACTTGACGAAATAAAAGTCTAGCCTTTTCCCAATTTTAAGTCTTGGCAGATTTTAACAACTGAGCACAAATCAAGTAATCAACCTACACATGCAATTCTAAGAGTATAGCAGCGGAATGTAAAACAATTGCATATGAAGGTAAAGGGAGGAGTTTGGAGGGACAAACGCAATGTAGACACGGAGATTTTTTATCCGTGGTTCCGATAGGTGGTGCTATCGTACATCCACGTTGATGGAGACTTCAACCCACGAAGGTAACGGTTGCGCGAGTCCACGGAGGGCTCCACCCACGAAGGGTCCACAAAGAAGCAACCTTGTCTATCCCACCATGGCCATCGCCCACGAAGGACTTGCCTCACTAGGGTAGATCTCCACGAAGTAGATGATCTCCTTGCCCGTACAAACTTCTTGGTTCAACTCCACAATCTTGACGGAGGCTCCCAAGTGACACCTAGCCAATCTAGGAGACACCACTCTCCAAAAGGTAATAGATGGTGTGTTGATGTTGAACTCCTTGCTCTTGTGCTTCAAATGATAGTCTCCCCAACACTCAACTCTCTCTCATAGGATTGGATATGGTAGAAAGATGATTCGAGTGGAAAGCAACTTGGGGAAGGCTAGACATCAAGATTTATGTGGTTGGAATGGAGTATCTTGATCTCAACACAAGTGTAGGTGGTTCTCTCTCAGAAAATGTATGTTGGAAGTATTAGGCATGTTCTGATGGCTCTCTCCACGAATGAAGAGTGGGTGGAGGGGTATATATAGCCTCCACACAAAATCTAATTGTTACACACAAATCACCAAACTCGGTGGGACCGAATCCTGAAACTCGGTCAGACCGATCTAGTTCAAAATGTGAATGTTAGGATTTTTAATGGGACCGACATGTCATCTCAGTGGAACCGATTCCATTTGGGTTAGGGCATAACGTAATCTCGATGAGACCGATTACACAAACTCAGTGGGACCGATTGTGGTAATAGATAAACAGAGAGTTGGTCAGGCAAACTCGGTGGGACCGATTCACTCATCTCGGTTAGATCAAAACGTTACGAAAGGGAAACAAAGAGTTTGCATTGCAATCTCGGTGGGACCGATCGCTCATCTCTGTTGGACCAAAACGTTACGAAGGGAAACAGAGGGGTTGCAATCCCATCTCGGTGAGACCGAGATCCCTATCGGTGAGACCGAAGTGACTAGGGTTTGTGGTAGTGGCTATGTTAAGTGAACTCGGTGGCGCCGGATAGAATGTTTCGGTGGGGCCGAGTTTGACTTTTGATTTGGGTCATATGTGGATATGAGAAAGTAGTTGAGGGTTTTTGGAGCATATCACTAAGCATTTTGAGCAAGTAACTCATTAAGCAACACCTCACCCCCTTTTAATAGTATTGGCTTTTCCTATGGACTCAATGTGATCTTGGATCACTAAAAGTAAAATGTAGAGTCTTGTGCTTTGAGCTTGAGCCAATCTTTTGTCCTTAGCATTTTGAGGGGTCCACTTTCTGATCCATGCCATGCCAATCATTGAGCTTTCCTAAAATATTTACCTTGAAATAGCATTAGCTCAATGAGCTATATGTTGTTAGGAATTACCAAAACCACCCAGGGATAGTTGCACTTTCAATCTCCCCCTTTTTGGAAATTGATGACAACATACAGATCAAAGCTTCGACAAATGGTTGGGTTTTTTCATATTTGTAACACTTTCAATCTTCAACCCTTACACCCCGGATGTAACTTGCCATATTTGTAACTCCAACTCTTGCCATTTTCGGCTATGTGATATGATATTTTCCTTCATGGTTGTGTTTTGTCTTTCGTTTTGCATTTTGTTCATGTCATGCATTTCATATCATGTCATCATGTGCATCTCATTTGCATATATGTTTGTCTGATGCATCTGAGCATTTTCCCCGTTGTCCGTTTCGCAATCCGACACTCCCACATACACCCGATGCACCCCTCTTGTCTTGTTTCTTGAGCGGGAGAAAAAAGTTCTCGGAATGGACCAATATTTTTCAAGTGACCTTGGTACATCACCGTTAGACCGCCTGTCAAATTTCGTTCCATTTGAAGGTCGTTTGATGTCCCAACGGTTAACCGGTAACCGGAAAAGCCTCTTTGGTGTTGCAGCCCAACGCCCCTCCAAACAGCCCAATAACCCATCTAAACCCCCTCGACTCCGGCGAGAACCCCGGCGAACCTCGAAGTCCGCGCCGAAACCCTAGATCTGAGGTTGACCTCGTTTTTCTCAGTCTATGATATCATGTTGCCTTGTTCACCATGCTATATCTCCATGACCGTGACACTGATTCATGCATATGATATATCAAAATGTTTGACTCGTGACGCTCTTCATGTTAGTGTTATTTGAATGCATGTTTCTGTCAAGTATGATGCCATTATCATCGTTGCAAAAGTGCTATATGATGTTAGCTGCTGGTTCTTAACAGAACTTGCTGATTTGTCTTTTTTGTTGCATTTTGTGTGTGCATCCTATGGGCATGATGTCTACATGTTTTATGAGATCCATCATGCCGTATTTCGAGAGGTGCAATCTACGTATTTTTATGTGCCTTGTAATTAGTGTATCAAGCTCACGAAGTAGGGTACTTGCCGTTACTATTTTGTTAGGCTGAATCTGTCATATCATGATGCTATGTTTGATTGGTGCTACCATCACATCCATGCATAATATGGAGATGCTCCATTAGGATGTTTTGTAGATATTGCTATGATTTATCCATCCATGCCTCTGGTTGCAATTATGGAGTAGTGTAGATTGTCATTATCATGTTCTACTTTTGCTAAATAATGTTGTTGCCATGCTGTTAACATTAAGTTCAGTTTTGCCATGTGTTTTGCTAGTGCTCTATGCATCCTATGACCATGTTCTTGCTATGAGTAGCTTCAGAAATGTGTCTTATTACTGTTGGTTACCTTGTGATGCCATGTAATGCTTTGTGATGAGTGCTTTGAGCTCGTAAAGTTGCTATCATGAATCTGACTGCCATGCCCAGTTTTTCTCTGAAATTGTTATCATTTGCGTTTTTTCCATGCTGTTTTAGGAATGTTCTAGTGATTTCTAGTCGTAGCTCAGTGTACATGTTTTGTAGATCTTCACATGTACTTTCATACATGTGCTTTGTTGCTATGTTTGAGTGATGTAGCTTAATTACTTGTTGCATCTAAAGTGCTATGTTACTGTTAAGCGCAGTTTTGCATTATTTTTGTTTTTCTTTTCATTTGCAAACCGTGCATCCGTTTCCGGTGATCCTTATATCAATTTCAACCGAAATCATCTCATCTTTCCAGCGGCATACTTGGTTTGCCAAGTTGATTCCTTATTCATCCTTTTACCTTCCGGAGTACCCATATGCATTGCACATCATATCTTGCATTCCATGCCATGTCTTTCATCATGTTGCTTGTGCATTGCACCATGATTGATTGTTGTTCCGTTGTTGTGTTCTTGTTTTGGGTAGAGCTGGGAGATAAGTTCGTGAACGAGGAACCTGTTGAGTACGCTAACGAGGAGCAAGCTTTCGACAACTCTGAGAACTTTGCAGGCAAGATGACCATTACCCTCGATATGACTTCTATCTTTGCTTGCTAGTTGTTCGCTCTATCGCTATGCTTGCGCTACCTACCACTTGTTTATCATGCCTCCCATATTGCCATGTCAAGCCTCTAACCATCCTTTCCTAGCAAACCGCTGTTTGGCTAAGTTACCGCTTTTGCTCAGTCCTTCTAATAGCATCGCTAGTTGCAGGTGAAGATGAAGTTGGTTCCATGTTGGAACATGGATATTTTGGGATATCACAATATCTCTTATTTAATTAATGCATCTATATATTTGGTAAAGGGTGGAAGGCTCGGCCTTATGCCTGGTGTTGTGTTCCACTCTTGCTGCCCTAGTTTCCGTCATACCGGTGTTATGTTCTTTCATTTTGCGTTCCTTACGCGATTGGGGATTTATGGGACCCCCTTGATAGTTCGCTTTGAATAAAACTCCTCCAGCAAGGCCCAACCTTGGTTTTACCATTTGCCACCTAAGCATTTTTCCCTTGGGTTTTCGCGAGCCCGAGGGTCATCTTTAAACACCCGGGCCAGTGCTCCTCCGAGTGGTGGTCCAACCTGGGCAATGTCCGGCGCCCCCTGGGCAACCAGGGTCTATGCCAACCCGACGTCTGGCCCATCTGGTGTGCCCTGCAAACGAGATATGTGCGACTCCTATCGGGATTTGTCGGCACATCGGGCGACTTTGCTGGTCTTGTTTTACCATTGTCGAAACGCCTTGTAACCGGGATTCCGAGCCTGATCGGGTCTTGTAACTATCTGAGATGAGCGAATCGGTCCCACCGAGTTTGCTTGAGCAACTCTCTGTTTGTCTATTACGAAAATCGGTCCCACCGAGTTTGTGTAATCGGTCTCACCGAGATTATGTTATGCCCTGACCCAAATGGAATCGATCCCACCAAGATGACATGTCGGTCCCACCGAAAATCCTAACGTTCACATTTTGAACTAGATCGGTCTGACTGAGTTTCAGGATTCGGTCCCACCGAGTTTGGTGATTTGTGTGTAACAGTTAGATTTTGTGTGGAGGCTATATATACCCCTCCACCCACTCTTCATTCATGGAGAGAGCCATCAGAACATGCCTATACTTCCAACATACATTTTCTGAGAGAGAACCACCTATACTTGTGTTGAGGTCAAGATACTCCATTCCGACCACATAAATCTTGATGTCTAGCCTTCCCCAAGTTGCTTTCCACTCGAATCATCTTTCTACCAAATCCAATCCTATGAGAGAGAGTTGAGTGTTGGGGAGACTATCATTTGAACCACAAGAGCAAGGAGTTTATCATAAACACACCATCTATTACCTTTCGGAGAGTGGTGTCTCCTAGATTGGCTAGGTGTCACTTGGGAGCCTCCGTCAAGATTGTGGAGTTGAACCAAGGAGTTTGTACGGGCAAGGAGATCGCCTACTTCGTGAAGATCTACCCTAGTGAGGCAAGTCCTTCGTGGGCGATGACCATGGTGGGATAGACAAGGTTGCTTCTTCGTGGACCCTTCATGGGTGGAGCCCTCCGTGGACTCGCACAACCGTTACCCTTCGTGGGTTGAAGTATCCATCAACGTGGATGTACGATAGCACCACCTATCGGAAACACGGATAAAAAATATCCGTGTCTACATTGCGTTTGCTCCCTCAAAACTCCTCCCTTTACCTTCATATGCAATTGTTTTACATTCCGTTGCTATACTCTTAGAATTGCATGTGTAGGTTGATTACTTGATTTGTGCTAAGTTGCTAAAATCTGCCAAGACTTAAATTGGGAAAAGCCTAGACTTTTATTTGGTCAAGTAGTCTAATCACCCCCCTTTAGACATACTTTCGATCCTACAGACTCCTATCGGGATTTGTCGGCACATCGGGCGGCTTTGCTGGTCTTGTTTTACCACTGTCGAAACGTCTTGTAACCGGGATTCCGAGCCTGATCGGGTCTTCCCAGGAGAAGGAATATCCTTCGTTGACTGTGAGAGTTTGTGATGGGCTAAGTTGGGACACCCCTGCAGGGTATAAACTTTCGAAAGCCGTGCCCGCGGTTATGTGGCAGATGGGAATTTGTTAATGTCCGGTTGTAGAGAACTTGACACTTGACTTAATTAAAATGCATCAACCGCGCGTGTAGCCGTGATGGTCTCTTTTCGGTGGAGTCCGGGAAGTGAACACGGTTTTGGTTATGTATGAACGTAAGTAGTTTCAGGATCACTTCTTGATCACTTCTATCTTCTCGACCGTTGCGTTGCTTCTCTTCTCACTCTTCTTTGCGCATTCTAGCCACTATATTTGCTTAGTGCTTGCTGCAGCTCCACCTCATTACACCATCCTTCCCATAAGCTTAAATAGTCTTGATCTCGCTGGTTTTGAGATTGCTGAGTCCTCGTGACTCACAGATTCTACCATAATAGTTGCAGGTGCCAATGATACCAGTCCAGGTGATGCTACCGAACTCAAGTGGGAGTTCGACGAGGAACTTGGTCGTTACTATGTTTCATTTCCTGATGATCAGTAGTGGAGCCCAGTTGGGACGACCGGGGATCTGGCATTTGGGGTTGTCTTCTTTTCATTTGTATTTGTCCGTAGTCGGACTATGTGTGTACTCTGAATGATGTATGTTTAAGTTATGTATTGTGTGAAGTGGCGATTGTAAGCCAACTCTTTATCCCATTCTTGTTCATTACATGGGATTGTGTGAAGATGACCCTTCTTGCGACAAAACCACCATGCGGATGGCACCGCCCACGGCTAAGAGATCAATGATCAACTTGTGTTCTCTATGGGGTGCCCCCTCCCCCGTATATAAAGGAGTGGAGGAGGGGAGGGGCCGGCCCTCTCTATGGCGTGCCCTAGGCGAGTCCTACTCCCACCGGGAGTAGGATTCCCCCCTTTCCCTAGTTGGAGTAGGAGAGGAAGGGAAGGAGGAGTAGGAGAAAAGGAAAGGGGGCTGTGTCTGTGTCAAAACCGGCGGATGTCGGGTAGGGGGTCCCGAACTGTGCGTCTAAGGTCGATGGTAACAGGAGACGGGTGACATGATGTTTACCCAGGTTCGGGCCCTCTCTATGGAGGCAATACCCTACTTACTGCTTGATTGATCTTGATGAATATGAGTATTACAAGAGTAGATCTACCACGAGATCGTAATGGCTAAAACCCTAAAAGTCTAGCCTGTATGACTACGATTATTCTTGTTCCTACGGACTAAGCCCTCCGGTTTATATAGACACCGGAGGGGACTAGGGTTGTACAAAGTCGGTTACAGAGAAAGGAATCTTCACATCAGGACGCCAAGCTTGCCTTCCACACCAAGGAGAATCCTATCCGTACACGGGAGAGAGTCTTCGGTCTTGTATCTTCACAGCCCATCAGTCTGGCCCATGTATCATAGTCCGGACGCCCGAGGACCCCTTAATCCAGGACTCCCTCAGTAGCCCCTGAACTAGGTTTCAATGACGAGGTGTCAGGCACGTAGATTATCTTCGGCATTGCAAGGCGTGTTCCTTCTCCGAATATTTCAATACAGTCTTCAGACACAACGAACGTGTCCGGCCCTGGAGAACAAATTCTACACACAACCGCAGTGAGTATAATTTTTCACGAGTCCAATCCGTTGACAGCTTTTAACAATGCGACGCCACGTCATCACCCGACCATTATCGAACCATTTTTAGCCTGTCGTCCCACGTTTCGAGACGTGGTTTCCTTGGCACGTCTTGTCGAAGCAGAGATCATGGTCCTTTATTGCGGGATCCTCATCAACACGAGCGTTGGTATCCCAACCGTTCAGCTGACATGATTCCTTACGAATAGGCAGGTTTTAAGGCCGGGGGGAAGGTGTTCAATATTCATTGCCTTTATAAAGGGACCAAGGCTCGCGTTGCTTCTTTACGCCAACCCTCTCCTCAGCTTCTACAACCTCGAGCTCCAGCGCCCAAGGTTCGATTGTTTCATGCTCCATAGTCATGTCCGGAACCGGCTCTCAAGGTCGGTGGATGGCTTCTTCTGTCATAGAGGAGGATATTACGAAGCTCCGGGCGGCAAGATACCTGACCGCAGAGATCCCCCACAGGGTTCCTGCTCGTGGGCAGGTTATTCCTACTCCCAGATCCAGCGAGAGGGTCGTATTCGTCTCTCACTTCCTCCGAGGGCTAGGGTTTGCTCTCCACCCCTTCGTTCGAGGGCTCATGTTCTATTACAGGCTGGATTTTCACGATCTGGCTCCGGACTCCCTTCTTCACGTCTCCGCGTTCATTATCACGTGCGAGGCTTTCCTCCATATTCCCCCACACTTCGGGTTGTGGATCAAAACCTTTATTGTGAGGCCAAAGGTAGTTGACGGGAAACACGCGGAGTGCGGTGGTGCCTTAGTGAGCAAACTTATCAACGCCCCTTGTCCAAAAGGATCCTTCATAGAATCTTCCGATTTATGGCAGCGGGAGTGGTTTTACATCACTGAACCCCATGGTACCAAGTGGGCAGCTACACCTGCGTTCCGATCTGGCCCTCCAACCCAGCTCGCATCATGGGTCAATAAGGGGTTGGACTGGGGATCAAGTGATGAAGTGCAGACTCTACAGAGCCATATCCGGAGTCTCCTTGAGAAGAACACCGAACTCATCGACGTGATTCAAGTAATGTTAATCCGCTGGGTTTTACCATGCCAGCGGTGACCTCTTCGCCTATGGGAGTTCAATCCGGAAGGACGAAGAACCCTTAGGTGACCCTGTTCTTGAGCTTGCATGTCAAATTTATTTGGTCCCAAGTAGTTCTAATGCATGATATAGTCTCTAGGCACTTGTGGGAGTAGTTGTTATCAATCTTGTTGAGTTTGTTTCACTTTTATTTTGAGTCACTAAAAATTTCAGAAATTTTCAGAAAATGATGAAGAGATTATTGAGGGGCTCTTCAAGCCGAAGCTTGAAGGATAAGCAAAGTGAAGAGAATAAGAAGCCCAAATACAATCTTCCTCGCACCACAGAAATTCGTTCATGTGAATGGCCTTGTGATGAGTTCTTGACAGCAGCCGGGATTCATGATGTTTTTTATTATTTGGCTGAGAATGCGGGCCTCACTGTCTTCCTCCGCGACCAGCACGAACAATATCTCCTCCTCACAAATATTTTCATTCAAAATTTTCATTTCCAAACTAGGAGATCGCCACCTTCGGTGGATTTTTATTTATATGATGAGTTTAAGGAGATGTCACTTGATGATTTTTGTGCGGTTTGCAAGTTACCCTTTGCGGGCAGCATAGAGGAACCATGTTGTAATGATGAGGAAGGGTTTATTGATATGATTGTTGTAGGGGAAACGAGGAAAGTTTTCGATGCAAGAATCACTAGCATACATTTTCCTGTACGTTACTTTGCAATATTTGCTAGTAGATGCTTAACTGGTCGTGGGAACAGTGGAAACCTTAGTGCCCATGATATTGTTATTTTGTGCCATGCCTTGTTTTGTGATACTACTTTCAGTTTAGGCGCTATTGTTGCTAAACGGTTAAATCTGAACCATACAAAGGGTCCTATCTTTGGAGGCATCTTTGCTTCGCGCCTTGCTGCACACTTTAACATACCTATTAGGCATTATGAGAAAGAAGAAAAGTTGCTCCTCCTGTTTTTCTTGATTATAAGAGTATGGTAGCACATGATTTTATTGTTAAAGATAAGATGAAGATGCTTAAGTATAAATTGATATTTGATAAAAAATACTGTGAGATCATTACCTTGCCTGCACCCTCTCTGTTTGACATACTTTCAGGCACATACCTCATCTTGTCGGAGGCCATTCATGCATACTTGAGTGCGACACCTGCTCCAGAGGTTGAACCGGAACCACCACTTGACCCTTATCGGCAATCTGTTTATCAGTGGGATCCGGAGGAGCTCGTTAAACAGTGGCACCCCGAGGATCCTCCTCAGTACACTGGAGAGAGTAGCTTTGATCCATGGGCATAGACCAACTTAGGCCAAAAGCCTAAGCTTGGGGGAGTACGTATTTCTCACCGACATTACATTCATGTTCACACACTCATTCTAGTTGTCGGTGCTCATACTTTTTCACTGTACTATCCATGCTAGTTTATTTTATTTTCTAGTCTTCTTATTGTGTGTTTGAAAAACCTTAAGAAAAATAAAAAAAATAGTTGTAGTAGCTAGTTTACTTTCCATGCTTGTAGTAGTAATAATTAAAAGAAAACCCAAAAAGATTTCTCGTTCTTATTTTGCTTGTTGGGAGCTTTCCCGTGTAAATAGTTTTATTTCTTTTCTTTTCTTTGGGGGTTGAGAGGAGAAGACCATAATGAAAATGTTGAAGTGGCTCTTATATGCATTATTGTTGATTTAACCAAGAGCCCATATTACCTTGTTTTCTTCCTTGTATTAAATGCTTGCAGATTCCAGCTTAGTCCAATTGCACATGCACTATTATTATTATCACACCGTTCGGTCGTGCAAGTGAAAGGCAATAATGATGATATATGATGGACTGATTGAGATGAGAGAAGCTGGTATGAACTCAACCTCTCTTGTTTTTGTAAATATGATTAGTTCATCGTTCCTGATTCAGCCTATTATGAATGAAACATGTTTGCAATGAAAATTAGATATTATAGTTGCTTATGCCATGCTTAATTAGCTAGGACTTTATAATGATTTACCTTGTGTGTCAACATGCTATAAAATGGTTGCGATGTGGTATGATAGGGTGGTATCCTCCTTTGAACGATTCGGGTGGCTTGACTTGGCACATGTTCACGCATGTAGTTGAAACAAAATCAACATAGCCTCCACGATATTTATGTTCATGGTGGATTATATCCTACTCATGCTTGCACTCGATGTTTATTAATTTTAATGCATGTTCATTATTGTTGTCGCTCTCTAGTTGGTCGCTTCCCAGTCTTTTTCTAGCCTTCACTTGTACTAAGCGAGAATACTGCTTGTGCATCCACTTCCCTAAACCCCAAAGTTATTCCATATGAGTCCACCATAACTTCCTATAAGCGGTATCTACCTGCCGTTCCAAGTAAATTTGTATGTGCCAAACTCTAAACCTTCAAATGAAATTCTGTTTTGTATGCTCGAATAGCTCATGTATCAACTAGGGTTGTCTATATCTTCCATGCTAGGCGGGTTATTCTCAAGAGGAGTGGACTCCGCTCCTCACTCACGAGAAAATGGCTAGTCACCGGGATGCCCAGTCCCATGCTCAAATCAAATCAAAATAATTGCAAACAAAACTGCCCCAGGACTGTTGTTAGTTGGAGGCACCCGTTGTTTTGGGCGAGCCACGGATTGATGCTTGTTGGTGGTGGGGGAGTATAAACTTTACCATTATGTTTGGGAACTGCCTGTAATGTGTGTAGCATGGAAGATATCGAGATCTCTCGGTTGTTATGTTGACAATGAAAGTATGCCGCTCAAAATATTATTCCTCTCTATTTCAAAATTGAGCTCTGGCACCTCTACAAATCCCTGCTTCCCTCTGCGAAGGGCTTATCTATTTACTTTTATGTTGAGTCATCATCCTCTTATTAAAAAGCACAAGTTGGAGAGCACCGCTGTCATTTGCATGCATTACTATTAGTTTATATTGAGTATGACTGGATCTCTTTTACCATGAATTACAATGTTTAGTCAGTCCTTGATCTTTAGAGGTGCTCTGCATTTATGTTTTGCGGTCTCAGAAAGGGCTAGCGAGATACCATCTTGTTATATCATATTATGCTTGTTTTGATTATTATTGCACGCTAGTTGATTATGCCATTGATATGAGTAAACATGAGACCTAAGTGTTATTGTGAATATGGTTAGTTCATAATCTTTGCTGAAAACATGAATGCTGGCTTTACATATTTACCAGACTTTGTAAAAGGTTTTCTTTATCACTTTCAGTTTGTCAATTGAATTGCTTGAGGACAAGCAAAGGTTTAAGCTTGGGAGAGTTGATACGTTTCCATCGTATCTACTTTTCCAAACACGTTTTCCCTTGTTTTGGACTCTAACTTGCATGATTTGAATGGAACTAACCCAGACTGACGCTGTTTTCAACAGAATTGCCATGGTGTTATTTTTGTGCAGAAATAAAAGTTCTCGGAATGACCTGAAACTTCACGGAGAATATTTTTGGAATTAATAAAAAATACTGGCAAAAGAATCAAGATCAGGGGGCCCACACCCTGTCCATGAGGGTGGGGGCGCGTCTACCACCCCTGGGCGCACCCCCTGCCTAGTGGGCCCCCTGGAGCTCCACCGACCTCAACTCCAACTCTATATATTCACGTTCAGGGAGAAAAAATCAGAGAGGAGGATTCATCGCGTCTTATGATACGGAGCTGCCGCCAAGCCCTAAACTCTCTCGGGAGGGCTGATCTGGAGTCCGTTCGGGGCTTCGAAGAGGGGAATCCGTCACCATCGTCATCATCAACCTTCCTCCATCACCAATTTCATGATGCTCACCGCCGTGCGTGAGTAATTCCATCGTAGGCTTGGTGGACAGTGATGGGTTGGATGAGATTTACCATGTAATCGAGTTAGTTTTGTTAGGGTTTGATCCCTAGTATCTATTATGTTCTGAGATTGATGTTGCTATGACTTTGCTATGCTTAATGCTTGTCACTAGGGCCCGAGTGCCATGATTTCAGATCTGAACCTATTATGTTTTCATGAATATATGTGAGTTCTTGATCCTATCTTTCAAGTCTATAGTCACCTACTATGTGTTATGATCCGTTAACCCCGAAGTGACAATAATCGGGATACTTACCTGTGATGACCGTAGTTTGAGGAGTTCATGTATTCACTAAGTGTTAATGCTTTGGTCCGGTACTCTATTAAAAGGAGGCCTTAATATCCCTTAGTTTCCAATAGGACCCCGCTGCCACAGGAGGGTAGACAAAAGATGTCATGCAAGTTCTTTTCCATAAGCACGTATGACTATATCCGGAACACATGCCTACACTACATTGATGAACTGGAGCTAGTTCTGTGTCACCCTATGTTATAACTGTTGCATGAGGAATCGCATCCAACATAATTCTCCATCACTAATCCAATGCCTACGAGCTTTTCACATATTGCTCTTTGCTTAGTTACTTTACCGTTGCCACTTTTACAATAGCTACAAAACTACTACTGTTACTTTTGCTACCGTTACCATTACTTCTATACTACTTTGCTACTAAATACTTTGCTGCAGATATTAAGTCTTACAGGTGTGGTTGAATTGACAACTCAACTGCTAATACTTGAGAATATTCTTTGGCTCCCCTTGTGTCGAATCAATAAATTTGGGTTGAATACTCTACCCTCGAAAACTGTTGCGATCCCCTATACTTGTGGGTTATCAGAGACCATCCGACCAGTATCCATCATGGAGGTTCGGCAGCATTGGTCCTCGACCCAATTATCGACGGATTCCATCTCACGCGAGTCCTTATGGATGACGGCAACAACCTTAACTTGCTTTATCAGGACACTGTCCGAAAAATGGACATCGATTCATCAAGAATCAAGCCCGCCAAAACCACCTTTAAAGGAGTAATACCAGGTGTTGAAGCCCGCTGCACGGGCTCAGTAACACTGGAAGTGGTCTTCGGTTCGCCGGACAACTTCCAAAGCAAAGAGTTGATCTTCGACGTCGTCCCTTTTTGCAGCGGTTATCACACACTGCTCGGAAGAACCGCCTTCGCCCGCTTCAACGCGGTCCCGCATTACGCTTACCTAAAGCTCAAAATGCCTGGACCTCGCGGTATTATTACAGTCAATGGAAACATGGAGCGCTCCCTCCATACCAAGGAGCATACCGCGGCTCTCGCAGCTGAAGCACAGGGTGGCCCTATCAAGCCAAATATTACCTCGACAATCAAGCCCCCGAACACTATTAAATGAGTGTGGTCTACCCCACAGAACGACAGCCCGGCTCGTCCAGAGCTAGATTAGCAATCCGGCCTCCGTCACAACCCCAACTGGATGGCGGCATACTTACCGCACGTACATAACTACGCATAAAGATACCATGGGCATGGACGGAGGCATACGGAAAACATGGTCCACGGCATGGCTCGATCCTATCTGGACCTTTATATTCTTCCATATTTTTCTTCTTGTTTTTCTTTTTCAGGTTCTTTGCAACCCACACCACTCTTCGATGGTACTTAGGGTCCTTGTCCAGGCCCTTTATATACACTCGATCACTGATCCTCTCAAAGGACCATACACTATGGGGAAAGGCGGTGCATACGTGCGATAGAGTGTCCAAAGGATCTTCAAGATCATCTTTTTAATTTAGGACCTGTATACAGCCTTGATGCTTATGGCATCTTCTGTAAAAATACGTTTCGACGTACCAATCAAATTATAATGGAAACAGTTTCGCCCAACCTTGTTCGGTATTGGCTTATTTCTTAATCTGTTTTCCCACTTTATATCCAAATTGGCATATACACCTTGGTACGACTTAAATCGCCAGGGGACCTATTTCAAGCCATGTATATATTCTCAACAATAGAAAGCCCGAACACTCTCAGAGTGTACTTTGGCGTCCCGAATACTGCATCATATGCATCGGCTCCGAATCACGTCTTTGGTCAATAGTTGGGTTGCCCGGCTCCGGTGCTTGCTACCTTACGTTCCATTTTTTTCGGCTAAGGTAGTAAAGGGAGAACTACTGCGACTGTGTTTCCGACTGGCCCACACCTCAGTAGAGAAAGCCAAAAACTGACTGTCGTGATGCGGCAAGAGCTGGTCAGCAATTCAGCGACTTACTAAATCTCTAGCGATTTCTTCCATATTACATGAAGGACTGGCCTTTTCCAGTCAAGCGTTTAAGGCATCCAAGTTCGATAGCCGCATACGCACCACGGGCTATCCTACTGTCCCCTTGTCTAACTCCTATGGCTAAGTGATAATGATAAAATTGTATAGTTCGATTGCGTGGTTCGCCGCGCTGCCACCTCCTTTACGGACCAAGACGTTGGGTCAAGTGGGGTCACGTGCTATTCCGAACACCCCCATAGTATCTACGTGGGGGCTGGAGCCGACAACTGGTAAATTCTCAAGAATTAAAAATGGCTGCACAGGGGGAATAACACTTTAAGATAAACGCATACAATATATTACACAACCTGGGTTTATAATACATTGTCTGGGTAGCCCGGATACATTTACTCGAACATGATGTCCTTCGAGCATTGACCCTCTATCAAATGGGCACCCTCGAGGATGTCTTTGAAATAACGCTCCGGCTTGCGGTGATCCTTGCCTCCAAGTGGACCCTTAATTGCCACTACGGCAGCCTTCATCTTCGCCCAGTGCATCTTAACACGGGCAAAGGCCATCCGTGCACCTTCTATACATGCTGAGCGCTTCACGGCCTCTACTCGGGGCAAGGCGTCGCCAAGCCGCTTGACCAAGCCGAAGTAGCTGCTTGAAATGGGTCCGGCTGGCCATAGCCAGACTATGATGTCCTTCATGGCCAAACGAGACATCCGGCGCCAAGTACTGCGACCAGAAGAGTTTCTCCATCGCATTCCCTTCTTGGGCCCGGAAATAATGGGCGATGTCGGCAGCACTCCTCGGGAGATCCGCAAAAGCGTCTGGAGCACTCCACAGTCGATTTAGCAAAGCATATCTTCGACCGTCGAATATACTTTGTAAAAGAAAAGGCTTACCAGCCACTATCTGTTCGGCCTGCTTGATCTCCTCGCGAGCCGCCCGGGACTCGGACCGTGCCTCCTTCGCGGCTTGAAGAGCCTTGGTGAGTTTGTCCGGTTGGGCCTTGTTACTCTCCTCCAAGGACTCACACTTGTTGGCGGCGTCCTGGAGCGCTTGCTCTACTTCGGTCACCCTCACCTCCTACCGAAGGCGGGCGGCCTTTTCGGCCTCTACATCCGCAGCCGCTTTCTCTGCGGCTGCTTTGCTTGCCCTCGCCTCCTCCTTGGCTTCGGCAAGGGCATTCTTGAGGGCCTCGACCTCGGTCGCGTTGCCTACAATCATTTACATAGCAGCGCATGAGCTTAAACTTTGAGTTTGCACTATAACTTAGGCTTGTAAAGGGGTCTTTTTAAAAGGCATACCTTGGGCCTCATCGAACCGCTTGTTAATATGGTCGATCTCGTCGTCAGCCAGCTTCAGTTTTCGCTGGAGTTCGGCCACTTCAACATCCTTAGCTGAAGCCGCCAACAGTGAAGCCTGTTTATCAAAATAGATGCACGTGTTATCTCTTCCACTATTTGATCCTCTATCCGGCTCTTTTTTCCAAAGACCCAAACAGAGTCTCAGGGGCTACTATCTATATACAAGCATATTCTTCTAATATGAAAAGCGGGTAAAGCATGTTATATCACTTACCTCAAAACCTGTTAACATGCTAGAGAAAGCTTCGTTCATACCATTTTTGTGAACTGAACCTTCTTAGCCACCGTACCCATCAGGGTACGGTGCTCTTCCATGACGGAAGCACGTTGAAGTGCTTCCCTCAACATATCCGGCGCCTCCGGATTGATAGAGGTCGCCGGTGGAGTTGGTACTCCCCCTTCCCTTGAAGGGGGCTGCTCGTTCGACTCCGGAGCCATGTGGGTCTCCGGAGTGGTATTCGGCTGGGGGCCGGACTGATCCAGGCCCCCGTCGTCAGTTTCCATGGGGGTAGTATCCCCCATGTTTTCGGCAGCCGAGGCATTACCCTCTAGCGCCGTTTGAGCGGCCTTTCGCATCTCCCCCTGGCCTGGAGAAGTCCTTTGGGACAACACCTCGGTGTCATCTGTGGCTCGTGGCGAAGAGGCTCGCAGAGGCGTTTCGCTCTCCATAATCTCCGGCACCAACGAGTTTCCCGAAGACGACGATTGTTGGGGGAGATCACGGGCCGAACCAGCATCTTCGTTAGCCAAGGGATAGCTGGGTCTTCGGGCAGCAGAGCCGGACATTTTATCCGCTCCGCTTTCTTTGTCCATACCTGAAGGAGAAAAGGAAGGCTTATCATACTCCTCGAATCTACAAGTAGAGGTTATGTTTGGAAATCTGAAAATTTACCGGAGTGGCCGGGTGAACGCAGTCGAGGCCGAGGTCTTCGGTTGTTCCCAGCCACGACTTCTGGGCCTTGAAAAGCAGCTTCTAGATTTCTTCGTGCGTCGTGCCGAAGAATCGTTGCAGGGTCCGAGGGCCGGCCGGATTGAACTCCCACATATGAAGAGTCCAGAGCTGGCAGGGGAGAATCCGGTGAAAAAGCATCACCTGGATCACATCGGTGAGGCTGGTGTTCTTCTCTATCACGCCCTTGACGCACTTCTACAGTGTCGTCACCTTGTCGGACGATGCCCTGTCCAGGCCCTTTTTGACCCATGATGTGAGCCGCATTGGAGGCCCAGATTTGAACTCTGGAGTGGTGGCCCATGTGGCGTCGCGAGGCTCTGTGACATAGAACCACTCTAGTTGCCATCCCTTCACGGTCTCCATGAAGGCCCCCTGGGGCCAAGTGACGTTGGGGAGCTTGCTCACCATGGCGCCACCGCACTCCATGTGTTGACCGTCGACCACTTTCAGCTTCACGTTGAAGACCTTGAGCCATAATCCGAAGTGGGGGGATGCGGAGGAACGCCTCACACACGACGATGAACGCCGAGATGTGGAGGAAGGAATATGGGGCTAGATCATGAAAGTATAGCCCGTAATAGTACACGAGCCTGTGGACAAAAGGGTGGAGTGTGTTGGTGTCAAAACCGGCGGATCTCGGGTAGGGGGTCCCGAACTGTGCGTCTGAGGATCGAAGGTAATAGGAGACAGGGACACGATGTTTACCCAGGTTCGGTCCCTCTTGATGGAGGTAATACCCTACTTCCTAATTGATTATCTTGGATGGATATAGGATTACAAGAGTTGATCTACCTCGAGATCATAATGGCTAAACCCTAGATGTCTAGCCTGTATGATTATGATTGCCTGTACGGACTAAACTCTCCAGTTTATATAGACACCGGAGGGACCTAGGGTTGTACAGAGTCGGTTTACAGATAAAGGAATCTTCCTATCCGAACGCCAAGCTTGCCTTCCACACAAAGGAGAGTCCCATCCGGACACGGGAGGAAGTCTTCTATCTCGTATCTTCACGGCCCATTAGTCCGGCCCACATCACATAGCCCGGACGGCCGAGGACCCCTTAATCCAGAACTCCCTTAGTAGCCCCTGAACCAGGCTTCAATGACGACGCTTCCGGCGCGCAGATTGTCTTCAGCATTGCAAGGCGGGTTCCTCCTCCGAATACTTCAAAGTAGTCCTCGAACACAGAAAACGTGTCCAGCTTTGCAAAACAGGTACCACACACAGCTGCAAAGAGTATAATATTTCACAAGTCCCATCTATTGAAAACTTTCTTAGCGAGACGTTACATCCCTGCCCGGTCATTATTTTGAACCGTTTTTTCAGCCTTTCGCTCCACGTTACGAGATGTGGTCTTTATTGGCACATCTTGTCAAAGCAGAGATCGTGCCCCCTTATTACAGGATGCTTATCAATATGGGCATGGGTAATCCAACCGTGTCGATTGCACGATCCCTTGGGAATAGTAGGGCTTTAAGGCCCGCGAGGAGGCGTTCGACATTCATTACCTTTATAAAGGGGGTACACACCCGTCTTTCTCCCCCACGTCTACCTTTTCCTCAGCCTTTCCAGCCTTAAGCTCCCGCGCCCAGGTCTCGATTTCTTCCATTGCTACCAAGCCTTCTAGTTATGTCCGAATCCATCTCCCAAGGCAGGTGGACGGCCTCCTCGGTCACCGAGGAGGATATTGTGAAGCTTCGGGTGGTGAGGTACCTGACTACGGAAATCCCCCACAGGCTCCCTACCAAGGGGCAGGTTATCCCCGCACCAAAATCCGGCGAGAGGGTTGTATTCATCTCTCACTTCCTCCGGGGGCTAGGTTTTGCTCTCCACCCCTTCCTTCGTGGCCTTATGTTCTATTATGGGTTATATTTTCACGATCTAGCTCAGGACTCCTTTCTTCACATCTCAGCGTTCATCGTCATGTGTGAGGCTTTTCTCCGCATCCCCCCACACTTCGGCCTATGGCTCAAGACCTTCAACGTGAAGCCAAAGATAGTCGACGGGCAGCAGGCAGAGTGCGGCGGGGCTATGGTGAGCAAGCTTGCCAATACTATCTGGCCAAAAGGCACCTTCACAGAAACTTCCAACTTGTGGCAGCGGGAGTGGTTCTATATCACTGAACCCCGTGGTACCAAATGGGCAGCCACGCCTGTGTTCTGATCCGACCCTCCATTGCGACTCACATCGTGGATTAATAAGGGGCATGACTGGGGATCAACTGATGAAGTGCAGACGCTGCAAAGTCGTATCCAGAGCATCCTCGAAAAGGACACCGACCTCATTGACATGATCCAAGTGATGCTGGTCCACCGGATCCTCCCGTGCCAGCGATGGCCTCTCCGCATGTGGGAGTTCAATCCGGAAGGACCGCGGACCCTGCAGCAATTCTTCGGCACAACGCACAGAGGGATGTGGAAACTATTCTTCAAGACTCGAAAGCAGTGGCCGGACACATCCAAAGATATTGGCCTCGACTGTAACCATCCAGATACCTCGGTAAGTAACCAACTTCTGAACGCAACTCGATTGATTATCCCATAGCGGTACTGAGAAACCTATCTTTGACCAGGGCTGGATAAAGAAGGCGAAACAAATTAGGTGTTCGGCTCCACTTCCCGAAGACCCAGCGGATCTTGTGTTAATGAGGATGTTGGCCCCGGCGCCGTATCAAATGTTGGCAAGGGAGGACAAGAAGAAGAGCAAAAGGGCTAAAGATGGCCTCCGCTCTAAAGGTATACTGAACGCTACGTCCAGGGAGACCGAAACTCCCTCTTCTAAAGACGAAGAAAAATGGGAAGAAGAAGAAGAAGAAGAAGAAGGGGATATCCCTTCCCCCCGCGGGAAGAAAAGGACCGCCTCCAAAGACTTGGAGGTGGAAGCACCCAAGAGAGGGAAGATACCTCTATCAGATAGTTTGGGTTCGGAAGCTGATGTTGACCCAGAGCTCCTCTCTAGGGACAAACCCTTTGCCGAATTGTAAGTGAACAAGGATGCCCTAGACATTTCCCATTATTTTTGGTTTGCAGGGGTAACATTTAAACTATATGTTTGCAGTCCAACCCGCTATCTACCTCAACAGTCCTCCTCAGCAAGGGATTTGCCTCCGGAGATGATGGAAAGAGAGACGTCTCCACGAGCTTCCTCGCCCCTAAGGGCGGACGAATTCAAGGTGTCATCCTGGAGGATATCCCCTGACCACCGAGCGGTGCGGGGACAATGACAGTGCCCGAAGGTGATACTTCGACCGTCAAGGGCCCAGGGGAAGCAGCCCCCACGGGGACCAACAATGAGGGCCCCGAGCTATCCAGTTTATGACCGAAAATGACTCTTGGGTCGAATAAGCGTACCCTTTTGAAGGGAGTCCGTACTCCCGCAGCAGCCTCCGGAAATCCAGAGGTGCCGGATACGCTGATGGGCACATTGGAAAGTGCGTCCATCTCAGAGGAACATCATACCTTAATGGGTACGGTAGTTGAGAGGATTCTGTCTGCGAGAAGCGGATTGAATGAAGTCTTCGCGGGCCTGCTGAGTGGCTTCGAGGTATGCGATGTAATATCTTTAACCGCTCTTTACATGCAAAAATGCACCTGTGTATAGATAGTAGCCCCTGAGTCGGCTTCCACAGGGAGGCGATCAGAGGATCAAAAAAGATATTCTCAGGAAGTAACATAATAAATTTGCAAACAGGTTGTTATGTCAATGGCGACTGCCCAAGCTGCGGAAGTTGCAGATCTAAAGCATAAACTTGAGTTAGCTAATGAGGATATTACGCTTATTAACAGGCGGCTCGACGGGGCACAAGGTATGTTTTGGGACAGCCCGCTTATGCATCTATAATAGTATGAGCACGAAGCTGAAAATTATACACTGTGACATGCATAACTGTAGATGGTGCTACCGTGGTTGAGACCCTTCGGGCCGAGCTTGTCCGGGCCAAGGAGCAAGCCAGAGTGAGCAATGCGGCTGCCAAGAAGGCGGCTGCTGATTTGAAGGCCGAAAAGGCCACTCGGCGCCAGTGCGAGGAGAGAATATCTACCATGGAGCGAGAGCTAAAAGATGCCACTAGCAAATGCCAATCACTCGAGGAGGATAACAAAGCCAAGGCAGCCGAACTCGACAAGGCCTTACAAGAGGCGAGAGAAGCGCGGTCCGAGTCGAGAGCGGCTCGGGAGGAGTTCCGGCAAGCTGGGGAGATAGCGGCTGGTAAGCCCTTTCTTTTACAGACTAAGTTCGGCGACCCGAAGTATGCTCTGCTTAGTCAATTGTGGAGTTCTCCAGACGCGTTCTTGGACCTGTCGAAGAGTGTCTCCGACACGGCGCAGTTCTTCTAAGCGCAGGAAGGATGTGCTTCGGAGAAGCTTTTCTGGTCACAATTCAATGTGCCATGGTGTTCAGCGTTGCTGAATGAACAGATGGCCCGGTGGGCCGAGCTCCACAAGATGTCCGGAGCTGCCATGAAGGACGTCGTGGTCCGGCTTTGGCCGGCTGAACCCCTTCCGAACAACTATTTCAGTTTGGTGCAGCGGCTTGTCGATGCAGTGCCGCGTATCGACACCGTCAAGAGGTCGGCGTGCATAGAAGGTGCCCAGATGGCCTTCACCCGTGTCAAGATGTACTGGGCGAAGATGAAGACCACCGATGTTGCAGCTAAGGGCCCGCCCGGAAGCAAGGACCATCGCACGCTGGAGCATTATTTGGATGACGTCCTAGAGGGCGCCCGCTTAATAGAGGGCCAATGCTCGAAGAATATTATGTTCGAATAAGTGTACCGGAATTGTGAGAACAATATTATGATACATTATGGCTGTGTTATATTTATGCCTTTGTCTGAAAGTTATTTCCTCCTGTGCGGCCATTTTTATAATCTGAAATTTTGCCAATCGTCATCTTCGGCCCCCTAGTATATAATACGGGGGTGTTCGGAATAGCACGTGATCACACTTGACCCAACGTCTTGGTCCGTAACGGAGGTGTCAGTGCGGTGAACTAGGCAATTGGACTATAGGGCTTTAACACTTTCACTTAGCCATAGGAGTTTTATGGTGGGTCTACGATGTAGCCCCTGGTATGTACGCGGTTATCCGAATACGGTTGCGTTACATAGGTGACATAAATAAAGAATGGTCCTTCGTGTAGTACGGAAGAAATCGCAAAAGATTCTGATAAGTCGTCGAGTGGTTGACCAGCTCTCGCCGCATCATGACAGTCAGTTTTTGGCTTTCTCTACTGAGGTTTTTAACCAGGTGAACCGGGAACACAATCGCAGTAGTTCTCCCTTTACTACCCTAGACGATAAACACAGGAGCCGGGCAACCCAACTATTGACCAAACATGATTCGGAGTTGATGCATATAATGCCAAACTCATGATGCCGAAGTATGTTGTAGAGTTGTTCGGGATTTTGGGCAACCAACATGTTGCCGTATCGAGCCCCTGGCGATTAGTGCCGAGGTGTGGGCGTGAAACAACCGAAGAAGCAAAGTACAGTTCTATGAAGAAAAACAAGTACTGAAGACGGATTAAGTTCACTGGAATCTGATTGATACGTCGAACGCAATCTTGCAGATTATAACACCACCACCCAGGCCATTTTACATGCCAGGGGTTGAAGGCTGAGGAAAAAAGGATCTGTACAGGTTTTAAATAGAGTGTGTGATCTACAAAAAATCTTTTGGACCTCCTGTCGCACGTCTGCGCTGCCTTTGCCTCAGCAAAAAGGATTCCTTAAAAGGAGCCAACTTTGGTTTTTTTATTGGACAAAACCAGGCTCCGAAAGAGTCCTTGTAGGTTCGTAGGATGAACTGGTTTTGATTCACCTGTAGCAAAAGATAAGAAAGAGTTAGAAAAAGGAGAAGAAGGCTGTAGGAGAACGAACCATATTGTGCCTCCGATGACCAAGGTATTTTAAGTGCATAATTATGCATGGGCGATACGAACTTTGCGGGTATATGTGGTGAACGACGGAGGCGGAACTGCTAATCCAGCTCTAAGATTGACCGGTCCTGCGTAATAAAGGCCGGCGGCTTAATGGCCAATGAGATATGCGGCTTGACGGGACCGCTTTGTATTTCGGCTGCGATGGCCGCGGTATGCTCCTCGGTATGAAGGGAGTGTTCCGTGTTTCTATTGATCGTGATGACGCCGCGTGGACTGGGCATCTTAACCTTTAGATAGGCATAGTGATGGACCACATTGAAACGAGCAAAAGCGGTCCGTCCGAGCAGTGCATGGTAGCCACTGCAGAACGGGACAATATTGAAGATCAAGTCTTCCCTTCGAAAGTTGTCCGGCAAACTAAAGACGACTGCCAATGTGATAGAGCCCGTGCAGTGAGTGTCGATGCCGGGTATTATTCCCTTGAAGGTAGTTGTGGTGGGCTTGATCCTTGAGGGATCAATGCCCATCTTATGGACAGTGTCTTGGTAGAGTAAATTAAGACTACTGCCGCCGTCCATAAGGACTCGCGTGAGATCGAATCCATTGATAATTGGATCGAGGACCAGAGTTGCGAACCTCCGTGACAGATACTGGTTGGGTGGTCCTTGCGATCAAAAGTGATCGAGCAGGCCGCCCATGGATTAAATTTTGGGGCGACAGACTTTATGGCATAGACATCTCGTAGTGCGCGCTTGCGCTCCCTTGTAGGGATATGCATCACGTATATCATGTTTACTATTTTTATGTCGGGGGGAAATTGCTTCTGTCCCCCTGTGTTCGGTTGGTGATTCTCTTCGTATTCGCTGTCTCTAGGCGGATCCGGCAGGCCTGTCCGATTAATGTCGGTGTCCTGGATTAATGTCGGTGTCAAAACCGGCGGATCTCGGGCAGGGGGTCCCGAACTGTACGTCTAGGCGGATGGTAACAGGAGACAAGGGACACGATGTTTTTACCCAGGTTCGAGCCCTCTCGATGGAGGTAAAACCTTACTCCTGCTTGACTAATATTGATGATATGGGTAGTACAAGAGTAGATCTACCACGAGATCAAGGAGGCCAAACCCTAGAAGCTAGCCTATGGTATGATTGTTGTTCGTCCTATGGACTAAAACCCTCTCGTTTATATAGACACCGGAGAGGGCTAGGGTTACATAGAGTCGGTTACAATGGGAGGAGATCTACATATCCGTATCGCCAAGCTTGCCTTCCACGCCAAGGAAAGTCCCATCCGGACACGGGACAAAGTCTTCAATCTTGTATCTTCATAGTCCAAGAGTCCGGCCAAAGGTTATAGTCCGGCCATCCGGACACCCCCTAATCCAGGACTCCCTCAGTAGCCCTTGAACCAGGCTTCAATGACGACGAGTCCGGCGCGCAAATTGTCTTCGGCATTGCAAGGCGGGTTCCTCCTACGAATACTTCATAGAAGATTTTGAACACAAGGATAGTGTCCGGCTCTGCAAAACAAGTTCCACATACTGCCGTAGAGAGAATAATATTTACACAAATCTAATCTGCTGACATATTCCGCAGCATGACATCATGCCACGGCCAAGCCTTTTTTTGAATCGTTTTACTGTCCCACCTTAGCGCGTTTAGCGAGGCGGTTTCCTTGGCACGTCTTGTCGAAGCAGAGATCGTGTCCCCTTATTCCGGGATTCTCATCAATACGGGTGTGGGTAACCCAACCGCGCCATTGATTACGGCGCTTGGGAGATAAGCGAGTTTTACCAGGCTGGTGGGGGCACATAGTTTCGTCGGCCCATATAAGGGGATAAGGATCCACCTTTTTCATCCACACCTTCTACCTCCTTTGCTCATCCATTTTCGCGCACTCAAGCTCCAGCGCCCAAGTCCGCATTCCCCACCTCAACCTTCTCCAGCCATGTCAGGAGCGGGAGGCAAGTGGATGGTCTCCTCCGTCACGGAGGGACACATCAAGAAACCGAGGAAAGCCGGATACTTGTCTGATGACATCGCGCACTGGCTTCCAGACGAGGGGCAGCTCATCCCCACCCCCGGGCCCCATGAGAGGGTGGTGTTCCTCAACCATTTCCTCTGTGGACTGGGCTTCCCTCTCCACCCATTTGTCCGGGGGCTCATGTTCTACTATGGCCTGGATTTCCACGATCTGGCCCCGAACTTCATCCTCAACATCTTGGCGTTTATCGTCGTGTGCGAGGCCTTCCTCTGCATCCCTCCCCACTTCGGTTAATGGCTGAAGACTTTTAATGTCAAGCCGAAGGTAGTGCGCGGCTGCCAGGCGGAGTGCGGAGGTGCCATGGTGGGCAAGATGCCTAACGTCCTATGGCTCGAGGGCTCCTTCGTGGAGACCCTGAAGGGGTGGCAATCGGGGTGGTTCTACATCACCGAGCCGCGTGACCCTGAATGGGTCGCAGCCCCCGAGTTCTGATCCGGAACCCCCACGCGGCTCACCTCCTGGAAAGAGACGGGCCTGTCATGGGGTAAAAAAGAAGAGATGACCGGACTCCAAACATGCGTCGAAAACCTGGTGAGCAAGAAGCTCAAACTCGTCAACGTAGTCCAGGTCATGCTCATCCGCCGGATCCTCCCGTGCCAACGACGGGCTTTCACTTTGTGGGAGTTTGATCCGGCCCAGCACCGAACTCTGAGCAGGCTCTTCGACACAACGTACGAAGATGCCTGGAAGGTGCTATTCAAGGGCGCCGAGGCTCCCGCATCCGCTACCGAGGATCGCGGATTCAGCACGCAGCGTCAAGCCGGCGCGGTAAGCTGTTTTACCTTTTATAGGATATTTTATCTTTCATAGTTTGACTCTATGTGGGATCTAAGCCCCCATGCCTTTGACAGGACTGGCAGAGGATGGCCGGACAAATCAACTGTCCGGCTCCTTTGCCCGAAGACCTAGCGGACGCCCGTTTGACAGGGCTGCTGGCTCCGGCACCTTACGTGGTGCCGGAGAAGAAGGCCAAGAAGAAGGCCACGGGAACCCGAAAGAGTTCCCGGCGCCCGGTGGTGTCGGATTCATCGTCCGATGACTCCGAGACGCACTCCTCCTGCGAAGACGAGGAGGAGGAAGAAGAGGCCTCTCCCCCTCCAGCGGGGGGAGGAAAGAAAAGGAAGGCCGCCCCAGCTGGGGAGGCCGGAGGGTCCAAGAAGGGGAGGACCCGCCCTCCGGACTACTCCACCAACGCCGCCGATGACGAAGAGGAGTGGCCAACCAGTATCTGTCATGGAGGTTCGGCAACTCTGGTGGCTCTGGTTGGACAGAGGTCACCGGCGGAACAGGCACATTCCCTCCTTTCGGGGAATGTCGTTCGCTTGACTCTGGACCCATGTAGATCTCCGGAACGGTATCCAGCTGAGGGCTGAAGGGAACTCGGGCCCCGTCACGAGTCCCCATGGGGGCTTTTTTTCCCATGTGTCCAGTGACCAAGGAGTCATCCTAGGGCGCCGCCCTGACGATCTCCGGAAATTCCCCCCGGTCTGGGAAGGTCTTTTGGGACACCACCTCGTCATCACCTTTGGGCGAGACGGAATGAGCAGGTGGCGGAGACATGCTAGCCATCTCCTTTGAGTCCAGCGAATCCTCTGTCGAGGATCGCGGGGAGCCATCGCATGCCGAACTGCAATGACAAGATTTAAAGTATATCAATATTACAAACTGGGAAGGCTAGACGTTTTTGGACTCTGGCACTTACGATGCGGCCCGAGGCTTGGTCCGGCGAGGTCGCTCCGGACTGCTATCAACATCCCATGCAGAGTTATCCGCGAAGGAGCTTTTCCCCCTCTTGGGCGCTTTCGCCTCCAGATTTGTGGGGGCCGCTCTCTTCTTCCTTCCCACTTGAGGTGGGGAGTCGTTTTCTTCCTCCTCTTCGTCGTCGTCGTCAGCGGACGAAGAAGAAGTTTCATCTTCGGAGGTCATGTCCGGAGCACCCTTTCAGCAAGGGCCCGTCTTGGCCCCTTTGGCCGCTTTCTTGGTCGTGTTCTCCGGCACCTCATAAGGTGCTGGAAACATCATTGTTGTCAGTAATGGAAACTCAGGGTCTTCGGGCAGCGGAGCGGGACAGTTAATCCCCCCTGCTACCTCGATCCAGGCCTGAAAACATGGATAGGAAGGCTTAGGCTTTTTCCTCAAAATATGCTAGTAAAGGTATACCTTGAAAACATGAAACAACTTGCCGAATTGGCCTGACATTTTAAGCTGAACCCGCGATCCTCGGTTGTGGGCGGTGGTGTCTCGCCAGCCTTGAAGAGAACTTTCCAGATATCTTCATGCATCGTGCCGAAGAGCTCTAATAGCGTCTGGTGCTTGGCTGGATCATACTCCCATAGATAGCAAGTCCGGCGCTGGCACGGAAGAACCCAACGAATGAGCATGACCTGGATCACGTTGACGAGCTTGATTTTCCTGTCTATCATGTTCTGGACGCACGTCTGGAGCCCAGTTAGCTTGTCCGAGGGACCCCAGGTTAGGCCTTCTCTTGCCAGGAGGTGAGCCGCATCGGGGTTCCAGATCGGAATTCGGGGGTCGCCGCCCAGCCAGCGTCGCGCGGCTCGGTAATGTAAAACCACCCCGATTGCCACCCCTTCACCATCTCCGCGAAGGAGCCTTCGGGCCAAGTAACATTGGGCATCTTTCCCACCATGGCGCCTCCGCACTCTGCTTGTTGACCGCTCACGACCTTCGGCTTCACATTGAAGGTTTTCAGCCATAAGCCGAAATGAGGTGGGATGCGGAGAAAGGCCTCGCACACGACAATGAATGCCATGATGTTGAGAATAAAGTTAGGGGCTAGGTCATGGAAGTCTAGCCCATAGTAAAACATCAGTCCGCGGACAAACGGGTGGAGGGGAAATCCCAGCCCGCGGACAAATTGTGTGAGAAACACAACCCTCTCATGGGGCTCGGGAGTAGGGACGATTTGTCCTTTTGCTGGGAGTCGATGAGCAATCTCCTTGGCAAAATATCCGGCCTCCCAGAGCTCCTTGATATCCTTCTTCTTAACAGAGGAGGCCATCCACTTGCCTCCAGCTCTGGATCCGGACATGTTTGGAGTGCTTTCTCGAACGAGGAAAAGCTAAAGCTTGGGCGCTGGAGCTCAAGGACGGAAGGACTGAAGAAGAGAAAGGGTGTGGGTGAAGGAAGGGTATCCTTATCCCCTTATAAAGACCGCGAATATCAAGCGCCTCCCCACTCGCCCTAAAAACTTGCCTATTCCCAAGGGATGTATAAACGACACGGTTGGGTTACCCATGCCCGCATTGATGAGAATCCCACGATAAGGGGACACGATCTCTGCTTTGACAAGACGTGCCAATGGTAACCGCGTCTCGAGACGTGGGGCGTCGAACACAAAAACGGTTTGGACTTATGACCGGTCAGACGTAAATGTCGTGTCACAAAAAGTTGTCAGCGGATGGAACTCGGGTAAAATTATATTCTCTCAGCGGTTGTGTATGGTGTGTGCAACAGGTCCGGATACTATCATCGCATCCGAAGACTATCTTGGAGTTCGGAAAAAAGGGAACCCGCCTTGCAATGCCGAAGACAATCTATGCGCCAGACTCCTCGTCATTGAAGCCAGGTTCAGGGGCTACTGAGGGAGTCCTGGACAAAGGGGTCCTTGGGTGTCCGGCCTGTTATCCATGGGTCGGACTAATGGGCTGTGAAGACAAGAAGGTCGAAGACTGTACGCGTGTCCGGATTGGACTCTCCTTGGCGTGGAAGGCAAGCTTGGCGATCAGCTATGAAGATTCCTTCCTATGTAACCGACTCTATGTAACCCTAGATCCCTTCGATGTCTGTATAAACCGGAGGGCATAGTCCGGATAGGATATTCATGACCATAGTCATACAGGCTAGACTTCTAGGGTTTAGCCATTATGATCTCGTGGTAGATCAACTCTTGTAATACTCATATTCATCAAGATCAATCAAGCAGGAAGTAGGGTATTACCTGCATAGAGAGGGCCTGAACTTGGGTAAACATCGTGTCCCCCGTCTCCTGTTATGATCGATCCTAGACACACTGTTCGGGACCCCCTACCCGAGATCCGCCGGTTTTGACACCGACAACGGCCCCTTATACAACCCGTACAAGGCCCATAGATGAGATGGCCCATAGAAGGCCCATGGATCCTACGGGACGTAGAAGGCCCATTTACCCAACGGCCCATAGAAGGCCCATTGATCCGACGGCCCATAGAAGGCCAATGGATCTGATGGCCCATAGAATTCCCATGGATCCAACAGCCGATAGAAGGCCCACGGATCCGACGGCCATAGAAGGCCATCGATCGTCCGTCCCGTAGATGGCCCATGGATCGTACGGCCTGTGGAGGGTCATGGTCACTACAACGTTTGGGTGAGTTGTCCCCGTTTGAACGATATAGCATATTCAAAGAATAATCCTACTCTATACTATCACCTCTAAAAACATACACTATACAATAAAGAGACTAAGGCATAGAAACGTAGAATAATCCTACACTATACAATAAAGAAATTACAGCCGATTATACCCACTGGGCATTACGGATCGGCACCAGTGATAATGAAGCATACACAAACAGCAAATTACGTACACTAGGCAAATACAGCTCATACATCATGGATGCGCATCAACATAACTTACCATTTGAACTATAATCTCTTCAGAAAATAGGATTGGCCGTATTTAGATAGCACAAATTTCAGTCTGCAAAATCTCCAATTCCTTCGTTGTTACCTCAGTGTCTTGTTTCATTTTTTTGACTCCTGCATCTAATACATGCATGTCCAGTCTCAACTTGTTGATTGTACGTTCAGAATCATGTACACGTTGTCCTGCCACCTCTAGTTGATGCTCGAGAACATCAGCACATTCCAATTCCAATCCATAATCATTCACTAATGGCCATGCCGCACTGCCTGCAGATCTTTGTGTTGATGTCACTTCATCCTGAAATGTTTCTGTAAGTACACATGACTAGGGCAAAAATATAGTTACAACAGTGCGAGCAAGACAGAAAAACAGGACTAACAATAATGTTACACATCATGAAGAATAAGCACGTGATATTTTAAAAATTATAAAAAAGGTAGTCTGTGCAGCCTGCATACAGAAATCTCTGTTAGCTCACCAGAGGAGCATGATGTTGGGGCCCAATCCAAAACACAGACAAGTTACAAATTTAGACAGCATGTTGCGTAGAAGTAAGCAAGCAGTTGGCCATTCTTTAGCTCAATTAAAGTCTTAGGGAGCATAATGAACAACAGAGGGTTTCATACAAACATACTACAACAAGCAAAACTATGCAATCATTAGCCTAGTATAAACTAGATTGTGAGCCTCATGCAATAATAGTTGGTTAATAGACTTCAAAGCTTCAGGCACACTTCGGCAGAGTAATTAAATGGTAAGGCCTTTAATTATGTCAACTAATATTTATACAAGTACCCAACAGCAGGAATCATTCTTTGGGCATCTCATTAACTGAGGACAAATAAAGCAATTGGAAAGAGCAAATTAACTATACCTGAAACAAACAAGGAATTGAACTGTTGAGTTGGATACAGTGACTTACCTTAACAGGTTGAAGAGGCTCAACGCAGCTCCTACTTCTCTTGCAAGGCTCCTTCCTAACATCTTCTACTTGGAAATCTCAATCTAATCTTCATTGCACCCCCTCTGCAAGGTGACACAAACTAGTTTCTCGTCTCCTTGGAAGATAAATATGCATACTTTCCAGTCTGTGAACACAAAAGGATGAGATTATAACAAAACAACACCACATAATGAAACATGCCGCATCTCTTGCACTTGCACACAATGAAATGAGCATTTACTATGTCTGCACTATGTAAAAACTAGGCACACCTTCGAACTAGATCTCCAGGTACTCTTGGAGAGCCTACTTTAGTGTACAGCCAAACCTTTATGTCACCTATGAGTTAGAAAAAGGCCCGACTACAGCATCCCTTAGTGTTTAAATCGTTGACAAGCTCTGTTAGAGTGTTAGGTCAAGAACAACAAGTAATCAAAGCAAATAGTCCTAGTATAGCTGGCTGATGCAAACAAGCAATTGAACAGATGTGTGACCAAATCTTACATATCAAGAAAAGAAGCAAAGAAGGAGGCTTAAAGACCATCAATTGACTGACCAGATTTAAGGGGCATTTAAACATCATGTGCAACGTATGAACTAACATAAACATTGCATATTCCAGATTCTACAATGGAATGCACATGTATTTGGTTATGCCATGTATGATGATGCCTAAATGTACACTATAGCAGGCAGGAGTGATTCATCATTGCACGCACAATTGAATTGCAGGTTAAGGGCCAGTTCTATTCTGCCTCTTCAGGGCTTATTGTCAAAATAAGCCATAAAAGATGTAAAGAAGTCATTTTTGAGTTATGGGCTTGGGCTTAACTAATTTCACTTTGGAGGGGGGTGTTTCGGGTAGAACCTCACTAAAAATTGAAGGGAAGGGGAATAGTGAAATGACTCTGTTGTCTGCCTATATGTAGGATCAGAAGTATGTCTAGAGGGGGGTGATTAGACTACTTGAACAAATAAAAACTTAACCTTTTCCCAATTTTTAGTTCTTGGAAGATTTTAGCAACTTTAGGACAAGTCAAGCAATCATCACACAATTCAAGCAAGCATGCAAAGAGTATATAGGCAGCGGAAAAGTAAAGCATGCAACTTGCAAGAATGTAAAGGGAAGGGTTTGGAGAATTCAAACGCTATTGGAGACACGAATGTTTTTCCCGTGGTTCGGATAGGTGGTGCTATCCTACATCCACGTTGATGGAGACTTCAACCCATGAAGGGTAATGGTTGCGCGAGTCCACGGAGGGCTCCACCCACGAAGGGTCCACGAAGAAGCAACCTTGTCTATCCCACCATGGCCATCGCCCACGAAGGACTTGCCTCACTAGCGGTAGATCTTCATGAAGTAGACAATCTCCTTGCCCTTACAAACTCCTTGGTTCAACTCCACAATCTTGTCGGAGGCTCCCAAGTGACACCTAGCCAATCTAGGAGACACCACTCTCCAAGAAGTAACAAATGGTGTGTTGATGATGAACTCCTTGCTCTTGTGCTTCAAATGATAGTCTCCCCAACACTCAACTCTCTCTCATAGGATTTGGATTTGGTGGAAAGAAGATTTGAGTGGAAAGCAACTTGGGGAAGGCTAGAGATCAAGATTCATATGGTAGGAATGGAATATCTTGGTCTCAACACATGAGTAGGTGGTTCTCTCTCAGAACATATGAGTTGGAAGTGTAGATGTGTTCTGATGGCTCTCTTCACGAATGAAGAGGAGGTGGAGGGGTATATATAGCCTCCACACAAAATCCAACCGTTACACACAATTTACCAATCTCGGTGGGACCGAATCAACAAACTCGGTCGGACCGAAATAGTAAACCTAGTGATCGTTAGAGATTTTCGGTGGGACTGACATGCAACTCGGTAGGACCGATATGGTTAGGGTTAGGGCCTAATGTAATCTCGATGAGACCGATTACACAAACTCGGCGAGACCGATTTGGTAATAAGCTAACCAGAGAGTTGGTCAGGTAAACTCGGTGGGACCGATTTGCTCTTTCGATGAGACCGAAAAGTTACAAAAGGGAAACAGAGAGTTTACATTGCAATCTCGGTGGGACCGAACCGCTCTTTCGGTGAGACCAAAAAGTTACGAAAAGGAAACAGAGAAATTGCAATCCCATCTCGGTGAGACCGAGATCCCTATCGGTAGAACCGATTTGCTAGGGTTTGGCAGTGGCTTATGACAAGTGAAACTCGGTGGCGCCGGATAGAAAGAATCGGTAGGACCGAGTTTGGCTTAGGGTTTAGGTCATTTGTGGATATGGGAAAGTAGCTGAGGATTTTGGAGCATATCATTAAGCACATGAAGCAAAAGGCTCATTAAGCAACACCTCATCCCTCCTTGATAGTATTGGCTTTTCCTATGGACTCAATGTGATCTTGGATCACTAAAATGTAAAATGAAGAGTCTTGAGCTTTTGAGCTTGAGCCAATCCTTTGTCCTTAGCATTTTGAGGGTTCCACTTTCACCATTCATGCCATGCCAATCATTGAGCTTTCCTGAAATAATTGTCTTGGAATAGCATTAGCTCAATGAGTTATATGTTGTTATGAATTACCAAAACCACCTAGGGATAGTTGCACTTTCACTATATTGCACTCAAAATGCAACTGGTGATGCCCGCGTCACACCTCACCCTCAAGTAAAAACAAACACGCAAGCGTTCATTGCCCTGCCCGCTTGCATCTCCTCTCCCCTTTCCCTCTACCTCGATCCCCTGCCTGCAGCACTAGGGTTCCTCCAGCAAGCCGTCGCCACTGGTCCCATCTGGCCTGGTCCTCGACGATGCTCTGTCCAGCTAGGCTACATGGCCGGCGGGTAGGGGCAAATCTGCCTGGCTGCTCCTCCCTCTGGCGCCGCCCCTCATTCTCATGGTCTCCAGCAGCTGCTCCACTGTGGTTCGTCCAACGCACTACTCCGGCAGGCGCTGCACAACTACGGCTGATGCCACACTGCGGCAGAAGGCACCTTATTCCCCCTCCCCACATCCCAGGCCGTGGCCTTGAGGTGCTGTTGAAGGATGAGCTCATCCAACAAGGTGAGGATCTCCTCTGATTTTTTGCCAAATTTTCATTTTGATCCTTTATACGATGAATTGCTATGAGCTGCTTCTGCTGCTGCTATATGATGCATTGCTATGAGCTGCTCCTGCTGCTACTATATGATGAATTACTATGAGCTACTTCCGCTATATGATGAACTAGCGGTGTGTCCCGCGCATTTGCGCGGCCAGATTTACATTTTCTATGCGTTCATATTATTTATTATTTGCTATCAATTTCAGGCACGGTTGACTATTGTTTCGTTTAGCTTGTGGCTATATTATTTTGAATATGAATTAAAATTGTAGTTAAATGTCCATCTAATGGAATCATAAGTGGATTTTGATAGAAAGCACCAATCAAGTATATCAGGTTCTTAGTAGGAGCCTCTGTACATCACAACATGCCATCAATTGCACCGAGGATGCATGATTCGCCATGTAAAAGCGTACAGTTTCATACCTAAACTTTTGTTTTTTTATTTCTCACATATCTTCGTATATATGTTACTTTTGACGAAGAATGTTCTAAGAAGTCTTGCGTCCAAAAACAGATCTACATAGTTATGCTTTTATAATGTTACTAATAATTCAAATATCTTCACCTATTATTTTTGATTGTGCAACCCTTTTTTTTCTTATCCCTCCTTCCAATACATGTTCCAAACGCTAAATTATGTGCCAAAGAAACCTCTATGCACCTAGCTATGAGGGGGAAAATGATACTTTTTTTTTGCGGGGGAAAATGATACTTGTTGCCTTTTTAATGTCAATATTACATCATAAATAGTAAATAGCATGTACGAATATGTTTTGCAGTAGACCTTAAAAAAACACGTATGAGTTTTGTGTCCAGACCTCAACTTTTGCTTGGTCCACAATACGGTCCGGCCCATATAGAAGAAAAGGAATGTAAAATTCCGTCTGAGGCAATACTATCTTCAATTAGCACTTATGATGAGTTCATGTTATGTTAAATTCCACTGGAGGCAATGACTTTGATTAGCGCTTATGATAGTTTTCACGCAAAAAAATTGTTATCTGTTTAATCATATAATCATATTTACATGTTTTTTTAATTTTAAAATAACTGAAAGAGAGAAAGCTGGAGACTGTCTATATACTTGTATAGACGGGCCAAGAATTTTCAAAAGTAAAAACAGTAATGATTTATTAATTTTAGAATTTTGCAAGATATTTCATGTGTGCATGTAGCTGTGCACCACATATATGTGTAATTTAATATTATTTTAAATATTATAACTTTTTAAAAAATATGTATAGAAATACCTGGATCAATAATAGCATGTACTATACATGTTGTAAATTCAAAATTATATTCATAACCCATAAATATATGTTGGTGACGAATAGCATACCCTGTGTATTTTGTAGCATATACATTTTATATATTCCCGGTCTTATATATAGTCAAGATAAATCTCAAAATACATATTACACACTATATATTCATATGGAAAGAGTGTATATATTTCTCCATTAAATTCTACAGATGTGCACTGATCAGATTTATGTGCCAATAAATATAATTCGTATTTTCGTCTCCAAGCTTTAAAATGAAATGAAACTGCTAATCTATCAATTGGCTTCCATTGATCCTCAATACGCATGCATGTGTTGAGTTAAAAAAATTAGTGTCACGTTGAGTTAATTTCAGTTTAGTAGTAGACGATCAGCATGCTCGCTTTTCCATTTGAATCTGCATGGTATTTTTTACGGCAAGACTGCTACACGATTTCGGATTATTTTTTTTGTCTTCCGGGTCATCAGCGTGTCATCTCTATCAATTAGAGTCCGGTTAGAATACAATTAATTCATTGTGCTTTTGTTAGATTGGGTCTGTACTAACGCTTGTCCAACATCTATTTTCTAAGTGTCCAGCCCTTTTCACATACATCAACGTGATTACCGGCCGCTTGGTTGGTTGGCCCGTCGCCGTGTCCGATTGAAACATCGCATGTCCCTTTGTGGATGTTCTTTGGGTGCATGCAAACGTATAGTTGTATGCTTCTTGTATGTAGGCACGTGATAGATATATTTGCATTTATTTTTTTATTTGCTAATTCTAACCGCTGCACGGTTCCGTTTAAGATTCCATATATAGTTGCGTTATATATGCACATATATAGACGTGACTGTTCAATGCGACAATATATACATGTTTAACATGTTATGTAATTTCTTTAAATCTTAGCCATTATTATTCTGATCAAACGGTGCAAATAATATTAGCATATGTGGATAAACGTGATGGCTTGTTTGACTTCTATTTTAATTATATAATAGATAGATTGCTATGAGCTGCTGCTGCTATATGATGAATTTCTATGAGCTGTTGCTGCTATATAATGAGTTGCTATAAGCTGCTCCTACTGCTGTTGTATGATGAATTGCTATGAGCTGCTCCTGCTGATGCTATATGACGAATTGCTATGAGCTGCTCCTGCTGCTGCTATATGATGAATTGCTATGAGCTGCTCCTGCTGCTGCTATATGATGAATTGCTATGAGCTTCTCCTACTACTGCTATATGATGAATTGCTATGAGCTGATGTTGGTATATGATGAGTTGCACACTGCTGCTGTATGATGAGTTGCTATGAGCTGCTGCTGCTATATGATGCTTTCAGGTGGTGCTGCTATATGATAATAACCAGCCACTTGGACCATCGAATTTCAATAAATAATTGTTCTTCATTTAAATGTGGGTCATGCGTTTTTTGTTTAAATTAGGCAATGGGATCTCTATGGAAAACATTGACCAAAGTAGATTGTGCAAAGTAGATGGTATCTTTGTATTTGCATTTTGAGAAAATAGTGATGGTATGTTTTCCTATCATATTAATTACTGCACTGGGTTCAATTTGTGATGTTTGCAAGTCAAATTAATTTTCATATGGGCAGCAAAAAGAAAAAATATAATGCAATCTAGACTTTTCACTGATCATACCAAAGATAACCTGAAAACACAGTGAAAAGAACTGGTTGGCTTATTACATGGAGCTTATATTCACAGGTGCTTATTTTCTTAGGATAACTCGTAATAATTGTCCCTACGAAACTTGGCCAATAGAACTGACATACAAATAACATGTCACGATGATTGCAATGGAGGAGTGACGTACCATAGCACACTGTATAGGCTCACTGCTGGCTCTCCTTTTTTTGCGATGTTCCATGAAATTGCCACATACATCTTGTACTTTTTCATTGTGTAACCCTATCTGCAAGTTGACACGGCTAATTTCAGACATCTCTACATGATAATACATTGCATATCCCTTGCGCATATTTAAACCACCAATTAATGATTGTGTGCCTAGCATAAACTAGCCATGACTCTGTGTGCTGGACTAGCAGACACTCTAAGGGAGCCTAATGTAGTGTACTGGAATTCCTACATGCCACCTACAATTTTGTGTAATGTACTGCTTCTGTTCCTAAATATATGTCTATGTAGAGATTCCAGTATGGACCACATACATATGTATATAGATGCATTTTTGAGTGTAGATTCACTCATTTTGCTCCGTATGTAGCCTATAGTGGAATCTCTAGAAAGACTTATATTTAGGAACGAAGGTACGAGGTAGTATCATGTATGACATCTACATATCTAATTTAGCAGCCAGTAGTAGAAATCATTGTCTGCACAAAGGGATTATTGGTCGAAAATCCTCGCAAAGCACGCTCGCAGGCACAGAACAATACAAGAGAGAGAGACACGCTTACAATATCATAGCAATGCCTCAGTCCAGGATCTTGGTTGGCCAAGCTGTTAGATCCAGAAGAAACATCGTCCTTGTAGTTTTTGCCAGCTGCATAACAGGTAACAGCGACCTGTTAGTATATTTGAAGTACATCGGGCAGGTGATGCTGGACGGGTTTAAAGGTGACAAGTACCTAGGCCGTGGCGGGTGCTTGGCATCTTGCCAGACGGTGGGAATCAGGTTAGAAACGTCAAGGGTGATGACGCTGTTGACACCTGATTTTGGCAAGATACAGAGTAAAAGGGTTTTCAGCATGAGAAAATTTCACATCGTCGAGTGGAACAACTTTGGTGTTTAGGCTATCGTCATTCGACCTCATCTCAGTGGCCGAAGCAGTACTCCGAGTGACAAAATTTAGTGTTCTGAGTGCTTTTCGGCCGATTACGCCCGCAATATAACCTAAGATGAAGGAGTGCTCTAAAGGAATTGTCTTCGTCTCGTCGATACGATTGATTTTCATATATAAATCATCTCAGTCCGAGTTCATATGCAAAAGTTACAGTCAATATAGTGCGGATCAGCTAGGAATCAAAATATTACGCTAGACATCAGACACAATGTTATGGGTGTCTGGTACAATGCGTGAGCAATTAGCTGTTGAATATGACCTCGGATCTAAAAGTGTTTAACGTGAAAGTTTTTCGTCTCGTCAAGCTGATCGATTTTCATATATAAATTGTCTCGATCCGAGTTAGTATGCGACCTGGAGAGGCAAGACAAGATCAGGCTGTGTTTTCAGTCGGAAATCCGAGTGAAAAAGTTTACCATCCAAGTGAAAACTTACCGGTCGAGTGAAAGTTTGCTGACCGGATGAACTTATTATTATCCAAGTGGAAATATAGTCATCCGAGTGGAAATATGGTCATCCGAGTGAAATTGTCCTCCAGGTGAAAATATTCCGAGTGAAAAGATTACCATCGGGACGAAAACTAGCCGATCGAGTAAGACAGTGCCTTCCGAGTGGAAATATAGTCATCCGAGTGGAAATATAGTCATCCGAGTGAAAAAGTTCAGTCGGACGATCCGAGTGAAAGTATCTAATATCCGAGTGGATGAGCTCAAATCCGAGTGAAATTGAACATGTGCTCGAAAGTTTATCAAAATGACCTCGGAGAAAGAAGTGTTCAATACAGAAGTTGTGTATATCATCAAGACGGTAAACTTTGGTTTTGGAGTCATCATCATCAGAGATAGTATATGGCCTGCAAATTCACTGCGAGACTCGGATAATCCAGTCTACTGCAAGACCGAGTCCGACTGGAAGGTAAAGATGACCTCGAAAAGTATTCAAGATGGCCTTATTTGAAGAAGTGATCAACATGAGTGTTGTTCGTACCATGGAGGCGCACAAGTTTGATATTTGGGCCGTCTTGATCTGAGATCATATGCAAGCTCAGCGGCCCGCGCAAGAAGGAAGACAGCATTTGGGCCAGATTCAGACTGAATCCGAGTTGGAATAGAACTAGGACTCTAGGACGTGAATTGATGTAATTTTTCATGTAAGGAAAGCCTAGATGAATCCTTTACTTGTACGTGAAGTCCAGCCGCCTCTTATATATGTTGGGGGTGACGGCCGATTGAACAACACACAATCGAACAAATCAATATACTACTTTTTCATCTACATTTTATCTCACCACCGTTTTTCTCTCTCGTTCTTCGCTGTTCTTCGTGTTTGAGAGCTGCGAATCCCGAGGCTCTAGGGGCGAGCGAATCGAGCCTATAGCCGCCGCACTCCCTGACGGGGTCCCCCCCGGGGGTGTGGGGTTTTCGGGTCTGCAAAAGCGCCCGTCGACTGTCTTGCGTATCGCGTTGTCGGTCAGGTCTCCTTCGACTTGAGCTGCGGTGCATCACCCCCGGCGTCGAGGGTACACGTGACGTGTTCGTTTGTCAACACAGTTTTTGGCGACTCCGCTGGGGACTGAAGATCAATCGTCATCATCCACCATGTCCGATCTTCCCAAGCCATCTGAGGTAGACGCCGATAACATCATTAAGCCCAGTCTTGATGAGATATCGGCCGATCATCGCCAAGTCTATGAGGAGTACAAGAAGGCGCGCGAGGAGAAGGACCTGGAGGAGTTCCTTGCAAAATTCAAGAAAGATCGCCAAGGCAACATCACTCCGATTGAAGAAATCAAGTTCCCTCCTCTTCAAACTGAACAGGTTAAACCCTCTGTAAGTACTGCCTTTTCTCCTGAGCAGTGGGCTGAGATTGTGAGTCATATTGCTGATGGTAACAATCTAGTCTATCAAACTTTCATAGAAAATACTAATGCTCAGAAAAATATATCTCAATCGGCTAGTGGTAATGATGGTGTAGCTGCTAGTGTGCAAAACCCTAATCTGGCTTTACCTATTGCATCAGCGCCTCCCATGCCGATGGCTTATTACCCTACCCATACAAATCAGATTGTGGCTGCACCCATTAGTCCTATCATGAGCATGCCAGGTTCGGTGGCAACGCCGAACCAAACCCTACCTACAGCTACAACCACTCGACCACTACCGAATTATGGGTTGACATACATGCCACAATTCTTACCTACAGCTAGTAACCCTACACCTCCTATGCCACTGCCACAAGCTTCATCGTCCACTATGGATGATGGTCTAGCTAATCTTAGAGAGGAGATGGCTAAGATGCTTCGAGAGAATTTTGGAGTTGAGTTACCTCGGAATCGGATTTACATAAAGCCGTACCCCGAGTACTTTGATGCCATCCAGTGCCCTCCGGGATATAAGATTTCAGATTTTGTTAAGTTCAATGGAGAGGGCACAAAAACCACATGGGAGCATGTTAGTCAATATTTAGCACAATTGGGTGAGGCAGGCTCATTGAATGAATTGAAAGTGCGTTTATTTCCTTTATCATTAACTGGTACCGCATTTTCATGGTTTTCTTCTTTACCCCATGGTTCCATTCGGGTTTGGTCGCAGCTAGAACAGAAGTTCCATGATCACTTTTATAGCGGTGACAATGAACTCAAGTTGTCACATCTAACATCGGTTAAACAGAAGCATGATGAATCGGTCTCCGATTACGTCAAGAGATTCAGAGAAACAAAAAACCGGTGTTTTAGTTTGGTGATAACCGAGAGGGACTTAGCAGACCTAGTGCTAAGTGGTTTGAGAACTCCCATTAGAGAAAAGCTAGAAGGCTACGAGTTCTTAAATATCAACCAAGTCTTACAAAGGGCTTTGGCTCAGGAAAGCCGAAGCAAAGACCTCAAAGAAGTACATAGATACAAAGCCGATCGTCCAAAGATGAATATGGTGGAATATGGCAGTGATCATTCGAACGATGAGGGTGATGTTTTTGCTACTGAATTTGTTTGGCCATCTAAGGCCAAACCCTTTACTTGCAATGATCTAAAACCGATTCATAAGAATCGTGATGAAGAGATGAAGTTTACTTTTAACATTGCTAAGTGTGATAGAATATTTGATGCTTTGCTGCAGGCTAAGATTATTAGAATATCTCATACTTTACCGCCGTTTGAAGAGCTAAAACGGCGTGCTTATTGCAAGTATCATAATTATTTTTCTCATGCTAATAACGATTGCAATGTTTTTCGACGACAGATACAATCGGCCATTAATGACGGACGATTGAACTTTTCTGAGATGCAAGTTGATAAACAACCTTTTCCAATGAATACCATGGATTTGGAGGGGAAGAAGCTACTAATTCGGCTGGAGGTAGCTGAATCTGCTAATAAAGCTAATGTCATTGTTGGTGAGCCCAGGAAAGACAAGGAGGACAACAAGGTCCTGGGGAGACAGGTTGTGCTTGATAAGCAACCCGATGGCAAGGAAGTGATCAAAATCACCATCAAGAATCCTACACTCGGGGGGAAACCGCAAGTGCAAGAAAATACTCGTGTTAAATTTGTCAAGCCCAAGAGTCCAGAAGTTGGGCAGTGGAAGAAGAATGAAGCTAAAGTGCAGCACAAGCGGATCAAGCCAACTTTTGATATGTTGCTATCCAAGTATGCTAACCAGTCGGCCGGTTCTAGTTTCACTCGACCGACTCATCTGAAACGACCAAGGTCACCATCAGCTGATATGTTCAGTCGGTATACAAAACCGAGTGGACCAAGGGCACAGTTTTCAGAAGAGTAGAGGCAATCTGTGTGGGATCGACTTATAATGGCCGACTCAACATCGGTGACTATCAGTCGGCTGGTCAAAATATGCGACCGAGTGGAAATTATCCGAGTGTAAGAATGCACCCAGGTGGAAATTATCCGAGTGTAAGAATGCACCTAGGTGGAAGTTATCCGAGTGAAAAAATGTGGCCAAGTAGATTCCATCCGAGTGAATTCCATCCGAGTGGATTCCACCCGGGTGGATTCCATCCGAGTAAAAAGGTGCGCCCGAGTGGAAATTTCATGCATATGGAAAGTCAAAAAGAATGGCGTGTTAAGTCACCAAGTGTTGCAGCAATTGAGTCGGAAAAATGCAAGGAGAAAATGGATGCCGACTCACTTATCCTGGGCACCGAAACATTTGCTATACAGCAGCCGATTGTGCATAGCAATCCGACTGAGTCGATACTTTATATCGCGCCAAAGCACTCGGCTAATGACCATGAAGCAAGCACCAGCCGAGTAAAAACAAGAGATCCTAAATACACTCAGCCAAAGTGGTTTCCTCCAGGGCTAACAAAGACACAAAAGAGGAAACTACAGAGGTTAAGGAGTCAAGAGATGGCAGAACAAGAGGCTGAGAAGCAAAGGGATAAGTTGTTCAATGACACTCGACCTATGGTGCCTACAAAACAAGTGTGGAGACCCAAAAAAATACAAGATACAGTGGCCTCTACACCTATCACAGCAGCACCTACACTACCAAAAGAGGACGACACAATCATTGCATCATCTACGTTACCTATTGCTTCATCTTCACTCGGACAAATTTCTGAATTAGTGGATGCAATCGAGGAGGAGGTTGATATGTTGGACTATGAGTCTACGCCGGTTCATGAAGGTATGGATATCAATATGGTGTATTACTTACCTGCTGAGTTTCGTGCTGTAGATGAGGAAGGGGAAGTGGCTCAGCTGGATTTTGGCCCTAAAAATGCAATATTCGAGAAGCCAAAAGAACCAGTAACACATCTGAAACAGTTATATCTTAGAGGTCATATCAATGGGTCGCCACTCACTCGGATGCTTGTGGATGGAGGTGCTGTGGTAAATCTTATGCCCTATTCGGTCTTCAAGAAATTGGGTTTGCCTGATGAAGAATTGATCAAGACCAATATGGTGCTCAACGGGTTTGAAGGCAAAGAGAAAACTGAAGCCAAAGGTGTAATGTATGTGGAGCTTATAGTCGTAAGCAAAACTTTGGCTACTGGATTCTTTGTCGCCGAGGTGCAAGGTAACTACAACGTTATACTAGGCCGTGATTGGGTTCATGCAAACCAATGCGTGCCATCCACTATGCACCAGTTTTTTATTCAGTGGGTTGATGATGAAGTGGAAGTCATTCATGCGGATAACTCGGCCTGTGTTGCTTTGGCCGATGCATCGGTGGATTGGCAACATCCCAATGCTACTTACTTGACGGGACATGACTTATCAGAGTTTGATTTTCTCAGCGCGACCAAGAATGGTTTTGTGCCTGTCTCTTTAAAGCCGACTGAATGCAATCGGCTCCAAGGTATGATATGTTTAAATGGATCCTAATTCCGAGTGGTTACAAAAACGTCTTGTAAAGTATCGGTCCAGTGAGAACGATATGTATGAGTCTATAGAGGATTTGGATGACATGGATAAACTTGGACAAGGTTTTACATCGGCCGATCCATTAGAAGAGGTAGATATTAGAGATGGTTCAGTCACTTGACCGATGTTTGTAAACAAAAATTTGAAAGCCAATTGTAAAGCCAAGTTAATCGAGCTATTGAAAGAATATGTTTGTTGCTTTGCGTGGGAATATCATGAGATGCCAGGTTTAAGCCGAGAGCTAGTGGAGCATCGGTTACCTATAAAGGCCAGTTTTAGACCATATAAACAGTCAGCCAGAAAGTTCAATCCGAAAACATATGACCGGATCATGGAAGAGACCGGTCGACTGCTTGAAGCTAATTTCATTCGACCTTGCAGGTATGCCGAGTGGATTTCTAACATTGTCCCAGTGGAGAAGAAGGGATCCGGCAAGTTGAGGGTGTGCATTAACTTCAGAGATTTGAATAGGGCTACACCCAAAGATGAGTATCCCATGCCAATAGCCGATATGCTTATTAATGATGCTTCTGGACATAAGGTTATTAGTTTTCTAGATGGTAATGTTGGATACAATCAAATTTTTATGGCCGAGGAGGACATGTACAAAACGGCTTTCCGATGTCCTGGTTTCCTTGGTTTATTCGAGTGGACAGTGATGATATTTGGACTAAAAAATGCTGGAGCCACATATCAAAGGGCTATGAATTTGATTTTTCATGATTTACTCGGTATCATACTTGAAGTTTATATTGATGATATTGTTGTCAAATCGGATGCTTTTGAATCTCACTTGGCCGATTTGCGTTTAGCTTTTGAAAGAATGAAAAAGTATGGACTGAAGATGACTCCTTTGAAGTGTGCTTTTGGCGTGTCAGCTGGCAAGTTTTTGGGTTTCATTATTCATGAAGATGGCATAGAGATTGATCCCAAAAAGATAGAGGCCATACAGAAAGTGGAAGCTCCAACATGCAAGAGAGATATGCAAAAGTTCCTTGGCAAGGTCAATTATTTGAGAAGGTTCATAGCTAATCTATCAGGGAAAGTTGATGCATTTACTCCTATCCTTCGGTTGAAGAATGATGCTGATTTCACTTGGGGGGCAAAACAGCAAGAAGCATTTGATATGATCAAGAATTATTTGTGCACTCCTCCGGTGATGAAAGCACCCAAGCATAGGGAACCCTTTAGGCTTTACATTGCAGCGGAGGAAGGAGTTATTGGTGCTGTTTTGACTCAAGAAACCGAGGGAAAAGAGCATGCTATTACATATTTGAGCAGACGCTTATTGGACGCCGAGACAAGGTATACATTTATTGAGAAATTATGCCTATGCTTATATTATGCTTGCACAAAATTGAGACATTATTTAGTGCCGAGTGCTTGTATAGTAGCTTGTCAAACCGATGTCATTAAATACATGTTGCATAGGCCAATTCTTAGTGGTAGAATTGGCAAGTGGGCTTATGCTTTGATTGAATATGATTTGGCTTATGAATCTCTAAAATCCATGAAAGGCCAAATTGTTGCTAATTTCATTGTTGAACATCGGATTAATGACAAGCATGATGTTGATATGAACCTTGTTTCATTAGTACCATGGAAATTATACTTTGATGGTTCAGTTTGTAGCAATGGCCAATGTGTTGGTATTGTTTATATATCTCTTCATGGTGCTATTTTTGAAGCCTCATGCCGCTTAGAATATTTTTGCACGAACAATCAAGCCAAATATGAAGCATTGTTATTCGGCCTAGAGATGTTACTTGCTATAGGTGTGTTACACATATTGAGGCTTACGGTGATTCGTTACTAGTGGTGCAGCAAATATCCAAAGTCTTTCAATGTTTGGACGAATCACTTAATGTTTATCTTGATAAATGTCTAGATATAATTTCTACTTTGGATTGTTTTAGCATTGCACACATATCTAGACATGACAATTGGAAAGCAAATGAGTTGGCAGAGCAAGCATCTGGATATCATGTTGATCATGGCATGTTTCATATCTCTCAAAGACCGATGTCTTGTCTTGCCAATACGGGAGAGGCCGAACCTGAACCCACGGATTCGGCCATTAAAAAAAATCTAGTGCAGGTGACAATCCCGACTAGAGGAAGCCGATTGTTGATTACTTGCGCAATCCGAGTGAAAGGGTGGACAGGTCTGTTCGGCGTATGACTTTCAGGTATACAATGAGAGATGACGGTCTTTATCGCCGAACAGTCGATGATGTTCTTCTAAAGTGCTTAGACGAGGACCAGGCAAGAGTTGCTATGGGAGAGGTACATGAAGGCATTTGTGGCACTCATCAGTCGGCTCCCAAGATGAAATGGTTATTGCGACGTGCTGGGTTTTATTGGCCAACTATGATTAATGATTGCTTCAGATATTATAAGGGGTGTGAAGCTTGTCAAAAATTTGGTGATATTCAATTGGCTCCTGCTGCTATGTTACATCCTATTATCAAGTCGTGGCCTTTCAGAGGTTGGGGTTTAGACTTCATTGGACAAATCCATCCGTCTTCCTCAAAAGGGCATCGGTTCGTATTGGTGGCAACTGATTATTTTACTAAATGGTCTGAAGCAGTACCTCTCAAGAACATGACACATACGGAGGTAATTCAATTCATAACCGAGCACATTATTCATAGATTCAGTATTCCTCAAACGTTAACTACAGATCAAGGTTCATCTTTTATGTCACATCAAGTCAGATAGTTTGCCGAATCTTATAATATAAAGTTGCTCAATTCCTCTCCGTATTATGCCCAAGCTAATGGACAAGCCGAGTCTAGCAATAAAATTTTAATCAAGCTCATCAAGAAGAAGATTGAGGATAATCCGAGGAGATGGCATGAGTTGTTGTCTGAAGCTTTGTGGGCACATAGAATTTCAAGGCATGGTGCTACGAAGGTGACTCCATATGAGCTAGTATATGGTCAAGAGGCTGTTTTACTAGTGGAAGTAAATTTGAATGCTTTGAGAATAGCCAAACAAAATGATTTATCGGTAGTAGACTTTTATAACTTGATGATGGACAATATTGATGAGGTTGCCGATAAACGTTTGGCTGCTTTGAAGGCCATAGAGAGAGACAAGTTGAGGGTGGCAAGAGCTTACAATAAGAAAGTCAAGTTGAAGAATTTTCAAGTTGGTGATCTCGTCTGGAAAGTGATTCTACCGATTGGTTCAAGAGATAGGAAATTCGGGAAGTGGTCTCCGAGTTGGGAAGGTCCTTTTAGGATTATAAGAGTTGTTCCCGGAAATTCATATTTGGTGGAATCAATACAAGGGGCGTTGTTACCTCGAGCTCTCAACGGCAAATATTTGAAGAAGTACCACCCGAGTGTGTGGCAGGAAGCCTAAGTAGGCAACGGCCGATATATGATTATCGCCCTTAGCACAAACATGGATGATAAATAATTATCTCCCTGAGAAAAATAAATGGCCGATGGAGTGTTGACATCATCCTTAGAACGAACACCATGCATATTATTTTTCGGCGTGCAAGCTTTGCCGAAAAACAGGGGGGCATGTGTTGACACCTGATTTTGGCAAGATATAGAGTAAAAGGGTTTTCAGCATGAGAAAGTTTCACATCGTCGAGTGGAACAACTTTGGTGTTTAGGCTATCGTCATTCGACCTCATCTCAGTGGCCGAAGCAGTACTCTGAGTGACAAAATGTAGTGTTCTGAGTGCTTTTCGGCCGATTACGCCCACAATATAACCTCAGATGAAGGAGTGCTCTAAAGGAATTGTCTTCGTCTCGTCGATATGATTGATTTTCATATATAAATCATCTCAATCCGAGTTCATATGCAAAAGTTACAGTCAATATGGAGCGGATCAGCTAGGAATCAAAATATTACGCTAGACATCAGACACATGTTGATGGGTGTCTGGTACAATGTGTGAGAAATTAGCTGTTGAAGATGAACTCAGATCTAAAAGTGTTCAACGTGAAAGTTTTTCGTCTCGTCAAGCTGATCGATTTTTATATATAAATTGTCTCGATCCGAGTTAGTATGCGACCTGGAGAGGCAAGACAAGATAAGGCTGTGTTTTCAGTCGGAAATCCGAGTGAAAAAGTTTACCATCCGAGTGAAAACTTACCGGTCGAGTGAAAGTTTGCTGACCGGATGAACTTATTATTATCCAAGTGGAAAAATAGTCATCCGAGTGGAAATATGGTCATCTGAGTGAAATTGTCCTCCAGGTGAAAATATTCCGAGTGAAAAGATTACCATCGGGACGAAAACTAGCCGATCGAGTAAGATAGTGCCTTCCGAGTGGAAATATAGTCATCCGAGTGGAAATATAGTCATCCGAGTAAAAAAGTTCAGTCGGACGATCCGAGTGAAAGTATCTAATATCCGAGTGGATGAGCTCAAATCCGAGTGAAATTGAACAAGTGCTCGAAAGTTTATCAAAATGACCTCGGATAAAGAAGCGTTCAATACAGAAGTTGTGTATATCATCAAGACGGTAAACTTTGGTTTTGGAGTCATCATCATCAGAGATTGTATATGGTCTGCAAATTCACTGCGGGACTCGGATAATCCAGTCTACTGCAACCGAGTCTGACTGGAAGGTAAAGATGATCTCGAAAAGTATTCAAGATGGCCTTATTTGAAGAAGTGATCAACATGAGAGTTGTTGGTATCATGGAGGCGGACAAGTTTGATATTTGGGCCGTCTTGATCTGAGATCATATGCAAGCTCAGCGGCCCGCGCAAGAAGGAAGACAGCGTTTGGGCCAGATTCAGACTGAATCCGAGTTGGAATAGAACTAGGACTCTAGGACGTGAATTGATGTAATTTTTCTTGTAAGGAAAGCCTAGATGAATCCTTTACTTGTACGGGAAGTCCAGCCGCCTCTTATATATGTTGGGGGTGATGGCCGATTGAACAACACACAATCGAACAAATCAATATACTACTTTTTCATCTACGTTTTATCTCTCCACCGTTTTTCTCTCTCGTTCTTCGCTGTTCTTCGTGTTTGAGAGCTGCGAATCCCGAGGCTCTAGGGGCGAGCGAATCGACCTAGGGCAGCCTATAGCCGCCGCACTCCCTGACGGGGTCCCTCCCGGGGGTGTGGGGTTTTTGGGTCTGCAAAAGCGCCCGTCGACTGTCTTGCGTATCGCGCTGTCGGTCGGGTCTCCTTCGACGTGAGCTGCGGTGCATCACCCCCGGCGTCGAGGGTACAGGTGACGTGTTCGTGTGTCAACAGATGTTACGCTGGTTGTCGGGGTCCGGTAAGGAGATCTAGAACTGTCGAGTAGGGTGTTTGTGGAGCGGCTCCGGTAGGGTGGACTACGGTGTGGGCGAAGCGGATTTGTGGCCGTGGACGAGGGCGTAGGTGAAGCTGCTCCGGTGGTTGGGTTAAGGATGGTGTCGACAATGCAGATCTGCAGCCATGGACGGGGCGTCAGAAGCTACTCCGGTAGGTTGGATGAGGGTGCGAGGAAGCGGATCTGAGACCGTGGACTTGTGAGTTGGCAAAGCGGCCCCGGTAGGGTTGAAAATGGTATAGGCGAAGCTACTCCGGTGGGGTTGAAGATGGTGTCGGCGAAGCGGCTCCGGTAGGGTTGAGGAAGGTTTCGGCGAAGAGGATCCGAGGCCGTCGACGGGGGCGTCGGTAGGGCGGCTCCGGGGGGGGGGGGGGTATGGACGAAGCGTCTCTGGTGGGGAGTACGAATGAGCCCCTGCAGATGCGCTGCGGTTGACGAGAGTACTTGCGAAGCAGATCCGGCGCCGTGGACAAGGATGGCACTGAATGGGCTGTGGTACAGTGGTGGATGAGCAGTCTACTTGTTTCTAGGGGAGGTGGGAGGGGTAGATGCGGCCGCAGAAGCAGATCTGGTGAGGTGGACGCCGCTGGCAGTGAATGGGCTCTAGTACGCCGGTGGATGAGCAGTCTAGGGTTTCGAGAGGGGAGGGGAGAAAGGCCGATGAAGTACGGACGACGTGATGTGAGATGCTCTGGTGCTGTGGAGTTAGTCGTTTTGCTGGAGGGGGAGAGGAAATGGGGGTGTCGTGTAGTGGGGGGAATCGAAAGTTACCAAAGCAGGCCCGACCTATTATGTAGATGAGGGCGGTATTGTAACTGTTGGTCTCCGTGCACCAAGGACAAAAGGGGAATTTCGCATGCTAAAGACTAAGGTGGCGGAAACTTTAGAAGGAGGCGGGAGATTTTGCCGCCCGCGGGATCATTCGTATCCAGTTTCAACTATTTTTGGATCGTGCTAGCTGGAAGGTCATGCAAGACTGTGTACACGGGGCACGCGTTAGCAGTTAATAACTGGTGTGAAGTCCACCTCAGAAAAAAGACAATAACTCGGGATGATGCGCTGATAACTTGGACGTTCACACGGGCGCGGCCAATCGTACGGGTGTAGTGGCGCGTTCACAAAAAAGGGATCAAACGCTCAGCCTATGTATTTCTCGTGTAAATAGATAATTTAGTGCAATTGGTTATTTACTTTAAACATAATGCATTGACGTGTTAGTGTAGAGGCGCACAAAAAGAAATGAATATTGTAGTCCGCTACTTAAAAGTGTTACCTCATATGATTACATAGCCTCCATTTCATAAATTGCGTACCCGTTGAATTCATATATGAATATTACATATATTACTTCATAATATAACCTTAAATCATCCAAGACTAATGATTTTGAATGCAAGAGTAACGATGGTGCATGTACATGATAGCTACATTGGTTGTTTGAAGAAACATCACTGTAACTTTGGCATGCACAACTGAAAAGGTTTATTTAAATAGAAAAAATGTGATATGTGAGTGTCCAATCTTTATAGCGTTGAATTGACATTGTATCTTTGGCCACGATACAAAGTAGATATTGATTTATGTTCAAGCGATGCACGTCCATGATCGCTAGATAGTGATACGTGAATGAATTGTGCGATCTCTCTCACACGCATACATATCTCATTTCCCTGTGGGCATCAGAATCACACGCGCGCACTTCGTGTATTTCTCACCCTCCGTCAAGGTTAGAATTCGTCAAGCTTAACGTGGGGAGGCGGCGAGTTAGTCCTACAAGTCTCTCACACAGAAACACACACACTCTCTCTGTCTAACACGCCCACCCCTTTAATTCCGCCCACCCACAGCCACTAATGTCTCAATGTATAATAATGTCTCTCACACATATGCCTAAGGTTAACTCGAGTTTCAGAACCATATGAATACATACAATGGGATTCCAGCAGAGCACCTTTTGTTTTGAGATTTCGCTCTCTCTCTCCCCCCCCCTCTCTCTCTCTCACACACACACACACACGCACACACACATACATTGTTTCTCGCTTCATTTTTTCCAGCACTTGCATGCACACAAATTTGTTTATCTTTGTGATGCTTTAAGTATGCCTCGCACAAATGCTATCTACCTATCCCTTAATATAGCTAGATATGTGTCACACAAACTCCTTCTCCCTACTAGCAAGATGCCCATGCGTTGCATCGAACATCAAGATGCATTTGTATGAGTAGTTTATCTTGTGGGAGAAAAGGATGAACGAGGGAATACCTTATTTGCAAATGCGGAGAGGGGTGTGGGTATCTTTTTGCAAAATTGCCACAGTTTCCTTCCTATCTGTCGGATATAAATTGGATGGCCTATATTGCAGGATGGCAGGAACACCATCATCACCAACTCTGTTTTTTTATAAGAGCAGGGATATGTAAGTGTCACTGCCCCCCCCGACGCACACACCCACACCCACACAACCACACACACACACTTCCCAACACCGAAGGAGTAGGGTGACACCTCGATCTTGATACTAATCTATCGACTGGCTTCTCTCTCAAACACACACACATGCACACACACTACCCGACACCGAAGGAGTAGGGTGGCACCTCGATCTTGATAGTAATCTATCTACTCCTCTTTCAAACACACACACACACTCGCTAGTTGTGCCTCTGTGCCTACCGCGCACACTCTCGATACGTCTTTCTCTCCCTCCCCCCCACCCCAATAATGACAGCAGAAGGGTGACAACTCGATCTGGTCGTAATCTGTCAATTGGTTTCTCTCTCAAACATTGTGTCTCTGTGCCTCGCTCAGTAGCCCCCTCGATATGTAGACTTCTCGCGCGCGCATAGCTGTAGTGATGATGACGCTGGACCCAGTGTGCCTCGTTTTTACCGGCCTCATGTGATAGTTTTCACCCTGTTTTCTGTTAATTAACAAGGCAACCTTTTCTTTGTTACTACTAGTGAATCTGAAATCATTCGGGACAGACATAAAATATATCACTTCAACCCAATTATGGCAGTAACTATTTTAAAAGAAACTAGCTAGATGCCCGTGCGTTGCACGTAACATGAAGATGCATTTGTATGAGTAGTTTATCTTGTGAGAGAAAAGGATGAACGAGGGAAGGCCGTATTTGCGAACGTGGAGAGGGGTGTGGGTATATTTTTGCAAAATTGCCATAGTTTTCTTCCTATCCGTTAGATATAAATCCGACGGCCTATATAGCAGGATGGCACGCACACCATCATCACCAACTCTATTTTCTACTCCCTCCGTTCCTAAATATTTGTCTTTTTAGAGATTTCAACAAGTGACTAAATATGGAGCAAAATGAGTGAATCTACACTCTACAATATGTCTACATACACATCCGTATGTGGTAGTCCATTTGAAATCTGAAAAAGACAAATATTTAGGAACGGATGGAGTATAAGAGTAGACATGGAGATATATCTCCAGCATGGCCTACAACAAAAATGTGTTGGACTAGTTAGCGTCGGATGCTCGCAACGCGATGACATGAGTTCGAATTCTGTCTTTAACTTTAGATTTTTATATTATATATTACTTATTTAACATATACTTCTTTCGCTACTGTACTGACAGTGGAACCCACAGAGTACTTAGAATACAAGATTAAGGATGGACTTGTTTCTTTTTAACTTTCTGTACGAAGCTGTAGCCACCCTGCAAGTCATGTGTACACTGTACGTGCAATTAACTTTTTATAGAGGGACAATCATACACGCAATTAAATCAAATGGATTGGATGTCACTCTATTATTTCCAGCATAAGAGCATCTCCAACGGCAGCCGGCAAATTTCCTCTCGCTTCCTTCCGCGGAGGACGACATCAAACGCCAGCGGCATACATTTTCACAACTCTAACCAACCAGATGAAATTCGTGCAAACACGGACTGATTTCATATAAGCATGAAGGATTTCATATAAAAAAGCTGGATCTTCATATAAACATGATGGATTTCATTACATTTACATGAACTAAGCGGTGCCAATCTGGCTCTCTTGGTATAATTAATACCCCCTCCGTCCAGAAATACTTGTCCTAGAAATGGATGTATCTAGACTTATTTTAGTTATAGATACATGCAATTTATCCATTCTTAGAACAAAAAGTTCCCGCCAGCTGGAGAGGGAGTACATAATCTAAATGGCCGCCCGCGGATCCCTTTGTCTTCCTCATGTCCGGCAGACACTTTGCGGGGTCGACGAAGGTCCTCGGAAGAGACGAAGAAGCAAAGAAACCACTTGAATGTGCAGTCGTCGCCTCGGCGGCGGCCTTCATGGGACCCAAGTGGCGGCGGCCTCGCATGTTCTACTTCCCCTCGATGATGGCGGCGGACACGGAGAAGCTGGCCACCGACTCGTCGCTCTCCACGCACCCGGCTTCTGTCTCTGCCTGCATGGCGCTGCCGCGGGCACGGGAGGCGCACCCACAGACACGGGAGGCGTAGCACCGCAGACACTGGTGGCACGGTACGACGCGGCAGCGACGACGCCCGTACCGGTGTGCTCGCCACCGTGCTGGCGTGGATCAACTCGCCACTACTCATCAAGCTGAACTGGAGCGGCCAGTTGCTGAACCATGCACCTGCTTGGGGTGGCAACTGGCTCCATCGGGCCAAGCGAGGTTGGTGAAGCACCGAGCGGCCTCGCTCATATCCGGAGGGCTCGGCGGGCCACCCAGCCGGGTAATATGCCGGAGAACGGCTCCTCGGAAGCCATCAGAAGAATGGAGAAAATGGTGAAGGAGGAGATGGGGGAGCGGCGGAGGGGTGCGATTCTTGCCCGCTGTCTGTCTGGCTCGTGTAAATAGAGGGCGGAAGGTAGGAGCTTGGCCGGTGTCTGGCCTCTTTTAAACTAAGGGCGGACGGGAGGAGCTCGGCCGGTGTTGCGTTTAATTCCGGTCCGCTCATGAACGGACGTGTGGCCGGAGTAGGTTTCTCGGTCTGGATGTAGGTTTAACGGAGGGGTTTGATGGAGGCGAGGAGGCGTGCAGCGGGCGGTGTAGTACTATTCAATTTGACAGCGGGCGGCGCAGTTCCCGATACGGATTTAATGCAGACGAGGGAGGGAGTGGCGGTTCCTGAAATGTTGAACGGCCAATGCATCCTCCTTCAATTAATGCATGAGGGAAGTAATGGGAGGAGGACCGAGAAAAGAGGCTGCACGATGTGAATGCAATGTAGTTTGCCCTCATATAAAGGCGCCCCTTCATTCCAATGCATCTACCACATCGTACGCACCTAAGCATTTGGCTAAGAACCTACACTAAGCACAAAAGAGCTCACTCCAGACCCATGGCGGAGATGCGCGCGAGCGGCCAGCGGCTGTGCCAGATGGTCCACGACGTCGGCCTGCGGCATGGCGCCGAGGATCGTCTCCAGACGGTGTTGGAGACCGGCTGGTGGATGGCCGTCGTCGATGCCAACTATGACTCTCAGTTGGACCAGATGATCGTTGCCACCACCAACAAGTTCACCGTCCTCAAGAAGCTCGCGGACGACATCGCCGTACTCCTCCAGCCCGCACGCCCGGGCTCCTCATTGCCTGCCACCCTAATCGGCCTCCATGGCCGGAACCTCTTTCAAGCACTGGTGGCCCTGCGACTGCCCGCCGACGCCACGAAGAATGTCCACCTGGAGGTCGCGCTCGCCGCGAGGCTCCTCACCCTGCAAGAATTCGTCGACCTACACATCCACATGTACGAGCAAATCATGTACATAGGTATCTACAAGGCCAGTGAGGACGCTACGACGTTGGCCTTCCTCAATCGGCCTAGAAGCCTTGGATGCCTTTGCTGAGAAGCACCTCGACCTCTCCACAAAAGCCACCACTCCTTAGCCGCTGGTCGGTGGCCCGGCGCACTAAGTTGAGGAGGAGGAGGTCGTACGTTGATGGATGCATCTTTCTTATTGCCTTCTGTAGGATCAGAAGTATGTCTAGGGGGGGTGATTAGACTACTTGACCAAATAAAAACTTAACCTTTTCCCAATTTTACTTCTTGGCAGATTTTAGCTACTTTAGGACAAGTCAAGCAATCATCACACAATTCAAGCAAGCATGCAAAGAGTATATAGGCAGCGGAAAGTAAAGCAACTTGGAAAAGGCTAGAGATCAAGATTCGTATGGTAGGAATGGAATATCTTGGTCTCAACACATGAGTAGGTGGTTCTCTCTCAGAACATATGAGTTGGAAGTGTAGATGTGTTCTGATGGCTCTCTCCATGAATGGAGAGGAGGTGGAGGGGTATATATAGCCTCCACACAAAATCCAACCGTTACACACAATTTACCAATCTCGGTGGGACCGAATAAACAAACTCGGTCGGACCGAAAAGGTAAACCTAGTGACCGTTAGAGATTTTCGGTGGGACTGACATGCATCTCGGTAGGACCGATGTGGTTAGGGTTTGGGCATAACGTAATCTCGGTGAGACCGATTACACAAACTCGGTGAGACCGATTTGGTAATAAGCTAACCAGAGAGTTGGTCAGGCAAACTCGGTGGCACCGAATCGCTCTTTCGGTGAGACCGAAAAGTTACGAAAGGGAAACAAAGAGTTTGCATTGCAATCTCGGTGGGACCGAATCGCTCTTTCGATGAGACCGAAAAGTTACGAAAGGGAAACAGAGAGGTTGCAATCCCATCGCGGTGAGACCGAGATCCCTATCGGTGAAACCGATTTGCTAGGGTTTTGGCAGTGGCTTATGACATATGAAACTCGGTGGCGCCGGATAGAAAGAATCGGTATGACCGAATTTGGCTTTGGGTTTAGGTCATATGTGGATATAGGAAAGTAGCTGAGGATTTTGGAGCATATCATTAAGCACATAAGGCAAAGAGCTCATTAAGCAACACCTCATCCCTCCTTGATAGTATTGGCTTTTCCTATGGACTCAATGTGATCTTGGATCACTAAAATATAGAAAGAAGAGTCTTGAGCTTGAAGCTTTAGCCAATCCTTTGTCCTTAGCATTTTGAGGGTTCCACTTTCACCATCCATGACATGCCAATCATTGAGCTTTCCTGAAATAATTATCTTGGAATAGCATTAGCTCAATGAGCTATATGTTGTTATGAATTACCAAAACCACCTAGGGATAGTTGCACTTTCACCTTCTGTAACCACCACTACGATCGCATCATCATCGTGGCCTTAATTCTTATTGTGTTGTTGCATTCTCGTTCCAGTCAATACCGACATGTGCGATCCCTTTGCTTAATTATATGCATCACTGTAACTAGTACTCCATCCGTTAATTTATAAGTTGTGCTTAACTTTTCCATCAACTTCGTGCAACGCGCGGGCATCTTGCTAGAAACACTAGAACATGTCAGACCGCGTGTGACCAAACCGACAATGCGCCAACCTAGCTACTATGTACCCTGCTTATCTGGCGGAAATAGCCCCGCCCTAGCGTTTCCAATCGTTATTTCTATCTATCGATCATGCCAAGGAGCAGAACCAAAATGTTACAATTTATACATGTTTCTCTACTCCTACTCCTATAAAAGACTCAGTTGGTGATGGTGGTGTGTCTGCCATCCGTCGTTTCTGACCATTAGATCTGCATCTAACGGCTGTGAGGTAAGTTGTGGCATTTTTACAACAGTAGCCCACTTCTCTGCTCCAATTTGCAGAAAACCCCTTATTATCTTGAAAGCAACCACATCCCTCCCTCACCTCATCAAAGCAGACTGAGAAATATATTTTGAGTGAAAAGTAATCCCTCTGTTCCTAAATATTTGTCTTTCTAGAGATTTCAATAAGTGACTACATACGGAGCAAAATGAGTGAATCTACACTTCAAAATATGTCTATATAATCCGTATGTGATAGTCCATTTGAAATCTCTAAAAAGACAAATATTTAGGAACGGAGGGAGTAATATATTAGGAGTATATCAAAACAAGAGTGATTTCTTTCAAGTTTGTGAACAAGTACTACTATTCTACTACTTTGGATCCGTCGCAACGCACGGGCACATTGCTAGTAAAAGGAAAAGGCCTGCCGTGTTCGCGTCGCACTCCCCCCCACACGCCCCGGAATCGGGAGTACTCCGCGACCTGTCTGGCACGACACATAGCTTAGGGAAGGCGTGTTGCCTAGCATTTTCACTTTCATGTGGGACCGCCGTTGAGCAAACCGACTATTGACAAACAGCACCCCGCCCGCCGCCGGGTTGGAGAACATAAACGAGGGAAAGATCTAGCTGTAGCATGGAAGCCAAGAAATTTGGTGTCAGATGGGGCTCGTTGTTCCGTACTACTCTACTCCTACTAGTACCAAGTTTGTACTATACAACTAGTACTACCACTATACAACTAGTAGGTACGTGTACGGCACAACATCGTAGGAACAACAAACGGGAAGATCTTGTTTTGGGTGATTTATCTTTTTTCAGTCAACGTAGTATGAATAATATGATGTGGGGGGCACCCATGAAGCTTATGTGGCTTGGTTGCATGGCTACGAATGGTTAGAGAAAAATAAATAGATAATGTGTTTAGCGTGCACTCCACTAAACAGATATACTTTGGATCCATTGCAACGGGTCGACACATCTATATCTATACCCCCTATATAGTGTGTGAATAACTTTGAAAGTTGGTCGTTGGATGAAGCCAATCCGACGGTACAAACATGGCAAATCCGAGCACTACTGGCCGTTGGATATCATCTACATTCCACTAGATTCTGCCACATGTAGAATCTAGAAGACTCCATGGTTGAACTTCATTCATGACTAACTTTGCCACAACTAAGCTTAGGCAAAGTTTGTCTGCCACAAAAAATGTGGCTAACAAAATGGCCACCACAAGTGTGGCAAGATTTGGCAAGAAGTTGAGTCTATGACATGTGGACCATGTAGCTAGAAAAGTGTGGCAAGCCACAAGTGTAGCAATGAACCAAACACATGCCTGGTGTGTTTGGTAGGGTGTATGAAGGGTGCATGATCCCAAGAGTTCCCTTCTCAACCCACTTTTGGGTGTTTGGTAGAGTGTATGGAGGGTGCATGAGTCCACACTAGATTATCACGAATACACTAGAAGCATGCATGAAGAGAGCATACATGAAGAGGGGTGTTGAGTTGAGCATGCATGAAGAGGGAACAACTATGCTGAGACAAGAATGCAACCAAACACACTTGTGGCACGCCTAAGCTTAGGCATGGCAACCTTAGGCTGCAAACCAAACCATAACTTTGAAAGTTGGTCGTTGGATGAAGCCAATCCGATGGTACAAAGATGGCAAATCCGAGCACTACTGGCCGTTGGATATCATCTACATTCCACCAGATTTTGCCACATGTAGAATCTAGAAGACTCCACATGTAGAAGCATAATGCACAAAGCATCAGAATCTC